>CAHIKZ030004620.1:262500-402500 GCA_903632075.3 Acanthosepion pharaonis | reverse complement strand
TGACCCAAAGCTTTGCATTTATTTATTCACTCTTGGTCAAGACCCCATTTACAGACTCCACTGATGGCCATGCAAATGAAACACTTAAGACTGAAATGAAGTCATTTATTATACTCTTTTTTGTGGCTGTCTCGAATACATCTTTAGTGTCACATACTCAAAACAGTTAACCGATAAAGATACCCCCTAGCAAAGGCAGTAGAATAATATTAACGTATAGTGGATTGAATAAAGAGATCAAGTGACTAGATCAAGATGATGACACTAGTTGGATTAAATCAGTGTACAATAATGATAATTCCGAATCTCAGATATGTGGTGAGACAGCGGGTGTTGACAACAAACGGCACAGACACATACGATATTAAGCACTGATATTAGAAATAAATGCAAGCAAACAAAAGATGAGTGGCTCAACGATAAGTGTGTAGAGATAGAAAATGTGAACGTTGAAAAGAGAACAAAATGAGGAAATAAGGGTTGGAGAATTTAACACTCACTTATAATTTCCATTCTCTCATCTCTTCCTTCATTTACATCACATTCATTTATCATTACTATTTCAGCAGCAACTCTCTACCTTGAGTGGGTCTCAAGCTTTGTATTGGGTGAATGTCAGTATAAAAAAGACATAATGAAGGTAAGCCGGGAAAAAACCGTGAGTTACTTACTGAATGTGTTTGAATGAATGGATAACAGAACAATGTAAAAGATGGATGGTAAGGGTTTAAAAGTTGCATAGAGCACCCCCCCCCAAAAAAAAACAAGATGTTTCGGAGAGCCTTAATCGCTGAAAGGACATTGCATATTAAAAAAAGAAGAGAAGTTTAGATAGATTCCATTTCGTACAGCTTTATAAGATTTACAGTGGAATAAAAAATAAGCAAAATATGTAAAGTTTTATTCTGTTAGCAAAGTCAGATTTTACCGTTATCCAAGTCGTCGCGATCAATTTTGCTGGTTTTTGCCTGAGACAATGCTTGATTTCAAGAGAAGTTTCCTTAAGGCAGTCCATTTTCGCTACATAATCTTTCACACTTTTCAGCAATTCATTATTGGTCTTCAAAATCACCCATGGTGCCGTGCCGCTTCCGCTGTGACAGATGCTAAAGCGAAACAAACCTGAAGCATAAAGGAAATTAATAAAGAAATGGAATTAATTATTTAATATTAATAAAATAAATATACGATGACGGTGTTTGGAAAATAATTGCGTTTTACTAGAAAGGTTCTAAAAACAAACGTACACTACAGGGTAAAAGTTTAGACCTCACCCTCTGGATTTAATAATTAGTAAGTTTCATGCCTTCTTTGGTGGAATTAACTTCTAATAACCTAGGTTACTGAAACTATTTAATCCATTAGTGCATGGTGTCCAATTTCATTTTTAGTGAAAGGTTACCTAAAATTTTAAATCTGTCAGACGTAAAATTACCATTTGACAACATAGTAGATAAGGTTAAAAATTGAGCTAAAATTTCAAAGAATGAATTAATTTCGTTGAATCTTATTATTATTGAATATATGATAAAACCCTTCAGGAATCAAAAGTTTCTACTCACTCGAAGTGAGCTACTATATTAGTTTTGAAAAAAGGTATGCAACTTTCAATTTTTCGCCGATTCTTCGAAATACAAAAGGATAGCCCCAAAGTTTTGGCTTATAATGGAAATTAAATTTATTTATATATTATTTATCAAAAATGTAATCAGCTTCATTTTCAGTAACTACAGAAATTTGGCTTTCTCCCTAAATAAATCCTGAAAGACCGTTTTATTATTTTTTATGAATATTCTGCAATTTATGAAATATTCTAATAACGAATCTAAATCTATTGGTTTAAATTTGGTAAATGTAGGAGGATCTCCCATTTCAATGATCTTGATTTTTCTTGGGTTTCTTTTCTACAATATATTCTTACATTGCCAGGCTGGAGAATAACACCTTTACTGTTTACCAAAACTGGACCCTGGCTGAGTAACGGATATCGGCGCAGAAAATGGAATCGGCGAGCCGATTTCAAATACCGCGGTCTTCTGTTGCATTCACGTAAGCACTAATGATCTTGGGTACTGATTAACATGTTCTTTTTCTATAAAATGAAATCTTCATTGACATTCTTCCGACTTCAGCCTATATATATATATATATATATATATATATATATATATATATATGTGTGTGTGTGTGTGTGTGTGTGTGTGTGTGTGTGTAATAATAATAATAATAATGGACTCTCCCGTCGGTTTCGATGTATGAGGATCTGACAGCTTAATTGATTCAGTTATGTAATTTTGTGCGATAAACTTAAGTGGCACGTAAGACCCGCTAGTGATTTACAAAGGAGGCCACATATGGAGTAAGAGTGAGGATTGTGAGATGAGATCACTGTTAGATTGGCTGACCTTTTAGATCTTGCTCTCGCTTTTTGAAGAGGATTCAGACAAGCAGATTGAAAACTGCTGAGTCCACTAAAACACGTTGATCTGCATTCTACCCACTCCAAGACTAAGCGCTCAAGGGTGTTATGTGGTATATTGACAGCTGGCAAGCTGTTTCTCAGCTTGTCTTTGTATCTTAGCCATGGGGGGCCTACATTCCTGTAGCCCTCATCTTACTGCCTATACATTAGGATCTTGGGTATCCTGTCACCAGACATTCTCAAGACATGACCAGTCCCCGTAACTGAGACTGTATGAGAAAAGTCTCGATTCCTCCAATATTATATATATATATATATATATATATATATATATATATATATATATATATTGTTTTTAATGTTTGGTTAAATATCTGTACCTATGGTAGGTTCTATTAAGGCCACTATATAATTGATTAACCGATCGATACAATTACGAAAAGAGAAACATATCAAATTTAAAATAAAAGAAGTGTTCTTTGATTATATGTCAAAATAAATCGACATACGATAGTTAATAAGATTTTTTCAACCCAAATGTTGTTGGGCAGTGGGCATATGTTTGTGGGTTATTTTTTTCACACTGAATCTGAAAATCACGTCCATTTTCCGCATCACATCAAATTTTCTCAGTACAGATAATTTCTATTTTTCTTAAAATAGGCCAAAATACCGATTTAACAGTGATATGGCAGGGCCAAGTAGAACTAACCTTAAATGTTTTCAGATTAGAATAACCTATCATAAAAGAAAATGTATCCTAATAACTTTCGGTTATTGGGATACATGTGTCATCAATATTTTTAATCAAAACAGACAAAGAAGATACAAAGGAATGAAAAATCCATTCATTTTTGTCCATTCAAAGATATAACTCTTCTCTTCTTGGAAACACTAAAGGTGCTTTTGAAAATGTTCTCTTTTAATGCTCCAGCAGAAATCAGCCATCATGTTAACATCTCATCTGCAAAGTGCCAAGTTGGCTATGCCTATCTGTTTTTTGGTGACTATTTTAAGGACTGATAAAGAAAATACCCTAACAACCCTAATTTATCGATGCATGTTATACAGAGTCTGCATAACAATACCAGAGCTCCGTAAACTCAAGTGATATGATAAAAAATCTCATGACGGTTTCAGGCGTAAAATGAAAACTACTAATCTAAAATCGCTGTTCTTGAATGACTTCGAAAGAGCTTCTTCTATGAAAAGTAGAGAAGAAACACAAATCACAAAGTTTTAACAAGCTAAGAACATTGAGGGCAAAGGACATTTTCGATTGAGATATTTCTCATAAAATGGAGCATTTTCAAGTCAGCTTATCTGAACTGAAATAGTTTAGAATTCATTTTGAAAGTTATTTGGATACTTTTTCTTGAATGATAAATCATTTTAACATGAAAGAAAATGTTTCAACTATGTCACTCGCATATTTGTGCCGTGGCATATCCCTGTGAATTAAGCATTTTGGCCTATTTTAAGCCAAATAGAAATTATCTGTACTGAGAAAATTTGATGTGATGGGGAAAATGGACGTGATTTTCAAATTCAGTGTGAAAAAATAACCCAGAAACATATGTCCACTGCCCAACAACATTTGGGCTGAAAAAATCTTATTAACTATCGTAAGTCGATTTATTTTGACATATAATCAAAGAACACATTTTTTTAAAAAAATTGATATGTTTCTCTTTTCGTAATTGTATCGATCGGTTAATCAATTATATACAGAGGCCTGGAAAAATGAACTAGATTTTCAGATTCAGCATGAAAAAAAAAATAGCCCAGAAACATGTGCCCATTGCCTAACAACATTTGAGTCGAAAAAAATGGCGACCGGTGTAATTGATACAGCGTTTACTTTTATTTTACTTTTGCGATGCCTTTTTTTAGGCTTTGTTATTATGACATTTTAGTGTCTTCACAACAATCGTAATAATTGGGGACGCATGGGAGAAATACAGATTAAATAGTAATCGTAGGGAGTTATTTTCACTTAGATATGCGGTCACGTGACGCGTCAGTATAAAATAGAGCGTCGAACCTAAGAACAGGTGCTTTCCTTTTTCGGATTTACATAACGACAAGCACGATGTAGACACGATTAGGATAGGGTTTAATTTCGGCGACTCGCTTTCTCCTCACTTTTGCCACACCCCACACGTAAAGATCCACTTTACGCAGACCGAAACATTGTGACGTCAGCGGGTACTAAAATATTTTCTCTATAGTTACAATTTGTTTTCGTTGTCTTTTTTTTTTTTTCTCATATTTCAGGTTTTCTTTTTTTTCGTACTTCTTTGAAAATGTTCACGACGAATTCTGTAAATATCTTTGAGGTAATCAAATGTGTCCCACAACATTTATACAACGAGAAGTCATCGCCGTTTATTCACATCAATGAAATTACGAAAAAGAAAACCTTACTAACCTTTAGCTAAGCTGGACAAAGTATGTAGACCTACATCACCGGCTCCCGCGCTGTGTCCACTCAGAGTGACTTTGTTTTTGTCACCGCCAAAAAATTCGATGTTTCTCTGGATCCATTTCAGGGCTAACAACTGATCCATAAGTCCATAATTACCCGGAAGTTCCGGATCGGCCAAGGTAAGGAATCCTATAACAAATAACAACATTCATAGAATTAAGAACATTTAAAAACAAAGTTCAAATAATCTTCAATTCTCAGAAACAAAATTCTTTTACGGACCTTTTCGCGAGCCGACGCGAAGTTTGTCATTCAATGGAAAGGCCCGAATCATATTCGGGAGTGAATTCCCAAATGATTTTTTCAATCCCACAAACAAAATAAAAGACGGGCAAGTTCACCTGTCACCAGAGAGAAGGAGACGAGCGTATTAACACGTCCCTTGAAAAACGTCAAGCGATCGTTATTAATATCTCTACCTTTCTCCCTCACCTCTTTTATACTTGATAAACGAACGGAACATTTTAAGACTGAGCGATTACTTCAAAGACATTCCTACCCTACGATAACGCTCATACATACATACATACATACACGTATACGTTCCTGCCTACGTACACATAAACTCATTCTTGCGAGGACTATTCCGAACATTTTGACGACCTTGTATCAACCAAAATACATTAATTTTATTTATAGAGACCTTAATTGATTTATATGTATATGAATTTGATTTACTTTACAATTTGATTTTCTTGTTTTATACCCCTCTTATGGTGGACTATCTAACTAACAAGGCCAGATCAAGCTAATCTGTTTCAACACGTACACTTCACTATAACTGATAACTCACTATATGTTCACTCAGCTAACCATTATTTTTTTCATCCTCTATCGTGGCATACCAGTGATGGGACTACTATCGAGATATCTAATTGTAGAAGAGAACGTTAACTGCATTCCTCCCCTCAATTCAAGGTAAGCAGGGACATTTTTGCACATTTGACAATGAGAACAGACCAGATTTTAACCAGAACTAAGCTATCATTTAGGCATGATATTGAACAAAATTAACCTGAAGAAGCTCAAATAGATAATAAATAAGGAGAATATATATATATATATATATATATATATATATATATATATATATATATATAGAGAGAGAGAGAGAGAGAGAGAGAGATGTGATAATGAGCTAAATAAAGAGATATGAGCAACTATATATGCGAGCAATTACGTGCACATATAGATGAGTAAATAAATATTTATTTGATTTTTGGTATAGACAAAACAGTGCTCAGTTTAGTTATTCAGAGCGATAAAGTATATATTAAAAATTACACATATACCTACATTTGCAGTAATACTCAAAATTTAATGATTTTCACAATCATAAGTTAATGATTGAGATGCGTTGAAAAATGTGCCACAGATGTTTCTTCTTGGGTTAAAGCCAGCATCGACGGTTTTGTACCTTCTCAGAAATACTAAGTAAAACCACAATCTTCTCCATTGTTCACACTGGCATGTTTAACCGCTATAGTCCACAGGAATCACTTTTCCGGCTATACCAGCGTGACAGTTCCAATCACAACATGCGCCTATTTATGTTTGTGTGTAATAATTATAAACATCTCCTCGAATGAGGCACCGTATAGCTTCTAACAATTTTGGCGCTCGTGACTATTGGCGACTCTGTAATCGTGTGTTAAATAAGAGTAAGTCCTCAATCGCATCTCCGTTTAGTTTTAAGTGTTAACATCTGCTGATAAAACAAGATGTTTTGCTCGTAAATTCTCTCATCTGGAGCATCTTCGCCTGACTTTGCACTTAGAACTGAGTCCCTGTTGAGTGATATGCATATAACTGGGACAAGGAATGTCTTGTTAATTTTAACGCCTTCAGAACGAAACTCCTCTCTATTAATCATCTGAGAGAACCCTTTCTGACTTCCATCAGTATGGCTGATGCTAACCACCAGTAGATTGAGTCATTGCGCTTTCTTGGGCTAAAATTTCCACTGACATGAAATAGAAAGATTACAATGAATTTATTGTTGGGTCCGCTGCTAGGAAAATATGTTCACTGTGTCATGCTATACAATTTTTCTCTCCGAAATCTATCTTGCATATTTTTAAGTCTATCATACGTCCTTGTTTTGAATACTGCTGTCACATCTAATCTGATGCTCTTACTATATATTTAGAGTTTCTTGATAAAATACAAAGAAGAATCTGCAATGTTATTAGTCCTGACCTCGCATTTTGGCTCCAGTCACTTTCTCGCCGCCATAATATAGCTTCCTTGTGCTTTTTCTGCAAACACTTTCATGGTAATTGTTCCGATGAACTTTACTCTATGGTACCTAGACTTTATTAATTTAAGCGCAGTACTTGATTGTCGATAAGGTCTCATCATTTACAGTTGAAATGGCTAGATGTAACCGTAAGTTCTATGCTAATAGTTTCTTCTCTCGCACTTCTCGTTTGTGGAACTCTCTTCTGACTTCATGCTTTCTAGTCAACTTTGATCTTCAAAAATTTGAATGAAATGTCAATTGTTAATTACTGTCTTCTGAATTGCTTTTCTATTGTTCTCTTCCTTAATAAAGTTTCTGTTTTCTAATTCATTCACACCCAATAACCGCTTGTATCTTAGTAGCTTTACTGCTTTGCTTGGGGTGAATTCGGTTAATAAAAAAAATTTAAAAAGAATAAATTTTCACTCTACGGATTGTTGGTTGGTTAATTTTGTTTAGCGGCATATCAACACCTCTATGGGTTATTTAATGCCGAAATCTATATATTTTGTACATAATTTTATACTTTCAGGGTAAAGGCATGTTTTTTAATATCTATATTTTGTAGATCATAAAATGTATTGTTGTTAATTTTACTATAAAAATGTATTTTTATATTTTTTAGCGTTGCATTGGTTGTCATTTTGCTATAAAAATATCTTATTGGTCATTTTATTATAAAAAATGTAGTGTTGATTTTTGTTTGGATGATCACTATTTGCCCATAGCTTGGACCCTAACAGGTGTTACCACCCCGGGTCAGGGTAAATCTGGGAATAACAGCATTTAAGTAGTGGTTCTACGCTTCTCAAAATTCCAATCAGAGGCCTTGTTGCCGGATGGAGTTTATCATCATACCCATGACGTTCACTTTACGAAAAGACGAAGTGTTGGCTGGCTAGACATATAATTTCCTACATTTCTTCCATATATAAAAAAGAAATCCTCACGCTCTCATTCGAAACATATTAGATTACAAGGCTGGACTTTAACTAAAAACTTAAAATTGTCTTATAAGTGGGTCAGTTTAACATGTTTAAGCAGTTAAATTTTACAGTAAATCACGATAGCAAGGAGAATAAAAAAAACATCTTTTACACCGTTGTTCCGTTTACTCTGAGAAACGAGCCGAGTTCGAATTCCAGTCAAATCCATTATATTCACTTACGTGCTAATACCATTGGGAAAGGAAATGAATCCTCTTCTTCTTCCCTCCAGCTAAAGTTAAATAGCAGGACAGACCAGTTTCTGTAGCCTTGGATGGCAACTGGTCTACCGAAGAAAGTAAATGGCAACGTAATGCGGGGAAAAATAATCTGCCTCGTCAGTCGTATATCGAAAGATACTTGATCGCCTAAGCGTGTATCACGCATGGCACATAACTGACTAAATAGTTGCCTCGATTTTGGTTTGATACTTTGGTTCGATGCCATTTAATTTTAGCAGTAACGCTCGTCACTAATCCGACTAATAAATTCTTCTTGTATTTTTTATTTTTTTTATTTTTACGATGTTCATCCCGGAGCCACTCGGCCCTTGTACAGGTTGAACGTTATTGTAAAAAAACAAAACAAAACTTTTCACCAATTGTGGCGGGATTTTAATAAATGGAGCACGCACACACGTATATTTGCTTTATATATTTAACATCACCCAAATTTGCTTTTTCTCTCTCCCTCCCTCTTCTTTATTCTCTCTCTCTCTCTCTCTCTCTCACACACACACACACACACACACACACACACACACACACACACACACACACACACGAAAAAAACTTTGTGCATCTTTTTAAACTGGCGAATGTCTTAAGAACATACCACGTTGAATCAGTGATTCTCGTACGATCACTGAAGTTAAGCAACAATCAAACCGGTCCGTACCTAGGTGGGTAACCACTTGGAAATATCAGATGCTGTACGCTTGGATGTGTGGGTGGTGCAATGTATAACTGCTGGCAATTGGGAATCGGAGAGCCGGGTTTTCGATTTCAGTCGGGTTCATTATATTCAGTTACGCGTATATACCCATTCGGAAAAAGGGGTATGAATCCACCTTCATGCCAGATCGAAAGAGTTAATTAGTAGAACTTGTATCAGTAAAGATAATTATCATGTTAAAAAAAAGGTTATAATCTAAAAATATTTTCTGGCTTTAAATAATCTGTAAAAGTTTCATCGGCCGTAAAAAAAAACAAATTAGTCATAAACTGGTGAATGATACCCGGATGAAAAATTAAGTTTAAAGGACTTAGGTATTTCTATTATTTATCTATAAATATTAAAGGTATTAGCATCTAATTGTGTGTACTAATTTTGCTTTAACCTTTTAGTATCCATTCTTCCAATAGAAAAAAAAAATTAAGACCTATTTTTGATACCAGAAGAATATTAATTTTAATTATTTTATTGATAATATACACGGAAAAGACTAAAATACAATACGTGCTTATACATTAGGTTGAAATACAATTAATGTTCGACTGGCGTCAATATATATAATCGACTAGTGAAAAAATATACACAAAAAAGTTAATGGTCATGACCAGTGGCGTCTAGCTAGAATTATTTTCAATAACAGAATTTACATTGGCTCAAATAGTATCCACATTCAACGCAGGAGATCAGTGTCCTTTAGATCCCATGTGATATGGGAACAGAAGACCCATCAGGGTAGTACTGTTAACACTGTGACATTGAAGATAGTGCCTTACAGAGTTTGGTGTAAATTCTACACATGAGGTACCTGATGTATATCCAGCGGGTTAAGTCAGTGCTCTTTATGTCCCATGAAATATAGGAACAGAAGACCCACCAGGGTAGTACTGCTAACTCTATGACATTGAAGGTGGTGCCTTACAGAGTTTTCTGCGAATTCAACTCAGTTGGTACTAGGTGTATATATATATATATATATATATATATATAGCAGGTCAAGTCAGTGCTCTTTATGTCCCATGGGATATAGGAACAGAAGACCCACCAGGATAGTACTGTTAACTCTATGATATTGAACATAGTGTTTTACAGAGTTTAGCGTAAATTCAATATGTAGGGATTAACTTTGTATTATCTGCAATATTCAGTACTATAAATTTTCTATTTTCTACAGACATGAATTTGATCCGACATCACTGATTTTGTTTTATTTTTATTTTATTTTTTTAGACAGTGAAATTAGTGGTACATATTTTAAGCCATATTTTTTATACGTGGCAAACATTAATTTTTATTATTTTAGCGATAATATACATGGAAGAAAAAACAAATATATAATATGCGCTTCCACATAATAAAATACAATTAATGCTCGTCTGGCACCAATAAATATGTCTTAGTAGAACTAAGTAGAACAATGGGTCCCCAAAAATTAATATACAGGGTGTCCACAAAATGCGTGTGCACTTAAAAAAATTATAACTTTATTTGTATTTGCGATAGAAATAATTTGTAAAAAGGATTAGAAAGAAGTAAATCTATATTTTTTAAGGTTTTATTGAAATTTTATTTAAGTTTCCACATGTCCTCCATCATTAGCAATACAAAAGGTAATACGATTTTGCAGTTCACGGAAAACATTTGCCAACTGATTTACAATAATGCCTGAAATCACATTAGTTATTTTAGCTTTCAAATAATCTAATGAACAAGGTTTGGTTGCATACACAATTGTTTTCACATATCCCCATAAAAAATCTAATAGAGTCAAATTTGGCGAACGTGGAGGCTTATAAAATGGTCCCCCCCTTCCGATCCATCTGTTAGGAAATTCCTGATTTAGAAACTCTCTAACACGCAGAGCAAAGTGACAAGGAGCTCCATCTTGTTGAAACATTGTATTATAACATTTTTTACAGATTATTTCTATCGCAAATACAAATAAAATTATAAAGTTTTTAAAGTGCACACGAACTTTATGGACACATTGTATAATTAATGCAAGGAAGTTATATTTTTCTGTCAGTTTTTGTTAAAAAAAAAGAAGAAAACTTGAAAGAAGCATTAACAAAGAACATTCATATTTCGTGATTATAAACTAAATTGAAACACATAAGCACCTCCTGTAAATATTCGGTCATGGACCTCCTGCTCAGCTGGCCAAATCATGTTGAAACATCGGTTCCCGTACCATCACCGAAGTTAAGCAATGTCGAGTGTGGTCAGTACCTAGATGGGTGATCACTTAGGAATACCAGGTGCTTTAAGTTTGGATGTGTGGATGATGTAAAGGATAATGTGCCTCAGAATTGTTAATCAGTGAGCTGAGTTCCAATCGGATATGTTATATTTACTTATGCGCCATATAAAAACTTGAATAACCTTGGGAAAGTTATGTATCCACCTTTTCTCCCCCAGCTATGGATTAATTAGTAAGACTCATATTACTAAACTATTATTGTCTTAAAAAATATCTTACAGTCTGCAAATATTTTCTGGCTTTAAATAACCTGTAAAAGTTGACAAGCCGTAAAAAAACGAATCAATCAATCCTGCTCAGCGACACGATCTAGGCAGAGAAATGACCAAATAGTGAAGTTGTGACTGCAGTGAACGGAGAACACAGTTTTAAGACTAAATAAATCAAAATTAATATTTATTTCTTAAACATTTAATGGTATTATGCTACTAACAACCATAAATTTCAAGATTAAAAAAAAAGTATTTAATTTCAGGAAGACTTAAAAATATTCCGAGATGATTAAAGTTTTTTTGTGAGCTTTCACAAAAGTTAGTTTGGATCCCTGCTAATGTATGTTAAATGCACGTGGAAGGCCGAGGAATAAGTCGGCAAAATGATGTGGTAAAAACAACAAAGGTGAGGAGATTAGTTTAAAAATATGTACATATGGCATAATACGCAAGCGAGTTGAGAAATAAAAGTGAAATTGACTCACATACCGAAAGCTGCGAGGCGGTAATTCATCATGACAACAATGATTTCTGCGTGGGAGGCGAAAACATCACCGTCATGCATGGCTGCCATGCCCACGATATTTGACCCTCCGTGGACAAAAGCAAAGACAGGAAGGGGCTCCTTTTTTGTCGTCTGGTTAAGAAAAGGATTAAAAAGAAGAGAAGATAAGATAGAAAAAAATTAACTGACAAAACAATCGATAAATTAACACAATTATTGACATGGGTATGCATAGACATAGATAGATAGATAGATAGATAGATAGATAGATAGATAGATAGATAAACAGACTGAAACAGATAGATGAACAAACTGAAATAGATGGATAGATAGATATGAAGTGATTGAGATAGATAGATAGATAGATAGATAGATAGATAGATAGATAGGAAGGAACAGACTCAAACTATGAACAGAGTTAGATACGAACATACTAAGTGAGATAGATACAAAGATACTGACATGGGTATGCGTCCGTAAACATAGATAGATAGATAGATAGATGAACAAACTGAAATAGATGGATAGATAGATATAAAGTGATTGAGATAGATAGATAGATAGATAGATAGATAGATAGATAGATAGATAGATAGATAAACAGACTGAAACAGATGAACAAACTGAAATAGATGGATAGATATGAAGTGATTGAGATAGATAGATAGATAGATAGATAGATAGATAGATAGATAGATAGATAGGAACAGACACAAATTGATATGAACAGAGTTAGATACGAACATACTCAGTGAGATAGATACACACAAAGATATTGACATGGGTATGCGTAAACATAGATAGATAGATAGATAGATAGATAGATAGATAGATAGATGAACACACTGAAATAGATGGATAGATAGATATGAAGTGATTGAGATAGATAGATAGATAGATGAACAGACTGAAACAGATAGATGAACAAACTGAAATAGATGGATAGATAGGTATGAAGTGATTGAGATAGATAGATAGATAGATAGATAGATAGATAGATAGATAGATAGATAGATAGATGAACACACTGAAATAGATGGATAGATAGGTATGAAGTGATTGAGATAGATAGATAGATAGATAGATAGATAGATAGATAGATAGATAGATAGATGAACACAATGAAATAGATAAATAGGAACAAACTCGGAGAGACATATATATATATACACATAGTAAGACAAATATGGACCAGGCCGATAGATATAAAGCAGCGGTTCTTGGGAAGAAGACGTCTGAGTAGAACATCTTTGTCGTCCGGTTTCTTACTGGGCGGATTTTTTTTTTTTTTTTAATGTGGCTGTTCCCAACACGGGAATGCTGCATTTGTATGCAAGCAGGGCCAGAGGAAGAGACCTTGAAAAGCAGTCGAGGAAGCATTCTGCATCTGACGTCTTCGACGTACTTCCTGGGGCTGATGGATCAACTTTGTTGTTTTGAACAGGATCCATGCTGACATGTCTCCGAATAGTCTGATCACCAGCCAGTTTTTCTAATTGAAATGGAAAAATAATACAGATTTTCAGAATGATACCGATGTAGTTCCCTTATCGCTGGTACTGACCACCGACAGCCGTTCCGACTAGAGAAAGTACATCACATATGCCGCGTCTCAGATAGGCGGATGATATTGGTTCTTGAAAATGACCGAGTTGGTCGAAATCACTTCAACAGATCAATAATAGTTTATCTCCCATTTCGATTTCGAGTGCTATACTCAACACCTTATTCGAAAATGGGAAAAATACAATAAACAATTGAACAGACAGACCATATTTAATCTTTCTAGTCAAAATATATATATATATATATATATATATATATATATATATATATATATATATATATATATATATATATATATATATAAAGAGCTCCAGTGTTTATGTTTTTGTTTATTATTACCTTGATGAAACACTGATGTATTTTCGATTAATATCTATCTCAACTGTGAATGTGGACATCAGTGTGCCTTTAAATATTTTGAGATTGAACTATGATCTTTCAAGTGAAACGTAAACCTTCTCTAAATTATTTAACCAAACATGCTTGAATATATATATATATATATATATATATATATATATATATATATACACTAAGTCTAATCATACTCCTTCTATAGTTAAGCATATACCTCCGTCTATTGAAAAAAAGAATAAGTACAAATAAGTACAAATTCAGCAAATGAGAAAATATTCTATGAACATAGATATTTCTATAATAAAGCTCTAAAGAATAGATGTCGTATTGAATCAATAATTTATCAGTGCAATATCTCATCTACTGAAAATCCAGACGTAGTTAAATTCTACATTGGATGGACACGGAATGATTTCAAAAGAAGATGGAACCAATATCAAACGCCCTTTAATAATAATAAATACCGAAATCAAACGTCCCTATCTAAATATTCCTGGCACTTAATAGAAATCAATAAAACACTAACTGTAAAATGGAAATTAATAAGAAAAGCTAGAGCTTGTAGGTAATTAAATGACCCATGTCCTTTGTGCATACATGAAAAAATACACATTATTAAGTTTCAGAAAAAATAAAATCTTACTAAATCAAAGAAATGAAATAGCCATTTTTTGTAGACACTGTCAAATATTTTCCTTAATAATTAATTTAAAAAAATAATATTAAAAAATAGAGATGAAACGTACATTTTTATATTTGATCTTTTAATTAGTAATTAAATTCTAATATATTTATTTGTAAATATATCGTATAGTCTATTAGTTATTAGAAGGTTGAATGGTACTTTAAATCTGTAAGAATAAAATTTAAATATTAAAAATATGTCTTACACATATTTAAATGACCCTTTTAAAAAATCTTTGTGCATAAAAAAAATGAATTAAGCGGATGAATAAATATGACAACATTTTTTGTCACTGAAAACCTAGACGACTCACTGAATAATGGAAGTATACGTTTATTAGCAGACACCCCCACCCCACCTAAACTTAAACTGACTTTGTAAGTAAGATATATTGGATACATAAGCTGTCTAGGGAAATTAAAACCCAACCACCCCTAAATTAAAACATATTTTCCTTAACCATAACAACTCATAATAATATCAATATTGTCGGCGCTTATAAATTAAGTAAATTTCTTAGAAAGTTTATTCCTAGTACCGCTTGACAATGGAACGATACTATCGATTTCAAGTTTAATTTTTATAATTAAATTTATAAATTTAGTTTCAGTTTTGAAACATGGAAATTTTTTGTGTCGAGATGGAATCATATTTTTAAAAAGAAAATAATTATATATATATATATATATATATATATCTTTCAGTAAGTACAAAGCTAAAGGTCTATCATGCCTGTGTGCTTGCAGCACTCCTTTTCGCATATGAGGTGTGGGTGGTCTACCGCAGACAAATGAAAAG
Source organism: Acanthosepion pharaonis (assembly GCA_903632075.3). NCBI lineage: Eukaryota > Metazoa > Mollusca > Cephalopoda > Sepiida > Sepiidae > Acanthosepion > Acanthosepion pharaonis. The sequence continues at coordinate 387,028 of CAHIKZ030004620.1, read as the reverse complement.
GCTTGAGAGATTACATCAGTACTGCTTACGTCGTATCCTCGGCATTAACTGGCAAATGTTTGTTAGTGATGTAGAGGTGCTAGAGAGAAGCGGCTGTTATAGTGATACTAAAACATCAACTCCGGTGGCCAGGTCACCTCGTCAGAATGGATGACAGCCGTATTCCAAAGCAATTGTTTTATGGAGAGCTGCGAACAGATAAGAGAAATGCCGTCAAACTTAAGATGTGCTTTAAAGACTGCATCAAGGATGAGCTGAAGAAATGCAATATTCCTTGTGAACACTGGGAAGAATGTTCAACTGATCACAATAATTTAAATGATGCTGCTAGTAGTGGAAGGTGTCACTTTGAAGATGAGAAAAGGAGGCACGCAAAGCTTAAAAGAGATGTGCTTCCTGAAAACACCCACAGACAACTCGATCTGACATGTGTACAGATTGTGGTAGAGTGTGCTTATCGATGGCTAATCTAACGGGGTCACTAGAGAGTGCACCGACGGAAGGTGGCATTTGACTATAAAACCGTAGACGTCCAGCAATTGAAATGTTATATTTGTGGTAAGATATGCGGGTCCAGAAGCGGTTTCATGCGACATTTTAAATTGCACCCGCTGTTGGACTTCTTAAATGCCCTGTTTATGGTAGAGTATGTAGGTCCCTGGCTGAGCTAAAAAGCCACATTCGTTCAGCACATCGGTAGATATTCTCCAAAAAAGGTATGTAGTGATGGCTGTACTCAGACACGAGTTGGCAACCATATATATATATATATATATATATATATATATATATATATATATATATATATATATCAATCATAAATAGGTAATCATGCAAAGAATTAATTAGTAATGTTAATGTAAAGGGAAATCTCTTCGGTAACAAGACTTAATGAGGCATTAACTTACTAACAATTCATTGAATAACGCGATCCTTATGTTTAAATTGTCAGGTGGAATTGATGATGCTGGGCCGAGTACTTTCGAAAATTTCACATTTTCATCCTCAGAGAGTAATTTTTTTTTCTTTGTTTAAGATGTAGTTTTGTCCTGTCTAAATAATAGTAGCATTTATTCCGAATTTCGCGGATTGAGCGCGGTTGGAATTCGAGTTGGCGTCGTTCTATTTAAAAACAAAAAAAAAAAAAACCTTCAACATATACTATTTCCGATGACCAAATAGTGGGGTTGAGAGCCTTCAATTAAATACTTTCAAGCTGCATGGTGAAATTGTTATCTTAGAATTTGACAATTTGATGTTTACATCTCAAAAGACATGCAGCTTTAATCATTTATAATTTCCGGTAACATTAAATCTACTCAAATATCTCGTTAGAAGTTTTTTGATAAGTGTTATCACTGACCTTTGCAGCTGTTAGTAAATTTTGTCTCTTCTCCAACTCTGCCAAGCGTTTACACAAGCTTATTAGGTAAGTTATTTGATGCTATTCTCTGTCGCTTCTGTCTTCAATATGTCCTGGGAGTGTCAAATTCTCTAAGCCTTCAAGAATTCTCTAATTCTTCTTTCCTCATTATGCGCCTTCAAGCGTCTCTTTCTGATGTTAAGAAGAATCTTTTATTATGTCTGAAATAATAATTATTATTTACACTATTTGCATTCGGACTATTGTCTTCATTTTTGTTGTTGTTATCTCAACGTTTCGGCCGTTGTACCCTCAGGCCTTTATCAGACGTAGATCAATATCGACATTGATGATGGTACAACCACCGAAACGTTGCGATGATAACAACAACAAAGATGAAGACAATAGTCTGAATGTAAATAGTGTCTTTCTTGTTTCCATTTTGTCTAAAACCTCGTCATTGCTCACACGTCCAGCCCATGGTATTCCCAGCATCCTTCTGTAGAACCAGGTTTCTATTGCTTCAAGTTTCTTCTTCATCTGTGAGGAAATTGTTAAGCATTCACTGCTACATAGGAGGACCAATATTACATAACAGTTAAATACTCCTTTTCTTTGTTTCTAACTGTTGTGTCCTGTTTAGGGCTCAGAAAGACACGGAAGACGAAGGTAGGTTGGAAAAGTATATTGAAGATATATACAAAACGATAGTGTTAGTAACAAGCAGATTAGCACTGCGTCTACTATTCCACTCCACTTCACACTCTGCGCTCCCGTCCGACTCTCGCAGTTTGTATTTATGAGAGAAGGAAGAGTTCATTATACTGTAAGAGGGTTTACGACAACGCTAACAACATTTTATTGTTTCTTAATAGTTTACTTAGCTTCTGGAAGGCATCTTTCGCTATCCCATTGCTCATTGGGATTTCGGTGTCGAATTTTATGCTAATAAATAATTTATGATTTAATATTTATGCACATTTTTTAAAGAAGGGTCCCATTATATCATACGCTACATATTCTTTACTTAAGCCCTGATTATCAAAATCTTTATTTACCATTATTTTAGCGGTGCGCTTTATTCTTGAAAACAAATCAATATCTAACTTGGGGGTAAGTATTCCCCTTCCAAAATCGAGACTTACCCGTGGGACATAGATATTTAAATATAAACAGTCTTCATCGAATTCGCCGAAATAATTGCGATGTTCTTCGATATAGATTTTGCTTTTTTGCATGCATGCGGGAGGGTAATTGTCTGTAACAAGAATTTCATTCCATGGCTTCGGTTCTTCAGGATTCTGCAAAAGAAAAATAGAAATATTTATTCGGACCAAGAATTAATAAGAAACTTTGTTCTGATTAAACTAACATAAAACAAAAGGGTTTTGAGCATAGACAGGGTAAATTGAAGTCATTTTATATTTTTAATTCGCGTTGTTTGTTTTTGATTTTTTCGACAGCACAGTATAGTAGGATCAGTTGGGCACCGTCTGTGAGTAAAAAGCACCATGACGCAATTCACTCCGCCAGAAATTTGGAAACGGTATGCTGTACTCCTTGGCATTTCAGAGTGTTTGGGTATCAAACTGAGGATAGTGCAGAGGATTCGGAAAGAGTTGAATGAGTCTAATTGTGATTACGAAGGCACGGCAGCTCGGAAAACTCACTTTGATCATTCTGATAAGAAAAGAAATTCTAAATTTCAACATTTAGACCTTGAGAAGGTAGCGCTACCCTAGTCAAGATGGTGACTGCCGAAAGACCCTACGTCTTTATTATTATGTGTGTGGTGCAGCTGAGCGAGAGACCAATAAAACTACTTGTAATGCCAAAGATGAACTGAAGACTAAGTTTATGGCAGCATTTACCAACTTAAACAAGGAGACCGTCTAGAGGAGTTGCAGAAGATCCCGAAGTCGTCTGGAGGACGTGGTTGAAACAAAAGGCAATTTTATTGAATAAATTTACTCTTTAGTATTTTAAGATATTTTTGTGTAATTTTGGTTAAAATGAAATGTTAGTGTTAATTTCATCTTGCGTAATTTAAACGACAATTTATCCATCGCACCCTGTGTGTGTGTGTGTGTGTGTGTGTGTGTGTGTGTGTGTGTGACAGTCCATACAACCAAATACAAAAGGTTCGGAAGGAAACTCCCATCAATATTAGAAAGAGCTATAACAGTTTTCTTGAAAAAAAAAGAACCGTTTTAAGTAAAAGGTTTTCTAAATTTCAATTGATAATAACGCTCTTATTGCTTATGAATCCGGAATATTTTGTCGTATTGAAATGGCAAATTTCACAAATGCCATAAGGCATCATAAATGGTAATAGTTATTCAGCAAAACAAATCAAATCAAAAGTCAGTCGTTACCTATCGTCTATATTCTCATAATATATACTTCCTACTTTCTACTCTTACGTTCACATTATTCAGTAACCGCCTAACTTGAGTGGCTCTTGAGACTTATACTGGTTGAGCATTAGTAAAGCAAAAAAAAAAAAAAAAACTCTTCTTTATTCTCCTTTAGAGCGAACCTCATTTTTTGCTGACGGGTGAATGTCAAGAATAGAATAAAAGAGATTGGCCATAGACAACACAACACCTCTGTATAACGCAAGCATTAATCTCAGCTTTTTGTAGAGAGCAAAAAACCCGTGAATTTTCAGAAGGGAGACGTAATGTAATTAACGTCGTTTTAACATGTTAAGTGGGAACTTTAAATTCGTTTTTTTTTTTTTTTTTTTTTTTTAATTTTTAAAATTCAAAAAAATAATTTCTAAAATTGAAAAAAAAAATTCGGAAAAAGAAATCGAATCCATATTACAAAACAATATGGATTCGATTTCTTTTTCTCAATCCAATTCCATTCTTATAACTGGTTCATTTATTGTAACAAGAAAAAAAAATACCTCGGAACCTTGAGACGCAATCACTGTCATCATAAAGCGACTGGTACAAGAAGTCAAGTATCTCTTCATTGTTTCCTTCACTGGACTTGACCTTTCACATCTGAGTTGAATTGCTTCTCGGTCAAGAGCAGGTAGTTTGTTTAGCCCGCGTAAGTGGCTTGTGGCGTCGTAGTCACTTGAAAAGTGCCATGGGTTTAAACAGACACCTTAGCTCAGGTCACTTAATTTTTGCTAGATAACCAGAAATCAATTTAGTTATTTAAAACACAATATATTTATTATCCCGTTTTCATTTGTTCATCATCCAAAGTCTGACCGAGTCGTTGTTGGTTGGTTAATTTCAGTTCTACTTTTCAGTTTCTAGAATTTTCTAAGCAGTCAACCATCTTTGTTTTACATCGATGTTCAAATAATGAGTGGTGCTAAGATTTTCTTCTTATTGTTTTATTTAAATTTATTTTCTTTCATTCTAACACTAATATATTTGCATCAATAATTACAACCCCCCCAAAAAAAATTAACCTAAAAAATCGTGTATAATCTTAAACAACATCGTCAGACACAGATTTTCATATAGGTACTAACACTGATTCGCTAAAAAAATAGCATATATTGATGAAAACAAAGTTTTATCGTCAGAATCTTTATGTTATTATTAAGAAGAGGAAAGACCAAAGGATTTTTAGATTATTAAGTAAGTTATATTTTTGATCCTTTTTAGACCTTCGAAATTTTGGTTAAAAATCTCTTTTTTCTTTTCGTTCGCGCGATGAGCAAAGATTAGTTGTGGAATGTTTAGCGCCTTTTTTTACGGTGAAAAACATTGATTCAGAAATTCTTGCATAAATCAAATAATTGTCGGATTTTACTGAAACTTCCAGGACTTATTCAAAATCTATGAAACTATTTTAGAAATGTGGTTTTTTAGAAAATCACGGAAAAAATATTTTTTTTTTACATTATTACCCCTTACATATTTAATTCTATAAAATTTTGAGAAATTAAATTTTGTAGAGCTTATGTTTAATTGAAGAATTTAATTTGGAGAATTTAAATCAATTTATTTTGTAAAACAGGTCCTACAGTTACAAAAAATCTGCTCTGAATTGTAAAATAAAAAAAATGTAATAAAACTAAGACATTATTTAATTAGAAAAACTTTTAATTACCTTTCAATATATTATGGATACTATTGTTTTAAGAAAATCATTTTTTCTTATAAATAATGAATGTTTACAAGAACTGTTTTTATTTTTAATAAATTTTAATTTTAATAATTCATACAGTTTTAAATCTTTTAAAATTCTGTCTTATTTTATAGAGGTTAGGTGATATTGTCATTGAATCAAAATTATATTTACTAATAATAAATGGAAAAGCTTAGTACAATTAATCAAAAACCAATATTTTAAAAAGAATTTAGATTTTTTTTCAGTGTATAAACGTGCCGATTTTTGAAAAAATAAGAGCGATAACTATAGTAAATTTATAGCCCCCCAAAAAGAGCGTAAAATTCAATAAAATACTTAATTATAAAGAATATTTTCCTAAATCTTTAAGATTACTGGGCAGTTAAAAATTATATAAAAAGCGTTTCATACTTTCATTATAAACAAATAACGTTTACTTATTTTAGTGGTAGATATCGCGTTACAAATATTCTAAGGTCTTGTTTACCGTTTTCCTTTGTATGAGTACACCTAACTTTGTGGGAAGTTAGAACAACAGTGATTTAAAACAAGTCCCCATCTTTTTTGCATGAAATGGCCGCCACATTAACATTCCAAATTTAACATGATTTTTGTATAATATATAATGCATACTATCAAAGAAATTTCATGTTTTTATTCTAATTATAAAGATTTGCCCATTTATTGGTATATTGGTGATACTGTCAATAAAATATATTTAATAGTAGTTTATATTTTTACCGTACACAGAAAATCAAGATATAGATAATGATAATAATAATAATAATAATAATAATAATAATAATATTTAGTTCAACTTTAATGAGATATTTGATGCTGTATCTTATTTGCAATTTGGTTTAGAGAAGTTCGTAAATATAAATTTAATAAAAGAGTTTCAATTGTACTATAAGGACCATTGGATTTACTCGCTCGGTATTCACCCAAAACTTGGATAAAATCAATTCTTGGTGTGAAATGTTATTTTTCTCCTGACAAAAAATTCTAATTTATTTTTAACATATATAAAATTAAACTTTTATGCCAAATTTTTAACTGTCATCGAAAAGAAATTTTGTTATTCTTATATTCTCGAATAGTAGACTTTTTGTTAAATTCCATTAAATCTGGTTTTTTGTTTGTTTGTGTGTGTGTGTGTGTGTGTGTGTGTGTGTGTGTGTGTAAAAAGAATGTTCAAAGTTTATTGTTTGTATCAAAATGTTTATTTTCGGGTGTAGTTGGATTTTCTCGCCCATTTCACTCGGTATTCGCCCAAATTTTGGATAAGATTGATTGTTGGCTTTAATTGCATTTCTTGTCCTGGAATAAAATTCTAATTTAGTTTTTAAAGTGTTGAGAATCTAACTTTAATTCAATGTATTAATCGCTGGCGGCCATTTCCTATTGCCTTGTTTTTGTTGTATTTTTTGTTTTTTTTTCCTTGCACCAAAAATATTTGTATTGTTTTAAAATTTTACTACACCTAAAAATAAACATTTTGATACAAACAATAAACTTTGAACATTCTTTTTACACACACACACACACACACACACACACACACACACACACACACACACACACACACACACACACACACACACAAGATTTAATGGAATTTAACAAAAAGTCTACTATTCGAGAATATAAGAATAACAAAATGTCGCTTTCTTTTCGATGACAGTTAAAAATTTGGCATAAAAGTTCAATTTTATATATGTTAAAAATAAATTAGAATTTTTTTTCAGGACATAAATACCATTTCACACCAAGAATCGATTTTATCCAACTTTTGAGCGAATACCGAGCAAGTAAATCCACTTGGTGCTTCAGTGTCTTCAAAATAAAATAGCCCTGGTCCCATCTCTTTTAGTGCAATGGGGAGGTACAGTCAGAGAGAATAGATTGTCTGGAATCAGGAATTTCATTTCTTATTGGTCCCTAGCTACGAATGACTGAGGCTGTAATGACAATATTAGCCTTTTTTTCTTTACAAGGAACATTTGGCATCTATTGACCGGACAGGCAGTGCTACTTGAGTTACGCTTTTCCTCATTCTCTGGCCACCGGGTTGGGATCAAAGTATAGTATCTGTTCTCCACATCTCTAATGATAGTGATAATATAGCCGTTTCTCGACAAGGAACATTTGGCATTCATTGACCGATCAGCCAGTACTGTCTTCAGATGAAAGTTATAAATATTTCTCTTGAAACATTTTTTTAGGGAAACAGGTTTCCCAAGATCAGTAGCTTTTATCGATCTTTCCAGTATTAATGGGGGTTTCCTTCCGAACATTTTATTTGAAGCGGTGTAGAATGTCAACATCTTGATTATGCCATTATTTTCTTTTCGAGTTACATGTGCTATCCATTTTAATTGTTGTTGCTACTGATGGTAGTCCTCAAGAGATACGGTTTCTGTTATTTGGTACAATCCTTTGTTTGTGATTCTTTGGCGCCAGTTCACAATGTTCAAAGAAGGATGATGTTTACCAAGACTCACAGGCTTCACTCGCTCAAAATCATTTTAACCATTGATCTTCGAAAGCAGTTGTATACAGCTGACTATTTAGATCTTTCTGAATGGGTTTGGAGTCATGCATCCATATGAAAAATTCGAGCTGACGAGTCTATTTAAGAACTTGAGTCAAGTTTTCAGATTGATGTTTTGGTTTTGTAACAATTTGCGGTATTGTACGAAACTATCTCTGGCGCAGCATATTCTGTGTCCAATTTCCTTTTCTCCTGTACTTAATTTGATCCATACACCAAAGTATTTGAAGTGTTTAGTAATGACTAATTCCACATCCTGTATTTTTATGATGGATTTAGGGTAGGAACCAACACTGCTTTTATTCCAATTTCAGATCATAGTTTCTCTTTTGGAAAGATTTATCTTGAGTCCCATTTCTTGGAACTCTTGTTAAAGGATGCTGATTTTCTGTTCAAGATCATTCTTATCCCAACTATAAACACCTATGTCATCAGCATCAATACATTGGTTTCGGTAGGTAAAGCATGATTGTTGTCTTCTATTGGTAGATTCTTTTTGGCGTGGTATAGAATACTTAAATGATCAGTGCCCATCTCATCATGTTTGCGTTTGTAAATTCGCAGGGCATAGCCTAGAAAAATATTAAATAGATTGGAACCTTAATTTCGTCCTTGTCGTATTCCTAATGAGGTTTGAAATGTTTCCTTATTGGGATCCTTTAGATCAATACACTTCCTCTATTAGATTTAATAGATCCGGAGCTTGGAATACGGTTTCCAATGGTTGGAAAAAGCAAGTTTTTATTGATGTGGTCATATGTTGCTGTGAAGTTGACAAAGCAGGTATAGTTTCCTATCAGAAAGGTAAGCAATTTCTTGGAGCTGTTTAATGACATATATATCATTGTTCCTTTCCTTATCTGAACGAAAACTAAACTGGGCCGAGAGGAGATTATCTTTCGGTTTAATTTGATAGTAATTACTCACTCCTACACGGGAGTGGGATATGACCTAAGATAGTATTTAACATGAGAGATGAGGAATTCAAGAGCATCCATTCTTAGCTTCATTGGTATTACGTCATGCATCCACGATTAATCCAAACCCCAATCATCTTAGTGCAATGTCTACGAATGAGCAAAGACCGAGAAAATATTGATGCTATTTACTTAACTTAGTTTTGGCAAACGAGTACAAGTATGTAGGACCTAGTGAGGATCGAACTCAAAGCTCAGTATTAACAGTCATACTACGGAGCGCCGAGTAAAAAAAAAGGGCGGTAAATTCAGAAAGACATGAGACAATCGTTGAAAACTGGTGATGATTGATGTAACTGAAAAATTCAGGAAGAATTTCTGCACATTTCCTCAATACCCATGTCGAATGTTCTTTGAAAAGCATGATAACTTGACGCTCAAAATCAGTGAGTTGTTCAGCCATACGAGAAGGACAGAACGAAAGACGAAAGTTGTCTGTAAATAACCTTTAAATGACGAGTCACAGGATCGAGCAGCAATTAATCAATCATAAAAGAACCAATCAGAGTTAAGTAATTACGCAAGAGCCGAATGATTATTCAAGGTCATGAATACTCAAGAAATTTATTCAAGGTTATTCAAGGTTAATTATTCCTGTAAGATAAAACAGTGATAATAAATTTGCCACTTTTTTTACTGGGCACTGTGGCTTGTTAATCATTACACTACACTGATGCGCCTAAAATTTGAATAATCTAATCTTTGTCGCTGTCTAATTATATTTACGACGGACCTTTTCACTTACAATAAAAATAAATAGGAGTTTAGAATCTACTACAGATAACAGGACTAATATCATAGTCGTAGCAGGACTGATATCATAGTCGTAGCGGGTATCCTTTCCGACACTCACCCTATAGCAACTGAGATTAACCACTATCGCCCAGAGTATAACCACTGGAATACGATTGGGGCTCGCCTACTTCGGTGGAGTAATGGATAGCGGCTCGGATTGAGGAATCGGAAAGCCGCGTTCGAATTCCACTTACGTGCTAATACCCTTGCGAAAAGTATTAATCCCCTTGTTCTCCCCCCACCCAGATATGGATAAATAGCAGGATAGACCGAGTTCTATAGCCTTGGATGGCAACTGCCGCAGAGAGAAATGGCAACCTACTGTTGGAAAAAATCTGCCTCGTCAAAAGATATATGATCACTTAAGCGTGTATCACGCATGACACATAACTTTTACTTACTTCATACTTTGGAATATAAAATCGCCTAGTCGAAATTATAGTCCACTTAGTTAGTTTATAACCTCTTTTATTATTAATATCAAGCCTCGTTTTTCTTGCGTGACGGTTCCCGTCTACAAACTGGAAACGATGGTTGATATGAACTCATTCGATATTAATCATTTATCTATGTCTCGAAAAAAAAAGAAAAAAGAAAAACAAAAAACTAATCTTGTTTCAGTTGTTAGATAAACCAATATGCATCACAAATTTTCAGACAATCAATATTAAATGGAAGCCTCTATACTGCACATACGAAACAGCAGTGGTCAGTAAAAGAAAATGATCACACTTAAATCGGCATCCAGAAATTGGGTCAACTAATGTGCAATCCGAAAAATCAAAATAAAACTGAGTGCCGGAGAATGCACATAAGAAATCACTGCGGGCGAGTGGCGCTACACGATCTATAGAATGATCATCTGTGGATAAAATAATATATATTTTATTACCTGAAAAAAAGAAGGTATATATTCTGGCCTAGGAGGGATATTCGAGACTAGAACATTTTTAGGGTCATGTCTATCAGCCTAAATATATTAAGGACAGCGTTTTTAATTTACAATAAGAGTAAATAAGCGTTTAAAATTTACTACGGACAACAGAATTAATATCGTAGTCGTAACTGTCCTACTCAATATGAACTAGATTACCCCCCATCGCCCAGAATGTACCCGAGTATTGTTTAGCCTAGTCCTAGAATGTTATGATTTCATTTGTCTGTTTAACGACATATCAACGCCTTATGGGTCATTTAATGCTGAAATGAAATATTCTTGTGTGCTCGGAAGTAATAATATATGATATATGTTATTCTGCTTTCATAACTAATTACATGGTTGATACTCAGCTTTTGTACGGACATGATTACTAGAGGCTGTGATGTGTGTTTTGTTGTAGTTGCATTTTGAAATACAGTTTGATTTAAGAAATTGTAGGATATTATATGGCTTAATATCATAAAAGTTCTTTCATGTTGGTTGTTTGGTAGTATTTTGATCGGATTTGGGTGAAGTTAGTTTGCTAGTATGTGCATATTGTTGGTATTTTTTTTTATATAAAATGCATTGCTGGTATTTTACTATAAAAATGTATTTTTATACCTTCATAGTGTTTTGTTTTTATTTGAGGCGTTACTATTTGGCCATAGTTGGCACCACCTCGGGTCAGGGTGGAGCTGGGAACAACAGCAATGAAGAGGTGGTTCTATGCCCCTCAAAACCTCCAATCTCCCGATGGGAGGCCTTGCTGCCGGATGTAGTTTATCGTCATACCCAGGTCTATCCTAGAATGTTATATTATGGCTCCAGTCGACAAACTTGTTATAATGGCTGGTATGAACTCATGCAATAGTAATAAGATATTCATGTTATTGTAAAGGAATTAATCTTGTCCAATTAATACAACTGTTGGGTAAAAGGTAAAAGAGTCTTCAAGCGTATGCAAATGTGTTTAGAATAAATTAATTGGCTTGTAGACTGGCCACACAAAAAAACAAATGACCGATCTTCAATCACGCTGACCAAAATCAACCGGAATCCAGAGGTTAGGTCTACTAATATTCAAACCAAGGAATCAAAATAAAACTGACGGCGATAGAATGCATTAAATACAAGAAATCTCTGTGGACGTGTGACGCTGCATAGTGCATAATATCCCCGATTGTCATCTGTAGAGACAATTCTAGAAATCTTACTATATGGGAAAAGGAAAGGTATATTTTGGTTTAGGTGGGTATATTCTATTCTAGCTCATTTGTTCCCGGGTGTATAAACTGGCCGGGCTTAATTTATATTCCGGGTATAAAACAATTTAGTTTAGAAGAATCCCCGGTATATTTAAAACTGTTACACAGGGATCAGCAATTTCAGATTATAAATGTTGTAGAGTAGTTTTCACAGTGGAGGCTTGTATTTCACTAAGTCGGTCCTAAAAAAGGTTCGACGTACAAAACGTTAGGAACTTGAAATAATAGTTAATGACGCAGCAATTTAGTTGTGGTGGTTGATACTTTAATGTCCGATATCGACTGACTCACCAACTCACTAAGAGTATTTAGTCACCCCCTCCACGAGGGCATCATGTGGCACAAGGCCGGTTTAACGTGGGATCTCCGAGCCCGTGGGCTCGGCCAAAAATATGCCCTTTGAACTCGTATACCTCCCCGAAAGAGACTCCGCCCCTCGGCGTAGCCTCATTCGGTTTCCTCCCCGCCCGAAAGCAGAGAGTTCAACCGGTCAGTTGGTCGTCCGACTTCAGACTGAACTCAAACCAACTCACTGAACCCCCTGGCGACTGCTACTACTACTACTTATATGTGGGAGAGTCTATTAACCATAGAATAGGTATGTTCTAGTATAACAATAAATAATCTGGTTAGACAGTTATTCCAGCATTATCCAGATTTTTTTATTTCAACCCAAGTAAGGCGATAATGCCACTAAGATGCAAAGGGTTACTGAGAGTGAAAAAAGTGAGGAAAAAATGATACCCCCCCCCAAAAAAAACAAATTAAGAAGACTGAAGATGTCGATTATTTAAATAGCAGAGTAGACAGGACTTTTTTTTCTTTCGTGTAATTCAAATATAACAAAGAGAAAGTTAGGAGAGCCAAGATTGCCTAAAAGGAAATCTCATTAGTAAGTGTTCGATGTTCAAGAATGCTGGAATGCAACTGAGGAAGTCTATAGAGCACATTGGCTGAGATATAGTATTTAAAAAAAAGAGCAACAAAAACAAAAAAAAATATTTGAGAATATCTTCGTTCGTCTGATTTTTGAAAATCAATCGTCGTTTGGACGCCTACTGCAGAGCGCTATTTTCCGTCCTAGTCTTCCAAAATTAGAAATGATTAATAAAATGCAAAAAGCACTCTTGAAGAATTAGACATGTATGTCCGAGTTTTGCATGTCTTGCTTGATTTTAATCCAGACAATGTTTAAATCTGTAAGTTGTTCGTCCGCATGAAACGAACCATGCGTCGCTTTGTATCTGGGCTGTCAAATTTGTCACAGCGAAATCCCGCGCCCGGCGACCGTCTCTCTGCCTCCGCTTACGCTATGTTAAGTCAGTTTAATTTCATTCTTACTCAGCATTCCTGTCACATGCTGCTTAGTTCGTTGCCGTCTCGGCGAGGCAGCATGGCCGCTGCTTGACCTGTTCAGTTTATTCGTAGGAGTAGAATGTCAATCCAATAGAAGCAGCGTGGAGATAGCCGGCATTGGCGATCGATCAAACATGAGGGGGAGATAAATGCTGCAGCATATGCAGATATTTAGCGCTTCAGTTTCTTTCAGATGATCAGTGTTGTCCGGCTGAGGGCACAGAGATATACGACTTTCATTAATATGTGCATACAAATACAAGAAACAAACACACACACACACACACACACACATATATATATATATATATATATGTGTGTGTGTGTGTGTGTGTGTGTGTGTATGTGTGTGCGTGTGTATGTGTGTGCGTGTGTGCTTGTATGCGTGTGTATACAGTGTAACCCGGATATAAGAGACTCGGATATAAGAGAAACCCGGATATAAGAGAGATGTTCTCTGATCCCAAATTAGAGCCTGTGTTAATGTATATAAAATAGACCAAGAGAAACCCAGATATAAAAGACTTCTTCTCCGGTCCCGACAACTCTCTTATATCCGGGTTACACTGTATATATAAAACAATATTTTTTTGAATATTAAATAAATCTAGAGAGAAAATTAAGTAAATATATAATTTATCAAGTCTTACTTAATCGCCTGTGACAGATTGTTTACATTATAAATCCAAGGATTGTTTACATTATATATCCAAAGATTATTTACATTATATATCAAAGGATTGTTTACATTATATATCCAAAGATTGTTTACATTATATGTATCCAAAGATTGTTTACATTATATGTATCCAAAGATTGTTTACATTATATACCCAAGGATTGTTTACATTATAGATCCAAGGATTATTTATATTATATATCCAAAGATTGTTTACATTATATATCCAAGGATTGTTTACATAATATATCAAGGATTGTTTACATTATATATCCAAAGATTGTTTACATTATATATCCAAAGATTGTTTACATTATATATCCAAAGATTGTTTACATTACATATTCAAAGAAGGAAACTTTAAAGACAGATTATGACTCTTCGTTAAGCTTTAAGATGTACTAAGTGACTGGTAGACTCTTCAAAATATCACAACATTTATGTTATCAGACATTGCTGTGGGCGGGAGCGTGATAGTAATGGTAATATCAACAATCGTTTCCTTAACATTCAACATTCATTGAGTCAGTTTTATTGTCGGCTTAAATTTATAAAATCCTTCCATTTAAACCATTTTTCAGAAAAATAGGTTTCTCAAGTCCAGTAATTGTTATTCCTCTTTCCTTTCTTTATTTGAAGCAATAGGGAATGTCGGTATCTTGATGATGTCATTATTATCATCTTTGAGTTAAATGTGATATCCATTTTAGTTGTTGCTGCTGTTAGAAGTCCTCAAGTAATGTGGTTTCCATTATTTTCCACAGTTCTTTGTTGGTGATTCTGTATATATACAGTCAATCGGCGAGGTAGAAACCGCCAATGAGAAAAGTCCGAGGTGCGCTTCTCATTTGGTTCGTGGCAATTTTTTGCACCAATCATTTGTTATCAGCATTTTCCCCAAATGTGCATCAGCCTGCTAAAGCCTTTACCACTTTTTCAAATCTGTTTGTAGGTAGTTGGGCAGTGTGTCCCATCACTTCTCTCTCTCTCTCTCTCTATATATATATATATATATATATAATTATTTACTTAAAAATATGATTCCAACGCTACATAAGAGTTTTTATGTTTCAAAACAAGAGCCGAAAACTTCAATATAATTATTTGAATTAAATTATTTACCTAACGAGTTCTTTCCTATTTTCTATATATTTTCACACACACACATATAAATATATATATTCAGGCATGTGTTGTTGAAAACTACGGAACTTTTCCGTTTGGTGATCAAAAACCAAAAACCTAACATAAATAAAATAGCATGGTAAAAACATATTAAACATATTTAATAAGTAATCCTCCAAATAATAAATATCAACCCCCCTATTTATTAATAATGAACTAACCTAACAATATCGTCTAATATTTTTTATAAAACAATAAACAACATATTTTCAAACCAAAACATACGCCATGATGACGGTTGACGATAATTGAAAGCACTCGGCAAAAAAACATACACACATATACTTACACGTACATATATATTTCTTTCTCGGGTCTTATAAAAACAGTGCTCAATGTTATATGACAGAGCTATTAAGTATATATTAGTGAATGTACATAATATCCAACGTCGATAGAGTTTCATGCAAAAGTGCAATGTTCAGGTGCTAAAAACTCCTTTGCGGTTAGAGCGTTATTAAATTCTCGTTCTCGTGGTGACGTTTTAAAATTGTGTTAAGACTTGTTTATTTTATTATTATTGGCAATAATATTATAATTAATTATTTAAAATTTATATCGTTCTAATTCTTAAGTTCGGAAGACGAAAAATTAAAAAAAATTAAAAATTATAAGTTATTTTAAATAAAAAATAAAATGAATTTATGTAAACACGTTATGTATTAAGGGAGATAACTCTTTTTTGCATAAAATATCGTCGTTATAACATTTAAAATAATGTCTTATGGAATAAACTTAGCAATAACGATGTTAATGTAATAATAGGTTAAGACTATATATCTAATACGTTTGGAACTTAGTCTTCTATTTCCAACGGTAAAATTAAATAGACACACGTCATAAATTAATATTCACAAAATATATTTTGAAAACAGTTTTAATCGGGCATCAATATTCTTGAGCAAATGTTTGATTTTATGGATACAGGAAGCAATGATATTCCTTCTCGTGTTCAGTAAGTTAAGGTTAGTTAAGTGTTATACTTTTTGAAGATCATTATATTATATGTAACACTTATTAATATTTATAGTACCCGCCATTTTATATATCTATGCACATATATAATTCCATATTATCGAACTCAGCGATATTTTATGCAAAAAAGAGGTATCCCTCTCAATACATAATTTGTTTGCATAAATACAAAATTTTATTTTTTTATTTAAAATAATTTTTAATATTTTTAATTCTTCTTAACAAAGAATTTTAAATTATCACCACGAGAATTTCATAACGCTCTAACGGCAAGTCGGTTTTTAGCACCTGAAGATTGTACATTTGTTTAAAATTCCTAATTATGCTATCGACGTTGGATATTATGTATATTCACTATATATATATATATATATATATATATATATACACACACAAAAAAGTGGTATCAAAACTTTTCCGAACAAGTTCTTGTAGCTCGCCAACAGTCGAATCCATTACATTCACTTACGTGCTAATACCCTTGGGAAAGGTGTGAATCCTCTTCTTCTCCCTCCAGCTATGGGTAAATAATAGGACAGACTGGGTTCTATAGTCTTGGATAGCAACTGGTCTAGGAGAAGGACAACTCTGAATTCAAAACCTGCGGAGGGTCGTTTGGGGGGCCTTGTGGCACGTAGTGCACCAGGTCACTGTATTTGGCTCTTCAAAAATTGTGGATGGTCCTACACGAAACCTCATCACTATAATCAAATCTCATCTGCTTCACCCTCATACGTCGAATTCGACGGGAGAGTATATATATATATATATATATATATATATATATATATATATATATATATATATATATATGATTTTTCTTTAAAATGTTAGTCCATTAATTATGGGTGATAAGGTTTATAAAGTATATATATATATATATATATATATATATATATATATATATAAATACAAATAAGAGAAAGAACAAATGGAGTAGCATTTACTTTTTTTTTAAAAAGTGGTCAATACAAAGTAGAGCAAAATATTAATTTGTTTCTGATAACTTTACGTCTGATTAACGTCCCCCACCACTTCAACAAATAGAACATCATATTTGCCTACATTCATGATACATTTGTTGCTGTCATATTCTCCACAATCGTCAAGGATGCCATGTCTAAGTGCCGGTTTATCATGACATGAAAAAAATAACTCACCCACCTTCATCCACTGACCTTATTTTTCTATTTAGCGTAGATCTGACTTTTAATTGGTTAATCGAGACACACCCAAAAGTAAATTTTTATTTTAACCTTATGCTCCCCCCATTTTAAAAGAGGAAAAAGAGGTAACAAATTGTATTTAAATTTCCATAAAAATTCATTTTTATCACCAGTTACCAACCATCGCCTGAGGAAGTCCAATTTTAGAATTGAAATCAGAAAGCTTTTTGTGTAGCGATTTCAAATGGTTTTATTATAATCTCTTATTATATATATATATATATATATATATATATATATATATATATATAATGGGCAGATAAAAACAAAAAAATAATAATGTTGAAGATAAGACTAATAATATTTAATGTATATCATTTCGCCTTTTCACCAAATGGAAGCACAATGAAACGCAGTGTACACGTAGGTACATAATTATTTTTTCAAAATAATCTCTCATGGAGTATTTAATTCAGTGATGAAAATTAATCCCATAAGTCGAAAATTATACAGTGAATTTTTCAGATTAAAATTAACTTAATAACTGTGCCAGACTACGCATTTATTGATCCACCTTTTTTTTAAGTCGTTGGAGATAGAAACACACACACACACACACACACACACACACACACACACACACACACACACACACACACCAAATAAACATATCAACAACGAATTCCTTGAAGATGTCGAATGATTTGGTCGAAAGCTCTTGAGACAATAATCATTATCGACAATTTCTTCATTTTCTTAGCCCCCCTCCACAACTGTAAATAAACAATAAAAATAACTTATAAGATATCCCTAGGCATGGGTAGCTGAACGAGAACAATCTAACCCTGTAGATTAAGTAAAGAGTTCTGTTCAGAATTGCCCGTACGTTGCCCAGATCGATAAGTACAGGAGAGCACATCGGCCGAAATGATAGGATAACAATCACGAAAATGAAGGGCAATAGTCCGAATATAAATATTGTTATTAAAAATTTTCCTTCTCTATCACATTTAATGAAACATGTATAAAAGAAAAGTTACTGCCAATGTATGTGTATCTATGTGTGTGCGTGTGCAGAGGATAAGAGAAATAAGAATGAAGCCAATTTCTAAGAAGAGAGATTCGGGTGGGAGGAATGAATGCAAGTAGAAGTGAAATGTAGGACAGGGTAAAAAATGGTTTAATCTTTTAAAAATTAGTCCAGATGCAAATTAATGTTTATACTTAAATGTAAGGGTTTAGACGAAAATACATCTAAGAGTACATAAAATATCACCTATAGATACGTCAACGCCTACAATTTTTAGAAAAAAAAATTTTCTTGATCAAACAAACCAGGATTTTATTATTTCTAGCGGGACATGATACTATCAGAACGATTATTATTAGTCATTATTTTAGAACCAAACTCGAAAGTATTTGAACGTTGTAATCAAAAACATTATTAACAGGTAGCAATAATAAGTGAAGCCTTACGAAAGAAGATTATTTTATTCAACATGGTAAGTATAATCCAGGAACCTCCACTTTTTTGGCATATATTTTCGATACCTAAGGTTTAAAAGTAAATTTTGAAAATGAAAAATCTTTCTTGAAGATTTCATTTTAGCTTTAATTGAAGCGACATAATAAAGGAACAAAACTTTTAGATCATAATAATGGCAATTTCAGTCTACTATACATAAAAATAATGAACGTATTAAGTAAAAAAATACAAAATAAAAAAATTATTTTAAAAATAAAATAGCACAACTAAGTTGATTAATCTTTTCAATTTTGAAATCGGACAATTATTTGATTTTTTACAAGAATTTCCAAATCAATGTGTTTTCAACGGAAAAAAGCGCAACCCCCCCCAAAAAAAACCAATGTTATTTTCATGTCACCGCGATGACGTAAACAAAAGAAGACTTTAACCAAAATTTCGAACGTGTTAAAAAAGGATTAAAAATTTTCAAAATAATTAACAAATTTGTTAATTCCCCTCTGCAAGATCTCCTCTGCCTTAACTCACACTCTTTGGGTCCTGTCACTTGATCTAACCAACACCTTTATCCACTGTGCCATGTGCCCTCATAGACTTTACAGGAGATAACTGATAACTGACATCCATTAAACATGGCACGTGGAACTAGAACAGTCTACCCCAGTGAGCGAAATAAAGGGTTCAGTTCGACATTCGAACCACCTGAAGAAGGCCGGAGCGTACAACGGCCGAAGCGTTGTAATAAATATGACGACAAAGATGAGGACAATAGTCCGAATAATGTAAATAGTGAAAAACTCATCATCCTATAAATTCAGAGAAAATCTCTTCTGCTATGTAAGCTTTTCCCTTTTACTATTATTATATTTTTTTTTTCATGTTGCCAATTTCTTTCTACTTTCATTTCCAGGAGGGCGAGAAGCACAACGAACCTTTTAAAATAATCTGTTGTCATATAACCATCAAGCTGTACTTTCAAATCAGAGTTGGTTTTGTGTCCGTTCTTATGAGCATCTCCAGAATCTAGGAATGTGACGTCAGATAGTCGACAAACATGGCGGCTTTCACCGGACATTGGTACTGATAAGAGACACAGTGATTTTAATTAAAAAAGAAAGGAAATACACAAGAGATGAGCCGAACGAATCAACAAATTTGGAGATAAGATGGAATTGATCCAACTGGGAAACAAACATTATTTGGTTATTTTCTTCTTTATAGTCATGTTATTAACACGGACGTGACAAAGCATATTCGTATAAGAGTTGCTTCAACGAGGTTGATGTAAGACACATACGAACGTATGGTGTTCTTTTTAGAAGTCGCTGGCAAATAGTGAAGATATTTGAACCAAATATTGGGTAACCGAAAATTCTGTTCGGTTTATTAAACAAAAATATATTTTTTAAATTTTTTGACATCGAACAATACCATTATCGTTTCACTATCTCCTGCCACTTTTCAAACAATTTCATAATTACACCCACCAAGAACTGTTTCAGTTTCTAAACAAAAGACTACTTTAGATACGTATATTCTTTTTTTTTTAAATTTCAGGATATGTCACTGAGACTAGGCATATTATATTATCTACAAACTCCATGACTAATGAACTTGAGATAAATTTAAATAATCTCAATATAAAAATTATCACAAACTCATACAATTAAAATGTAATCAAAGTAAAACAAACAACTTTACATCGGTAGCAGGAGTTTGCCAAATACAGTTTAAACAATGCCCTTAGAAATATATTGGTGAAACATCCCGAAATTTAAAGAAAAGAATATACTTACATAAAAGAGATTTGACATTAAACAACAATACCAGAGCAACATGTTTACAATTTTTACCTGGAAAATGCCGTTTTATTAAAAAATTAAGATAATTTATTCAGACGGAGATGCTTTGAAAGTGGCATAATCTACGAAACTCTATCTTTAGCCTCTCACCTGGTGTCGAAAAAATCTGGGATAAGAAAAATCCTAAAACGAGTGAATATATAAATAAAAACCTGGGTTGAAGTAAAATCTAATTTAAAAAGCGATAGAGTTAAATTAAAAAATAAGTCCTGCATCCATACGATCTGAATCAAGTTCTGTCCCGTCAATGTAAATTTGGGCGAAATAAAATCCGTTTTTCTGATGAAGCTGTTAAATCAGCGAAACATGTCAAAATAATAGTTTTCCCAAATTGTCTTATATATTTACCAATCCGTCGGATTCCCATCTAAATTTAAATTAAACTATCGCAATCTGTTCATATCAATCTATTCTTCTATGTACCGTATCGTTTCAGAACGTTGGTGATCATGGCTCTCCATAATTTCCTGTCTTTCACAGCTTTTAATAAATTTTGTCTTTTTGTTATCTCTCCTAAACCTTATTCAATCATTTATATACTCAAGCTCACTAAATAGGTTATGCATATTCTTCCTCTGGCCTTAAATCCGCCCTGTGAGTATTAAATTTTTCAAGCCTTCTTCTCTCATTATGTGCCCTAGTCATTTAAACTGTTTCCTCCAGATGTCAATTATAGGTGTGTTTATTGTTTCCCTTTTCTCTAAACCTTCGTCATTACTCACATGTTCGGTTCATGGTATTCTCAGCATCCTTCTGTAGAACCACATTTCCGTTGCTTCAAGTCTCTTCTCCAAATGTGGTGAGATTGTCCAGCATTCACTGCCATATAGGAGGACTGATATTACATAAGAGTTAAGTATTGTTTTGTTTGTTTGCAACGATATTTTCCTGTTTCTTTATACTTGACTTAGCTTTTAAAAGGCATGAGTCCGCTTATTACTTAAAAATAGTCGGAAAAATTATTTTCGGCATTACCTTTTCTGAAGAAATTATTCATAGTTTTCTTTTCCACTAATTTCTGTCATCTCAGAGATAATTTCACTCTCCTCCTAGAAATGCAGTCTCCCAGTAATCAGTGATCTTTTTCGTTAAGAGTATTTTTAGTGGATACTCGTATTTGAGTAGACAGTATATTTATTTATTTTCGTCTATCAGCCAGAATGTTCGAGAAATCTTATTAAAGAAAAATATTTCTCTTTTGCAGCAACATTTGAAAACCTTGCGGTATCAAAGTTTAAGTTTAGCTATTTGGGGTAACTTTTTAAATACCTAGTAATATTAACGTTTTAATTTGGCTATTTCCAACTTTTGGATCTGCTTTGGAAAACTTCCGAATTCAAATCCAGGACCTTTTCATTCCTTTTGGAGAAACGCCTCCTTCATAGACCATGTCTTCAGGGTTTTAGCCGATTTACGCTTGGCTAATTGCGAGGCTCTTTAACTTATAGTTAGAGGTTTGGAATTCAGAGTTGTCCTTCTACTAAACTGGTTGCCACCCAAGAAGATAGGACCCAATCTGGCCTGCTATTTACTCATAGCTACGAGGCTGCTACAAAGAAAAAGCAAGAAAAGAAGACAGGATATAATTATCCTTATTAGAAGTGGGAGGTTAAACTGGTTTGGCTATGGTGTCAGGAGAGAAAAACAAATCTCTGTGTATAGATCCTACAAAGACAACCGACATGGTAAAAGATCATATGCTAGACCATCTAAGAGAGGACACCGGAATACCGCTATTGACACTTGAAATGATTGCCTCGGACAGGAAAAAATGGCAAACTTGTGTGGGCAAGAAGTGTATATGTATCTCTTATGGATTATGCGACTAAAAAAGAGGAGGAGGAGAAGGAGGAGGGAATTTGTGCATCTGCTATAAACAGTTTTATCACAAGGTTTTGTTCACAAACCTTTTTAGTTTTTTAAAGTTGTGTGAGTTCAGTTTTGATTTAGACTACTATTGTATATGTCTCACCCCAGGTCATGTCAGAATAGACTTTACACTCAGCTGCAGGGTAAACCTTGCAGGTAAAACTCCTAACTGATGAATGATGACTCGCATGATTGACTCAACTGCGCCAGGAATGTAACGTCTGGGAAAGAGCTATATGACAGATATATAATTACCTACCCCAGAGAGGAGAAGAGCAATCTCACAGGCATCGTAAAAGAGCCTGTAACATTTGTGTTCCAACGAGAGCCCGGATGGCGCGTGCACACACACACACACACACACACACACACACACACACACACACACTGGCTGACATTAAGTTTCGTGTTTTATTTGTCGGTATGGTGATATATAATTACCCTATTATTCTAGCCTTGTACCACACTAAGATAAGCTTACCCAAATGGAGCAATATACATTTATTTACTCGAACCTCCTCTATTGTAGCCTTGTATTAGATTAGGAAATGCTTCATAAATATACACACATTGTGCAAAAAGTCGATGTCTGTTATGATTTATTATTGTAAAATTATTCCCGACTTGATTAAGCTTAGAATATATATATATATATATATATATATATATATATATATATATATATATATATATAGATTCGCCATCAAGAAGTGCACCCAAATTCAGCCTAGTGGAAGACTATTGCTAAGCAAAGTAAATATTGGTAATTTTGTTTCTATTTATTAATGGCACATTATTAATGATATAAAAAAGTAAATATTAAATTTATATAAACAAAACTATAAACAGTGGGAAGAAGAGAAAAGATAATAAAAGAAATTAAAGTTATATATGAACAAAAGTATAAACAATGGGTGAAGAGAACTGATAATAAAATGAATTAAATTTTATATAAACAAAACTATGAACAGTGGGAAGGAAAGAAATGATAATAAAATAAAATTCTATATACACAAAACTATAAACAATTAGAAGAGAATAGACATGACAATAAAATAAATTTCTATATAAACAAAACTATAAACTGTGGGAAGAATAGAAATGAAAATATAATAAATTAAAGTTCTATATAATATTATATTATATACTATAAACAATGGCAAGTAGTGAAATGATAATAAAATAAATTAAAGTTCTATATAATCAAAACTATTAACAGTGGTAAGAAAAGAAACGATAATACCATAAATTAAAGTTCTTTATAAACAAAGCTATAAACAATCGGAAAAAGAGAAATTATAATTAAATAAATTAAAGTTCTATACAAACGAAACTGTAAACATTTGGAGAAGAGAAATGATAATAAAAGAAATTAAAGTTCTATATAAACAAAACTACAAACAATGGGGAGAAGAGAAAAGATAATAAAATAAAGTTATATACAAACAAAATTATAAACTGCCAAAAGATGAGAAATGATAATAAAATCTATTAAAGTTCTATAAAAAAAAACAAAAACATGAGCAATGAGAAGAAAAGAAATGATAATAAAATAATTTAAAGTTCTTTATAAACAAAGCTATAAACAATAGGAAGAAGTGAAATAATAATTATATCAATTAAAGTTCTATACAAACAAAACTATAAACAATTAGAGGAGAAGAGTAATGATAGTAAAATGGATAAATGTTCCATATAAGCAAAAATATAAACAATGCGAAGATGCAAAATGATAATAACTTAAATTAAAGTTCTATACAAACAAAACTGTAAACATTTGGGGGAGAAATGACAATAAAATAAATTAAATTTCTATATAAACAAAACCATAAACAATGCGAAGAAGAGAAATGATAATAAATTAAAATTCTATATAAACAAAAATATTAAAAATGGGAAGAAGAGAAATGAAATAAAATAAACTAATGTTTTATATAAAGAAAACTATAAACAATTATATAGACAAAAATATCAAAAATTGGAAGAGAAGAGAAATGATAATAAAATAAATTCAAGTTCTATATAAGCAAAACTATAAACAGTAGGAAGAAGGGAAATGATAATAAAATAATGTTGTACATAAACAAAACTATAAACAATGTGAAGATACAAAAATTAAAGTTCTATATAAAAAAAACTGTAAACAATGTGAAAAAGAGAAATGACAATAAAAGAAATTAAATTTGTATATAACAATATGTCGACATGGAAAACTAAAACAAATTAAAAAAAAAGTTACCAATATCCAGAAGGGTTCCCTTTTTAATATTTTGAATTTAATATAACTAAAAAAACATTTCGCTTTTAAACTTGCTTTGATAAAGTCGGCAATGACTAAGAAATATATTTTCCAATTGTCTTCTTTTTATCCATAAGCATTTTTATAGCATTAACAGGGTTTTGTGCCGCCAATAGATTGTTTAATGTCAATTTAGATTTAAGAAAGCAAAGTCAAATGAAACCAAAGTTTAAAAGAGAAGTTAAAAAACCTTCTTTTTTTTTTTTAATGATATCAAATAAGCAGCATGTACTTTATTTGGAAAGGTCAAATATATACTGAAAAACTAACAAATCTATGAAAGTAGAAGTTGACCTTTGAAAAATAAGAGAACAGTTGAACTCATTGATCTTTCATATTTACACGATTCTATTTTTTCTCTTACACAGCAGTTTAACTGTATTTTAAAATTATTCTTGTTGTAGCGTTGATGTCTGGCTGTGTTGGCCCGTTTTGCGAAAGATATTAGAATAATCCAGCAAACTGTCTGCATACGGACAGAAAATAAATACAGTATATACACAAAAGGGCGTAAGACAACGATGGGTGTTCTCACCGGATTTATTAAAAACTTTACATTGAAGCAATCCTGAGAGAATGCGAAGTCCTACCAGAATTCATTATTAGCGATCACAATTTTAACAACATAAGATACGTAGAGGATACAGCGTTTGATAGCAGACACAGAATGGAAACTAGAGAAACTCTCAACGAAACAGAATCTATGGTTGACAGCAAAAAGAACGACCCAAGACGCGAACGATGAATTGAAGACACCAAAACCAAGCAAATGCACAAATTTAACTATCTAGGAAAAGTTTTAACATAAGACAGAGTGGCACCGAAATCCGAAGAGTATTAAATTAGAGAAAAATGGCTTCTAAAATCTAAACAACGTATTAAGAAACAGAAAAATTGTTTTAAAAATAGAGTACTCAGGCCTTATATATGGTAGTGAATATTGGACAGTTTCCTCACAGATAAAAAGAGACTTGAAACAACAGAAATATGTTTATACAGAAAGATGTTGAGAATGTTATGGACTGTAGTTGTGAATAACGAAGAAGGAAAATGGAAACAAAAAAGGACAGTTATGTTTATAAT
This sequence comes from Acanthosepion pharaonis, assembly GCA_903632075.3. Taxonomy (NCBI): domain Eukaryota; kingdom Metazoa; phylum Mollusca; class Cephalopoda; order Sepiida; family Sepiidae; genus Acanthosepion; species Acanthosepion pharaonis. Next base: position 361,088 of record CAHIKZ030004620.1, on the reverse strand, counting down.
AATAAAGATATAGCTTGGTGACACAATGAGGAAAGAGGGTTTAGAGAATTTGACATTCACAGGGCATATTGAAGGAAAGTGGGACAGAAAAATAAAAGCAACGCATAACCCCTGCCTAACGAGCTTGTGTAAATGGATGGCAGAACAGGATTTAGGAGAAATAGCAAAAAGGACCGGAAGTTGTGGAGGGTTATGATCGCCCATGTCCTGATGGGACACGGCACATAAAAGAAAAGGAGGAGGAGAAGCAGGGAATTGCCTCTTATTGGAAATAAATAACTAGAAAGACACTGACAGCAATTTCTCATGGGCACCGACATTTTGGTCGTATTATACACTACTATGCTTACACTGGTTTGAAAATAGCATTAAGCGCTACTTAATATATGACAACAAATAATTGTAACAAAAAATGAGACGAATACAATAAAAATTAAACTGACATAAATTGATGGTTGGATTTAATAAAGCTTGTTATTTTTTTTTGTTTTCAGCTCCTTGCTTAAATTTGGCGTCATTTGACCGGAGTGTGATACAAACCGTGTGGCGGAGAGAAGAATGAGAACAGGAGAATAAAAATCTTTATCAAGTGACACGGCCAAAGGATTCTTGCCCTGGGGTCATTAATGTTCGGTGGATTTAGTATTTAGCCTAGATAAAAAAAAAAAAAAAAAACATTATTCAATATCAAGTATTGACGAAGGTTGCAGGAGCAGCTGAAAAGTTTATGATTCCTCAAAAGTTTATTGTGCTCCCACATGTCATCCCAAAAATAAATTTCTAATTAATTCTCTCTCTCTCTATCTGCCTATGTATGTCTTTTCATATCTATCTATCTATCTATCTATCTATCTATCTATCTATCTATCTATCTATCTACATGTTTCTTATTACTTTAAACGTTATATTTTAGTGACTACACGTGTTTGAGTCATAAAAAAACTGGGCGTCTATTCAAACACATGCATCCACAAAAATATAACTTCTAAGCTAATAAATAATGTCGGATTAAAAAATAAAATCCATTAATTCTATATATATATATATATATATATATATATATATATATATATATATATATATATATATATCTTAATCGGTATCACTGTATGCAAGGCAATAAAGCCACTAAGACATAAGGGGTTAAGAAGTGTGGAAGAATTAGGAAAAGAGGAAGAGAAGCATTAATAATGAGCATGAAGTGAAAAGAGTAATCAGGAGGACAGTAGATAGCGATTGACATTGCATTTACATTTTTGAAATTAAAGTTGGCTGGAAAGCGTGGAGCCAAAAGGGAGTTCCACAAGTGAGAAGTGCGAGAAAAGAAACTGTTAACATAGATTACATATAGTTCATATCTATCTATCTATCTTTCTCGGTCAGTTCATATGTATCTATATATCTATCTATCTATTCAATATAACAATAAAAGTTCAATAGACTCATCTCATTGGTCTACTCCAGAGTTTCACGTCAAAATGTCCATTAGGGCCAAACGATAAATATATCCATTGAAATTATTATCAAGTCGTATATTTATGCTCCTCTGAACAATGCTGGACATAATTACAAGATTGAAATACTTCCCACGTTAAAATTTCCTTACTATTCATCGATTTACCAATTTTGATTTTAATTGTGCGCCAGTTTTGTTCTTCTATTTAGTCCCCCCCCCAAAAAAAAAAAACTTTGGTTGTGGCTATTATAAAAAAAAAAAAAAATTAATTTTGTCAACGATTTTCTCTGACGAAGGGTTGGTCGAAACTTTCCTCAGATATCCCCTCCGTTTTCTAGCATTCTAGATGTTGACATCTATCCTATTTAAGGCAATAACACACACACACACACACACACACACACACACACACACACACATATGTGTGTGTGCGTAGTGGGGTGCACACGCGCACGTGTTACATTTATTTTCCCCCTAATGACTCAGTTTAATCCACTTACTTTGCTAAGAAAATGTCAGGGTTTCTTTTCCATTCGTTAATTTTTTTCTTTGTTTTTGACTTTGTATAGCGGTTTTATATTTCTTAATTCGGTAATGTATTCCAGCAAGAAACGATAACTTTGGTGGGGTATTCCTTGATATCGTTAAAAGAGTGGAAGGAAGAATCGTAGAAATGCTGACAGAACGAGAGCAGCTGATATGCCATTTTCTTTTCTCTCTCGATCAAGTTGAAGAAAGAACGGCGTTGAATCAAAAGCGATCTCGCTCTTTACGGTTGTTGGAAACAAGCGCCAAGATTTCTTCGTAGCAGAAAGAAGAAATAATATGAAACAGAGTAAAAGAAAAAAAAAACGACTGACTGAAAGTCTTTGCAAAAACTTTACTTGCTGAATGTTAGTAGATGATTTGCAATTGAGCACGAATTCAGATTCATGAAGGTTAAATCAAACTATTATATCGATAAAGAAGCAAAAGGTCAATGAATTTCTGAATTTGACAAAAAAATTGAGAGCGTCACGTGAGATATTATTTGCCAGGGCGTATTCGCGCAAATATACATGTATCGGCAAAGATGGAACTTCGTACCTGAAAAAAAAAAAAAAAACCAAAAACGGAGTGTCAAAAGGACGTTGTTTCCGCTTTTATTTTAATTACCTCCGCCAGTCTTTGACAAATTTGCATAAGTGCAAGAGAAAGCCTATATAACTCGTCACTGAGAATAACGTGGGATGAAGACAAGCTTAGCTTAGCGTCTTCTGTGTCTGACTTCTGTTGAACTCTCTGCTTTGGCAGAGAGGAACCCGGATGAAGCTTTGCCGAAGGGCAAAGTTTCGTCCGGAGAGGTAGACACGCCCTGAACCCGTCTAGGCGGGTTCAAATGGTATATTTTTGGCCGAGCCTACGGACTCGTATAAACCCACGTTAAACTCGGCCTTGTGCCACATACATTCCTCGTGGAGGGGGGTGGGTAAATACCGAAGACAAACTTAGCGACTGACTAGTGCTAAGCTTCGACTTCACATCAAAGCCTAAACATATGATGAAAGTGAATTTATACATTTTTTTGTTCTTGAGAATTTACAACAAAAATATTAAAAACTATTTATGTATTAGATTGCTTATTTATAAGAATAATTTTATATTTACAACATTCTAAAAACTAATACAATTAAAATTAATGCAATGCAATATTTATCATTTACCAATTTATAAAGAAATAAATATGAAAACAATTTTTTCTTCCTAAATTTACTAAATTATTAAAATATGTGAACCAACTCTAAGGAAATCCTTATTATTTACCATTTTATAAAGTTTGGAATCAATTGGCAATTGGCCGATGTTTTACCAACCATCCCAATAAACAATATAACAAATAAATAGTGTAAATAAACACTCTAATAAATAGCTAATGTTTTGTTGTCAATTCTAATGAAGAAAGAAAAAAATGAATTCACTTTCATGTTTAGCTTTTATTACAATTTTAATGATCGTTTTTGTTAAATCGATAAACATTGCGAGAAGGCAGTTAAAATAACAGCGGTGTCAAGGAAAGTTTTAAGGAAAATTGTAATAAAAAACAACGCTTATCTTTAAAATCAGAAAGAGATAGTTGAAATTCCTGGAAGACGTAAAGAGAAAAGAGGGTTTGGAGAATTTGAAACTCACGAGACATATTGAAAGCAAGAGGGGACATTATTAAACATCGAATAACCTACCTAACGAACTTGTGAAAATGGATAGCTGAAAAGCGACTGCGGGGGTGGGATAGTAAGGGGGCATACCGTACTCGAAAGGATAGGTAGTTGTGGTGAGCCACGATCCCCAAATCCTGAAAGGGACACGGTAATAAAAGAAGAATTTCCTTCTAATGTACTTCATCCATTATACAGTGAAAAGTTCATATAGAAAGTCAACCAATAACTACTCGGGTAATAATTATAATGTCTATGCGATTATAAAGATCTATAAATACATTTTCAGTATGATTTTCAGTAGTTGCAAAATGATTTTCAATATGGTCTTAAATAACTTTGAATATAATTTTGTATATGATTTTCAAAGACTTTTATTATCGGTTTCATTTAGTTTTACTACGATTTTCGTAATAATCTCTATCTATAAAAGGCAGGATGTGTGTGTGTGTGTGTGTGCGTGTGTGTGTGTGGGTGTGTAACGAATGCACGGCCGCAATTTTCGACGGATTTGCACCAAAATTTACATGCACATGCTCCAAGTTAGCGGGAAGGCCAAGACCGACTTTGCATTTCCCAACTTCCATCGATAGTGGAAATAATGGATTTCATGCTTCTACGGCAGTTTTCATGTAGTTTGCGGCCATTTTGTACTAGTATAGAGCTTAGAAAAAATTCGCAGTGTGAGATAGGCAAGAAGTAAGGCATGTAGCAACATCAGCACGGCAAAGAGCACTCCTTTAAAGGCAAGAAAGGGCAAAAATATTTTAAGTCAAGTGATAGCGATTGCTGTATGAGTCGTACGATTTTTGAATCAAGCACGGGCAACGCCGGGCCATGTTGCTAGTTTTAGATAATTTTCAATATTACTTTCAATGACATTCATTTTCAGTAAATTTATTTAGGATTTAAATATGATTTTCAACGTTATTAGTATGATTTTCAATATAATTCTCGCTACGACTTTCGTTATGATTTTATAGGATTTTCATTATGATTTTCTGAGATTTTCAATATTTCATTAGTTTCATTTTCGCTGATTTTCAACACGATTCTCAATATGATTTTCCATCATTTTATTATGACATTCAATATGATTTTTAGTGATTTTAAGATGATTTTATTTATTATTTTCCTTATGGTTTTCAGAAATGTCTCGATACCTTGTTTGATGAATAAACAATAATCTTTATCTGAAACGCAATTCAGTGGATCCAGAAACATTGTTCCCCTGTTTCCTTTCTGATTGACTTGGAGATTTTTATTGACAAACTCCGAGAGAGAAGTGATTAGGAGAAACATTTTGTTTAAATACGATCTCCGATCAGTTGGAATCGTGTACGAAATTTGCCAGGAAATTAAGCAGTCATTTTGAACATAGAATATAACATAAAACTGGGATGAGAAGTTTTTTCCACATCCAGTCACCTTCAAACTTGTTTCACTCCATACACATTGAATCAAAAGCGGAATCTTTATTTTATAATAGAATGCACAACTTAGTTGAAAAAGGTGGCAAAAGTTCGTAGAAAGTCAGGGAGTTCTTTTGATGACTGAATAAAGATTAAGAAATAATTTTTTCAAAAAATGCTGAAAATTAAACCGGCGTTTTGATAAACCATAAAAATGACGGCGTATTTTGCTAAGTCCTTACAATTGATAGTATTATTTTTTATTAATTTGTGCGTGTGTGCGTGCGCGCGCACGCGCACGAGTGTGTGTGTGTGTGTGTGTGTGCGTGTGTGTGTGTGCGTGTGTGTGTGTGTGTGCGTGTGTGCGTGCGTGCGTGCGTGTGTGAGTGCTTGATTTTTAAATCTATAAACAAATATCCGGTGCAAAGCAGAAAAACGTTGTTATAGCAAAAGGTTAAAGGCATTCCTCCAGGGCAAGGGAGGTAACTCTAGTAGAGCAAATATTAACAGACATGAGAGATGAAAAATTAAACAAAATAAAAAAATCATCTGTAGCGGTAATGAAACCGTATCAATTTCTAGTCTCCAGAAAATGAGGCAGATTTTACGATTATATTTGCCTTTGACCCGATAGTACTTATGCTTCTCCGACGACCAATCTGGAACTTTGTTAAAAGAAACAGATACATTGTAAAGGCATATAACAGAAATGAACAAATTTAGCGTCAAACGAAATTTGAAACTTGTTTTTTATAAGATTCTATGACGATAACGATTCCGCTAGGCTGCACTACAAGAGCAGTCTTTGAATTGCAAGGAAAAATTGTTGTTTTTTTTTGCTCTATTTTGGAAGGTAATTTGTTTTTATTTAAATTCCATGTTAAACCTTTTGCGTATTTACCATTTTTTATTTAAATTCCATTTATCTATCTAACCTTTATCTATCTATCTATGTGTTTTTATTTTAATCTATTTTTTCATATTTCAGGCAATTTGTTTTTTTCTCCTATAAGTGAATATATATATTATATATATATATATATATATATCTGTAAGAGAAAGAAGAATAAAATTACTTAATTTAAAACAGGGCTATCTAAATCTATCTATACTACTATAAAATGTTTTTTTCGATTTTAAAACGTCTTCATTAATTAACATTTTAATTATCTGAAGAGACGTTTGTCGGATGTTCCAGTTTGTAATTTGTTTTTTCTCTAAAATAGCCAATCCTTCGCTTCGATAAGGCTGAATATATATATATTTATCTTCTATATATTTATATATAAAATGTAGTCCCTATATAAATAGCAAATGTAAGAGAAAGAAGAATAAAACTTTGTCCTTTGTACTGTTTTCAAAACATTAATTTTGTTGTGTAAAATATTATCAGGTTTGCTCAATACAAAAACTTTTTTAGACCAAGAAAACCTTACAGGCGTTTCGTCCACACTGTTACAAACCGTAACTGAACCTAACAGCCACGGCCCACTACAAATAAAATTTTCCACTCCTGACATTTTGTTTCGACGTTTATAGGTAAATAAAAACGTTTCACACACCTTCCCAAAAGAGTTAAAAAAAAATTGAAAAACTTCTTTTCGTACACTATCAACGAAAGAACAACAATTACTACTATTGAAGACGAACCTTTAGGTTTACCCATATTTGTTTGACCCTTTCTTTCTCACGTTTGACCTAATTTCACCCGGCAGACATGCTTAAGGCTGAAAACGGAAAACAACGCTTTTTCTTTAACTGAAATAGAAAAAGTGTGAACCAAACCACTGGACGACTCACTGTTCCATTATATACGATTGGTGATTCCAAACCATTGCAGACGACTCACTGTCTCAATTTTAAACAACATTCGTGATTCCGACATTCAACTTACACCACGTGGCGATATCTTCACGCCACTGCTTGCTTCTCATTCTTCTCAAAACACACGTGGACATTCTAGTCAACACAACTTCAACTACTACACATCCACTACATTGTATAAACATTGCATATTTCAAATGTCCAATGCAGTCTTAAAAGGCAATTCACCGTCCTTCATCTCATTCTGCAATTACGCGACTCAAACAAACCGATTTTGCCAGAACGATACTCTATCGACAATACCAGCAAATTCTCTCAAACATGCATTCGACACTCATTAGAAATTCAGCTCAACACGAATACGCTGCGTCTATTAACTTTAGTGCGCCGATGATACCCACACGAACCACCTCGTTTTTCAAACCAACTACAAACAAGCCAGCAGACAGGTAATCGACACAACCAACTCAACGTGGAGCAAAAAAAGACAAATTTTGATAGCAACGCAGACCACTACCACTACCAAACGCATTTTACAGGACGTGCCCAATTCTAACTCACTGAAATATAACACTGCACCCTGAGACAACACTACATTTCGTCGAATCACGAATCTCAACCACACTTGACACATTTTCTTTTCAGCTCACAAGAACAATATTCAAAACTTTTAAACCTTTTTCTAACATATTAAAAGTTTTCATTTCACTTTTAATCTGGTGGGGGTATTGTCGGAGTTTCCTCCTCCAGTTTGTAACCCTTTCACCAGAGGTCTCTTTCCTGGCTATAAATAGCCAATGACCCCTTCGTGACTTTTCAGGCTTGTGCACTAACGCACTTTCTCTTCTTCCTAGAGGATTTCAACTATCAACCTCAAAATGTAGTCCCTAACAAGAAATAGCGTGAAATCACGCTAAGCACAATACCACACGCTCGCGGAATATTCCACACTTTGTCCTTTGTACTGTTTTCTTGTATTGTAACTTGTTATGAATATATATTTGTTGTGTATACATATATTATCGGTCTTGTTTTGTTTGCTTTCTTTTCCTTCTTCTTTGGACTTAACCAAGTCCAAACTTTTTATTTGGGCCGGCTAGGGAATCTGAACCTTACAGGCGTTTCGTCCACGTCTGTCTTCTCTCAACAAACCGTAACCGTCAACCTAACAGCCACGGCCCTACACGTTTTATTTAACGTCGAAACATAATGTACAATTTACATACATGTTCTCATGCAGTGTATAATATATATATATATATATATATATATTGCAGTAATTATCATCACCATCATACATACAAATAATGTGACAAGCATTCATTCGTTAATCTCAAAATGCAGTGATTGGTCAATTCCGACCAATCAGATATCTTCACGCGAGGAACGCTCACTAGGGTTTGAGCCAGTCACGGATACCTGTACTGTACTGATGCGACATTCACCCTGGGCGGATTTCCCAGCTTCTTCCTGTTATGAGAAGAAGATTCCCAGAAGTAGGGTACCCAGGCCTACTCGGATAACGTTCTTGCTTGCCGCGGGTTCCCACAGACGCAGAGACAGGAACGACCAGACCGCCGGTTACCGATGCAGACGCTCCTTGGATTTTCACCAGAGCCCTTGTTAGCCGGCGTGTGTGTCAGACCTGTCCGCCTTGGGTGGCCCTACCAGGAACGAAGTTCCGGGCGGCATAGCTCTGACACTACCGTTTACACCCCCCCCACCGACTGTGAGGTAAGGGTTGGATTTTGGGGCTTACAGTACCAGGTGTTCCCAAGCGGTCCCCCATCTAAGTACTGACCTGGCTCTACGATGCTTAACTTCGGTGATCGAACGAGAACCGGTGTTTTCAGCGTGATTTGACCGTAAGCTACGTGATACATTACCTTATATAAACAAAACACGTCTAAGCTCTCTCTCTCTCTCTCTCTCTCTCTGTTTTCTCTTCATTCATCTTATTCCTTGCTGCCAAGATGTAATCTTCAAGAGCTCCCGTCTTGACCATGCGGTCTGAAGTTAAAGAACATTACCAATTCATGCAAGTACGAACTCTTAACTCTTCTGAACTCTTACCAACTTTACCAATTCACGTTTCCTAACATGCAACAGGAACTTTATTCTTCTAAAACTTTAGTTTAATAATTATTTCACCTTTATGAGCACCGGTACAAATATTTCCAAATCTAAGAGACATAACTCACTCAAACCTTCAGCTTATATGCATGTACATCAACACTAATAAATTCAGTTGTTATGTTTTGAACCATTGCTTTCTGTCTTGTATTTCATACTATGTGCTATTTTACGTCAAATATAAATTGCATTGTGACCGCTACATGTTTGGTAACCTCCAACGTCTTTGCTTGTCCTTTTCCACGTCATTCCCAGTCAAAGATAAATAATTGTGGTGATACGCGCTACAACATATATATATATATATATATATATATATATATATATATATATATATATATATATCTGTGTGTGTATGTGTTTGTGTGTACTCAACGTGGGGGTAATGGTTAAAGAGCTAGTTTTGTAATTAGTTCCATTCTGACTGGCGGCTTCTTTTTGTTCATCTCCCAATCTTGTACACCTTAGACACATTTGGATGTGCGAGTGTATGTGCACATGCACACAGGCAAAATATGATATAATATATATATATATATATATATATATATATATATATATATACGGATATGCAATGTTATCGGTCCTGACTTATGGGATAAAGTCCTCAATATCAGAGATATAGCGTATGTAAATATAAAGTGAACATTGAAGTCAACACTCAGAGGCAACAGGCTGTTTCATGCTAGACGCAATTGTCAGGCCTGACGATTGTGTCTAGCATGAAAAGTCTGTCACCTCTGAGTTTTGACTTCAATGTTCACTTATATATATATATATATATATATATATATATATATATATATATATATAGAGAGAGAGAGAGAGAGAGAGAGAGAGAGAGAGAGAGAGACATACGATTAAAGTACCCTTGTCTACTTTTGCTAGAGGAAGGACACAAAACCGCAAGCGTGTGTCTGTTTTTCAACGCAAAACGGAAGCGAGAAGTTATCCACTTGACATTCGACTAATCAGAGAATATGACGTCAATAATGACCGGAATAATGTTTCGAAATAACTTGTCTAATTGTCCCTACATTTCCCATCGCTACTTACTGCTACGGTTTGTCGACCCATTAGCACACGAGGCACGCATAAGTGTCAACAAAGTGCTGCTTTTCTGCCCCAATTCAGTAAACAATTACGTTTGCCCAGACTTGTTAATCATTTTTCGGCTGTATGCATGGAAAGTCAAAAACAAAGCTGCACCAATTACGCCATTACACAAGAATAAATAAAATTATAGACACTGGAAAGACCCGTTAAAATTTAAAAATTTAAAGTTCCTGATGAGTTTTAATTCTTAAGTTAAGGATTGAGTAAGCTCACAGCGAGTTCTATGACAAAACATCCTTAGAAATTCCTCCATCACATCGTTAAATATTTAAGCTTAACAAATTTAACAAAAAATTGCGATAACAATCATAAATATGAATGCTGGTCGTTATTTTAAGAAGTAAGGGGGTACAAATGAAAAGATTTGAAAATAAATTGACGACCATTTTCTATTTCACTGAAACAGCCGTTAAAAACTTCTATCTTAAATTCTTTCTTTATTTCATTCATTTTTTAATTGAAACCATATAGCGTATATCTTTGGTAGTAATTAGATTTTTTTTCTTCTTTTTCTTTCACGTAATTTTATATGAAGTTACCTGACCTCTAGGATTAAATACACAATTTTCATGTTGCATATAAATTTTTGGAATCAAAAAAAAGGCGCATTAAAGAAAATTTATTTGGTTGTATTCATACTTACATTATATTTTTTCCTTTTTGGTCTATGTCTGGCTTAAGGCAATATGTTTAGAGCAATTAAGATTACTAGTTTTAACCCGTAAAATTTTCACGGTTTTCCTATTTTAAATTTCTGATGAATCTTAATTCTTCAATGTATGACTGAATCAGCTCATGGCGAGTTCTATGACAATAAAATATCCGTAGAAATCCCCTGTCATATTGTTAAATATTTGAGCTTGACAATTTTAACAAAATATTGCAATAAGGCAATAGAAGTATTGACACAAAGCTTTGTGTGTGAAATTAGATTAGACGAAAGTGTGTTCGGATCTTGTCGGTGGCTGTGTTAAATTACATGGTCTCATTCTGAATCTTATTTAAACTGTTGATCACACCAATGGAACATGTGTGGTTGAATAAATCTATGTACAAATATCTTAATATTGTATATGATATTCCATGTAGTCCAAGCACATTGTTTGGACTGAGAAGCAGCAGCAGCTGTTCGCTGCTCTTCCTCGAAATTCCTGATTTTTTCAATCCCCATGTCTCGTTTTCCCTTTGGTTCATGTTTGGAGAAAAACTGGTTGCTTGTGCTGCCCAGACCAGCTCGATTGGTTTGGGTTACCCCCATAGTCTCCTTCATTCACAGGCTGGATTCTGTTTCTTGGGTGGCTTCTACTGCCGACTGTAACCTGTGGACAAAATCATCGACTGAGTCCATCATCATTATGTTTAGGCGTACCACCCCGACTGTGACCCCTCCATCAATTAGGAGATGGGATGTTGAAGGTTTCCAGAGTTGATATATAGTCTCACTGTGGAGAAGCAGTGGATGGGGGTACTCCGAGCCACTTTCGCAGGTACTTGTTGATACACTTTGGCGTCTGCTATTGGTAGTTTTCCTAGCATGGACCCTGCTCTTCAGGTCATTCCATATATTCACTTAGACCTTCTGGAGGTAGTTCTTCACCAGAAGCGACATGATTTGGATCGTTGTCATGTTGGAAAGAAAAACGTCGATGAAGACCAAATTTTGCTGTTGGCTGTTTTAGATTTTCTTGCAAAATTTATTATTCTCTATTCTTTATAATTCTGTTCAATATTTCAAATTCCCTTGTTCCGGGGGCACTGAAACATCCCCACAACATCATTATACCCCGGGCGCCATGTTTCTCTATGAGGTCGGTTTTCTTTGGATTAAATGATTCTTAATCTTTACATAGGCAATAATTCTTTTTTTAAAAATTTAATCTCACATTTGATGATTCTGCTACATCTAAAAAGTTTCGAGTGTTGTTTTTTTTATTTGTTACCAAAATGTTTTCCTTAGATTTCTTTCACCAAACATAGGCAACATCTCTATGGTCTAAGAGCTCCAGTTTCTTCTCATCTGATCAAATCATACGCTGTCAGTATGTGTCATCTTTATCCAAGTTGTCTTTAGCATACTACAGTCTGGTTTCTAGGTGTCTCTCTTGGGGAAATGGAGCTTTTCTTGCTCTGACACATCGAAGTTTGTTCCTATACACAGTTCTTGTGATTAAGACCTTCATTTCTAAATTTGGCTAAATCATTCACTAGTGTCTTGTCGGCTGTTCTAAGATCCTCAAGTACACGTCCGATAAGTTTTCTTTCAGGATCGTTGTAATAAATTTGACGACAAAGATGAGGACAGTGAATAATAAATGTTGTATATTTTGGAATCATTTTAAAAAAAATTTATTTGATTGTTCCATCCTTACCTTTTGGTGTATGTCTGAAAGTTTAAGCAATTAAGAATCATTTTTGCTAACAAATAAAAAGATAAACCTTTTAGATGTACCAGAATCATCAAATGTGAGATTAAATTTAAAAAAAAAAGACCTCATGGAAAGTTTAAGAATCAGAAACAAAGAAAACCGACCTCATAGAGAAACATAGTGTCTTGGCGGCTGTTCTAAGATCCTCAGGTACACGTCCGAAAAGATTTCTTTCAGGATCTTTGAAAATTTCCGCTTCCTACCACTGTCAGTCTTGTTCCGTAATGTTTGACTCTCTTTGAACTTCTTGATAATACTTCTCACACAAGTTCTTGACATTTGGAACTTTGTAGATCTTTCTCCTGTTTTGAGAGTATCAAGAATTCTTTTTCTCAAGTCTAAAATAATTTCTTTTATTTCTGACATCATTCTACAGGGGAGATAATAATACTGAGTCTGGTAATTTTTTGGTTTGCTTTAAATAATTTTATTATTGTGTATCAATAAAAAGATTTTTTTTTATTTCTCAAGACTAGTGTGTTTCGTAATGCTGTGTTAAATTTTCTATTAAAATCACTTGATAAAATATTTTTAAAGAATTCAGTCTCTTTGGTGGACGTGGGACCAATGATATTGTCCTCAATTGTATCTGCAGGTTAATCAGTCTGTCGAATTATCGATCGATTGATCGATCTATCGGTGTTACAGTTTTGAATGATGTTGATGCAGTGACACCAAATTAGCTTTATTTGATAGGTATGCAAAACATTTGGGATTTGTGTACCAAGATAAGAAAAGAAGTACATCGAAAGAAAGAAATAAAGGAAAAAAAGGAAAGAAAAAGTGAAAACAAAACGAAAGAAAAAGAGAGAAAGAAACGAGTAAAAAAAGAATGAAGAAAAGAGAAAGATAGCAAGAAAGAAAGAAAAAGAAAGCAGAGAAAAAAGAAAGGAAAAACAAATATAGAAATATAAGAAAAGTAAACAAGGGAAAAATATAGAAAAATAAAGTAAATATCTCTTTTTTTTCCCTACTTACTAAGCTTAATAACATTATCATTGAAAGACGGAAGAAAATCACCATATTGATACATGTTTTTTAATCCTATATAAGCTTTCGGCTTACATAAGCCATCATCAGAGATGACAAGTACATTACAATAAATTAAACAATACACGGACATAGCAATAATGATAGGCTGTTTTGTTTGTATAGAAGATTTCCAAGCAACGACAAACTCGTGCATACGAGACGCTGGAAGCAAAAATCGCACCGCGGCCCATGACATTACACATGACCACGCGAGAGTGAAAACGAGAAGTATTAAGTATGGGAAGCCGTTGGTTTAAACCAATGGCTTCTGTTATCAATTATAGGCATTTAAGTATATTTGTGGAATTTTCATGGTTATTTTGTTCAGATTTCAATTGTTTTCATGTTTTAGTTTCGTTTTCAACAAGGATTTTCAGGAATTGGGTATGCGGCCAGGTATGTTGTTTCAATGATGATGTTATTAAGCTTATCAGACGATATGAAAGGAATTTGCTTAAAATAAATAGCCAAAACGTGTCTATATTATTTAATGAAGCATGCATTAATATATATATATATATATATATATATATATATATATATATATATATTTGTGCGTATGTATGTTTCGCAAACTAATTTCAAGCACAAGGTCAGGGTGGGGAACAGAGTTTGGAAGATGTAAATCTTCCAAGGAGGTGTGTGTGGGTGGGGGTTGCTGACCTAAAATCAGCATTCTGTTTCTCAGTCACTCCAGTATCATTCGCTGCTGCAATTTTGGCCTAAAACGAGATGTGCTGAAGAAAGGTTGATGTTACATTTTTTTCAAAATCATAATCGGGCCAGCAAAAAAGCATTTCGAATGAGATCGGATTGTTTGATGTTCCTTGATGATTACCATAGCATCTCGACTCTTGAGGAAAACCGGAAAATGCGTTGGCCGAAATGTCGTAACAGAAGTAACAAGAATTCGTTCAATAATAGTAAGAACTTTAGACAGTCTGAGTCTCATAGATCGATAAGTATCTTATTTCTGGTTAGTGACTATTGGTTATAAATCGATTTTTATTTTTCTGTTTAGTATACATGGTGTGTCCGGAAAATATCCAGCCGTTTTGAATATTTCAAGAACCAGATAAAGTGGTCGTCATGATGTCATTTTTTTTAAACTAAAGAGAGGAAGCCCTAATGTGTCTGAGTGAATGCAAACTCTCCCACGGGGTTACTCATGCAACAATGCGACTTTACGGAGTGAGATTGCTGACATAGCCAAGAGGTTCTTCACACCTTTGACAAAACATCGCATCGTACACCTTTACAGCTTGTATTTATCTCCCTGCAGTTTCCGAAAGAGAGGATATTTCAGATCGTGGGCGAGATTATGGAGAATGCGACGAAGCAGCTGAAAACGATCCCGAAAATGAGCGCGAGAATAAGTGGGCGAAATCGTAAGGGAAGTAATTTTAAGGAGACTAAAGAATGTTTGAACTAGACAGACTATTTTTTTTTAAAATTATTATTAAATTGCTGTTTCGTTTGCAGTCAGATGTTATATAAGAGTTAACTCTAAGATCTTTTTTAAACGCATACTTCAGAGCCTAATACACAGAAAGGGGTTCTTAATAATGGGGGGTGGGGCAGAATTTTTCTCAATATGCAATAAATAGACGTGTGTCTTAATAATAATAATAATAATAATAATAATAAAAGTAGAAGTCGGACAATCATTTAATTGATAAAAAAAAAATTGTTTTTCAGAAACATGACTCTAAGTCCCAACCTCGGCTCGATGACTTCTTACGTGTGTAAGTTAGCAAATATTATTTAGCACCTTTTTGTTATAATTTCATAAAAGGTTTTAAGGGAAATGGATAGAAAAATGACGCTTATACTTCGAATCAGAATGAGACAGTTGATATTTCTAGTACACATAACGAGAAAAGAGTGTTAGGAGAATTGGACACTCACAGGGCTTACTGAAAGCAGGAGGAACAGAACTAATAACATGCTTGTGTAAATGACAAAACTTATTAAAAGCTACAAAGGTCAGAAAGTTTCTGGAGAGCCATGATCGCTCACGTCATAAAAAGACACGGCACGTATAATAATAATAATAATAATAATAATAATAATAATAATTGCTGCCTAGAAATTCGATTATTTTACGTGTGGCAATAGATACTTTTAGAGCGTTTTTTTAAAAAACCAGATGATACCTGAAGAATGCTTTTCCCGATCACGTGTCCCGTAAGCTATTAGGGTCGAAGGGGCACCACACATACTGCAGCTGCTGTAAAAGTAGTGTGTCTTGGGTCATGCTGACTTGAATTCAGAGTTTTCCTTCATCTAGACTGGTTGACACCCAAGGCTATGGAACTCAATCTGTTCTACTATTTATCCATAGCTGGGGGAGAGAGAAGAGATGGATCCATACCTTTCCCACGGGAGTTAGCACGTAAGTTAATGTAATGAACTTGACCGGATGAACTTGCCACTTGTTAAATTTCCTTCAAACTACTTCGTATATGCAAAATGTGAAGGAAATTATCCCTTAGACACTTTGTCTCAATACGCCGATCATGTATCATGGAAATCTATATGCTTTTCTTTATTTGCTGATGTTACGTGTATTATCATCATGAGAGATGTTTCGACTTGAAAATTAGTGGGATTTCTCATCTTCAGTAACTTTGTAAATATATTTTATCAATTCTCTCCGAACGACAATGTCTTGACTAACTCACGAAAGTGCTGCAGGTCTTCCACACTCTTCGAATTTTTTATGGGTAATAGCGTGATTTTATTGTAGTTCTTTTAATGTCATTGTTCAATGTTTATACCATGGTATTCTTCCATTTGGCATTGATGATAAACCATTTCCATAATATTTATTGTGTTCTTGCAAAGCTAATTCCAAAATAAACATCAAGTCATTCTTTAATTTTGCTTTCTTGGAGACGACATACGCCAATATTTTTTTTTATCATTTCACGCCAAGCAAGGCAATAAAGCCACTAAGACGAAATGCGTTGCTCACTGTAAGAGAATCTGAGAGAAAAAAAAAAAAACATTATTAAGGAGAAAGAGAAATAAAAGAACAAGACTTATAGAGATAGAAACGAAGAAAGTATACGTCATCATCAGGGATGTTTCGACTTCAAGTCACACTACAAACCAGTGGGATTTCTCATCTTCAGTAATTGTGCATATGTCTCTTTTCAGTCCTCTCCAAATATCCCTGTCATGTGCTAACTCACGAAGGCGTTTCTGATCATCAAAGATCTTCAAAATTTTTACGGGGAATAATAAAATTTTATTGATATTAACAATAAGAAAAAAAAGTTGTTATTTTTTTTACATTTAGTTTATCAAAGAATTTACAGAATTTACGGAATTCAGGAAAGAATAAAAAAAAGGAGACTGGAAGACTGTTTTTTAAACAATGCAATCATAAATGCGAGTGAAAATATGAACCAACTATAAAATTACTGCTACGAAACATCAACCTGAAAACTCAAGTCATGTTCTTAAGTAGGCTCATCAGATCGATACTTTTATATGTATGTAATGCATGGCACCAAACCCGTTCAGAAATCTCTTCCTAAGTAGTGAATAGTGAAAAAGGCTTCGCGCGAGTAAAGTTAGAGGGTTTTGGCAAAGATTGTCCTTCTTTGAACATTATGAACTGGCGATACAGATTCAAAAAGAAACAAAAAAAAACTGTCAAATAAAAGAAACAACATTACTTGAGGACTACCAACAGTAGCAACAACTAAAATGAATAACATGTGTAATTTGAAGAGAGAAAATAATGACATAATCAAGATGTTGACACTGCCCACCACTTCAAATAAAAGTTAAGGAAGGAAACGCCCATAAATACTGGAAAGAGTGATAACAGCTACTGGACTTGCGAAACCTAAAATGTTTTAGGAGAAAGATTTTATGAATTTTAACTGAAAGTAAGACTAGCTGCTCTGTCAATGAATGCCAAATGTTTCCTTGTAGGGAAAAGACTAATATTATCATTCTCATTTTGAACGCTGGGGAAAAGTGAGAAATAACTAATCAAATTACTAATCAAAGTGATTTTAAGAAACACGGTGTGGTCCGAAAATAACCTAACATAAAAAAGAATAAACAAATAAAAACTAAAAATAAATTAAATAGAATAAAGAAAAATATTTAAGAAACGTCTCTCATCTTCTATTAAGGACCTAAGTTTAGACCTCGTGAAAAAAAAAAAAAAAAAAAACGTCATTAAAACGTTAATACGCTATTTTTAGGGCACTTCCATAGAGCGATAGTTAGCAAGACAGGTTGGTAGGTGATTACGAATATAGTTAGAGTAAACCTCATGGTGCTGAGCGCTATAGATTTTACTATTGGAAGAAGTTCTATCCTCATTGAGGATCTTAAACTTCTGGCCTTGTAACGTAATAAGTAAAAATTTGAACACTTAATACTGGAGCATCAGTCATGACTAAAAACTATTATCAATTCATTGAATTTGATCCTCACATTGAGCCTTGTGCCAGACAAAGATCTGCTTCCTTCTGTGCCATATCTCTTCAGAATGGAAAAGACCATGGCTCTCCACAAATGGAAAAAATAGTGAAAACGTAAGGGTTTCATGCCTTTGCATGAAACCATTACTTTTTTCCTATGAAGTGAGTGTCTCAGTCGGAATTCGAACTCGGGTCGCTGACTCTGTTTTCTGTCTTACTAACTGTTTGTGTCTTCGGAACCTCCCCAGACGAAGACAAGCTTCGTAAATCTCAATAGGCCAGTTGTGTTTGTGAAAGTCTCTTCGTTTGTTCGTCCTTCTCAGATATATTTGTTGGAAATGGAACGATCGATTTTCCCATCTCAGGTGGACAATTGACAAAGCTAATGATGTCAGCTTCCAACAATAGACACTGAATGACTTTCCTTGTCGACAATGACCTCAGTCTTCAGGAGAAAAACAGCACCAATACAAAGAAAACAAAAAACAAAAAATATCTCGTTTTTTTTTCCTTGTTTCAGTCTCTTTCTTTCTTGCACTTTCTCGCTATCTCAGTCTATTCAAACCTATCTCATTATTTATATTTGTCTGTTTGTTTGTCTGTCTGTCTGCCTGTCTATCTATCTATCTATCTATATTATTCCGTCCAAATCGATTTATTTAGCTATCTACATATCTTCATATCTACTTATCTGTTGATAATTTATTTTAAATGAATTTGTCTATCAAGTTGACTTCTTAAATGTTTTTCCAGTATATACATACGTATATTCGACACACACACCCATGTGCATACATTATATTAAATGAAATATGCAAACATACTTGTATCCATAGTTATTCACTTACAAATAGTTTGAATATATACAAATTTTTGTATATATATATATATATATATATATATATATATATATATATATATATATATATATATATATATATATTGGTGGCGTCTCTGCTTCAGAGCTTGACGAAGCTGATCACGGTGCTTCAGTCTACTGTTTTCAAAACCCTTTAACTTAATGAGACATGTTTTACGCCGCTCCTTTTGGTTTGATGCTTGAACTTTCCAGGTTTTCAGATCAAAGTTGAGACGTTTCAAGTTGTCTTCTCAATTTGTCTTTGTAACGTAAGTGTTGACGTCCAACTGAATACTTGGAGTTTGGTAGTTGTCCATACAGCACCAAAAATCCTGCTTCAACAAATTTCTTCTGTCAGTGTGGCTTTTTCGCCTGCAGCAAGGCTGGGCCAGATTCATGCTTAAGAAAGCACAAATGAAATATGTCTTTCCCTTACCTGATTTTCTCCACAATAGCCCCTGCTAGCATGCATAATTGTAAAACGAAAGGCTCCATTCACTGCTGACCCTTGTTTATTGTTTACGATAAGAGAGATTATATATATATATATATATATATATATATATATATATATGTGTGTGTGTGTGTGTGTGTGTGTGTGTGTGTGTGTGGTACAGTTTAATTTATATTACAATGAATCATTCATACAAAGTAAATTAGTAAAGTTAATGATACAAAATGGCGAATTCACTTCGCTCACTAGAAAATAATTTCTTAAATTGCCATATTAGTAAAAAACGCTCTCACTTAAATTTTCAAAAATTCAACCTTAGCGTTGCGACTGCAGACTCCACAAGTTTGTATCTGTTATCAATAACACATTTAAAAAAAAAAAACATATTTCGATTCGCATTATATTTTTCGTCTCGGATGCTACTTGAATTTTATCAAGAACAAAATTGTTCCCATGCCTGATGATGACCGGAGGACCCGTCGAAAGTCTTTGTATAATCAAGGAAGACCTAATACAGTTCATAATTTAAAAAAACAGGGATCATAACATTCATCGAATGGTTAGTGGGTTAATGCGTCTTTACAAAAAGTAAATTAATAAAGTTAATGATATAAAATGGCGAAATCCTTCGCTAACTAAATTTTAAAGACGCATTAACCCACTAACCACTCGATGAATATATATATATATATATATATATATATATATATATATATATATATATATATATCCTGCCCTGTAACGGCATTCACCAGGGTGGGTTGAGCCGACTCCAATATTCGCGTTTCATGGGAATTTGGAATTCACAAGCAGTCCCCAAACCCACATGTATAATACATCTATATATATATATATATATATATATATATATATATATATATATATATATATATATAAAGTTCCCAAGAGAATAGAATTCAGGTAGAACTCAATGTCCAGCACAGAGTAAGAATATAATATAAAAAGGCTCAAATACTAATATTGCATGGTTATAATTTATTACATTGGAATCGTAATCAAGATCCAATTCATCAGAACTACAAATTCAAAAAGAAATCGGGAAATATAACTCTGGGTATAAAAAACAATATTTTAGTAAGAGTGTATGTGTGAGAGTGGGAAACAAGTGTGAGAGGGAAATGTATAAAACCTCCAGAGAGAGGGTGTAACAGAAGAAAAAAGAACAGGAAGACCTAAAGGTGAAGGTGGGGATTAAAATTTAATCGAGAAAAGTTTTAAAGTTAGATGTTAAATAGCGGTTTAAATGAGTGAGATACAGATAAATATGAATTATTTTCAGATGGGCACCAATCCTTCTTTTATATAAGTTTCGTTAAAAGCGACTGATAACGTACTACCTTGCCTTCTTATAATTTTTTCTTTTCTGGGCATAAATTAGAAATTGTCCTAATGTTGTCTATGACTGAGCGCCTTTGATTATTCTTTTAGCTATTATCAAGTATGATTTTATTCTTAATTTTAACTGAATGTATGGATTTTTCTGTATGTATATAGAGTTATAGGAATGTTTTATTTTCCAAACACGGTCGAACATATAGTGATTTTCCAAACGTAGCTTATATGTGACACAAGGCCGAACTTACTACTCAGTCGTAATTGTTCTAGAGAGACAAGCTTGCTAAGCATTACACTACGGTCGAACATATATCAATCAATTATATGCCATACGTGATACACGCTTAGGCGATCATGTATCTTTTGATACATGACTGACAATTTTTCCCGCAGTAGGTTGTCATTTCTTTCTGTGGTAGTCCAGTTGCCATCCAAGGCTATAGAACCCGGTCTGTCCTGCTACTTAACCATAGCTAGGGAGAAGAAAGGTAATGTAATTGATTTGACTGGAATTCGAACTCGGCTCTCCGATTCCTCAATCCGACCCACTATCCATTACTCCACCGAGCTTCTGAATATATACACATATGCAAATTTGCAGATATATTCGTGTAATTTGAATATTTCATTTTGTTTATTATTAATGTTCGATTTCTTACAAACGCTGCTTGCCTTAAATGCGTTATGATCGAGAAATAAGCGAGTCAACCAAAATACGAATCCTTTCCCTGTTACAGACGCCAGCTCAGGCGCACTTGTGTTTCTTCAACAGCCACAGAGCCGACATGCCTAGCAGACCTTAGTTTCAGTTTCTGGGAGGGAGCATGTTATCCAACTGGATCAACAGCCTGAACAAGACCAGTACGCTCAAACAACTCTGTCACGATGACTTGTCACTTCGCGCTAGCACAACCATCGAAGTCTCCCAAACAGTTCTGTCTCCACAATTTCACTCGTAAGTCTTCCGTCAGCTAATGGTATAGTTTTACAGTACGGTGGCTGTGTGCTGTTATCGGCATATCAGACCGATAATATCAAGAAGCCACCTTCCTTGCAGAACGTCTATGGTGAGATTCGAACCCGGCTCTCGTGGTCGAAACTCTTTAACCATTCTACCACGTGCCCATTTTATAATACAAGTTATAGAAATATACAAATATATAATCACACACACACATATATATGCATGTATATATAGTAAGCACTCTTACAAGCACGTCTATACAAATATTGTATTTCAAGCATATACACTTGACTATAGCACACTCACACACACACACATATATATATATACATATATAGATAAACGTAAACACACACACATATGCATGTCTGAAGAATATCTATCTTAGTCTATTCATATCTATCTATCTAGCAATCTATCTCGATATCTATTTGATTCTATCAATATCTATCTCATTCTGTTCATATCTATCTATCTATCTATCTATCTATCTATCTATCTATCGCATTCTGTTCATATGCATCTCAGTCTGTTCATATCTATCTATATCCCACACATGCGTGTACACGTGCGCTCAGTCGTCGTAATTGAATTCTTGTCTTCAATCGCATGATTTTCTCTGTATGACCGAAGATCTCTGAACTTTTTTATTGCAACAAATGCTTCGATCAATTCTTTTGCTCGTGTTGTCCACTTCTTTTTTTTTTTTTTTTTTTTACTAGTTTTATTTTTGTATTTTTCCCTCCTTTTTTTCCTTCTTTCTTTACACGCTTTCTGGAAAGTCAAGAGATTTTTTTATTTTGGTTGTTTTAAATATCGTGTTTGTTCTCATCAACAAGACGAAGTCCATCCGCCTTTTCACAAAATGCCAATCCGAGACAAAAGTACAAAAGCGTGTGATGGCTTCAATAATAATAATAATAATAATAATAATAATAATAATAATAATAATAATAATAATAGTAATAATAATAGAAGAGAAGAAAATTTGCTAGAGTGTGGTTTTCTCTGTTTCAGCAGGCGACAGTGAATTTTTTTTAGAAAATGGAAAGCTGAACAAATATCTAGATGTTGCATGAGAACTGACACCCCACATACACACAACAAAAAAAACTTCGCGAGAGAGAGAGAGAGAGAGAGAGAGAGAGAGAGAATTTGAAAGATGAGGCAACCAAACTTGTATTTGGAGTCACATCAAAATACCTGAGAACACTCTTAATAGGAAACTGTCTGAAGAGACTGGCTTACCCAACCCGAATGTATTTCTTACTGGGGTCCATGTTCAAGGTTTTGCGCTGATTTTATCGAGTACATTTAGCTGTGGTGAATGTGCCTGTTGCATAGTTATCAGACTCGTTGCCATGATGGATACATTGGGTTTCTTAATTTTGTATCACACTGTCACTTTTTTACGTACTACTCGCTCACGCAATAATAATGATTTTTAAATACGAATAAAATCTAGTATCCTCTCACTTCAGAAGTCTTCATTGCCTGGAACAGCAAATATTCGGCGATTGATGGGGAATACCCATAATGCAATATCACCAATAGAAAACGAAAAACCGCGCAAGACAAGGAACAAAGAATCAATAATAATAATAATAAAGATGATGATGATGATGCAAATTTTCTCCGAAAAAGTTTCCAGGTATTGGACGTAAACGGACGTCATCTTAAAAATTGTGTAACGATCTATATATTAAGGTGAAAACGTGACCGAACGTGGGGAAAACGTTGTGGGTCGTTGCTGCAGGAGTTTCTTATAATTTCGTCGAACGATTACAGTTGGCAGGTCACTGTAGGGACCGATTGTGTCGTTAACCTTTCACAACTAAATAGAATGACACACACACACACACACACACACACACACACACATGAAAATTATAATATTTTCTCCGTTTTTTCTTTGAATAATTTTTTAATATTCTAAACTTAATGCATGATAATATTTAACTCATTACTACGCACGTTAAAGGTTGAAAACAGACTTAATTTTTCATACAGTAAAAGGCCCTAGAGATACTCAAGGTAGAGCGGCGTTACTGCATGGTGTTTTTGTATGAGCGTAAACGGAAGAGGTAACACGTGAAGTTTACGAGGATATATAGGAAAGTTAACGCTTAAGCCTCGACTTAATGAGCTCAAGTTTGTAGTGATCAGGAAAGCATCCTTTCGGGAGTCTGTTCCACAAGAAGCTGTCTGTATGGAACTTCTTTCTTACTAATAGAATATGAAGGGAATGGGGATGATTCACTCTTGTGGATGTGGTATGGCCAGTCTTAGCTGTGAAGGTCTGAACTGGTGGAAGTAATAGATGTAACTCGTCAGAATATTCGCCATGGAAATAGAAGAGCGATAGGCAAAGTTTCGCATTTGTGGAAAAAATGTTTTAAAATGAGAAACAATATAAGTTACATTTAGGCAGCATTGATTCATTTAAACAAGTTTTGTTAAATTTAACCCGCAGGCTCTGTTTAATCCAATGATTCCCAATGTGGGACACATGCCTCACCGGTGAGGAATGGTAATATTTTGGTGGGGCATGCGTAGGATGTGCACCCTTCGGCTTACTATACCAACAGAATAAGGAGGCAATTCTAGAATAAGTTATTAACTGTGAATTGCTTTCTAGTGAGTCTGAGTGAGAGTGTTAATGTTAATGCATGTTAAGACATACGATGCATATACAGAGTGCATACATAAAAATATTGTGTATGTATGTACGTACATGTGTAATCGGCATATAGGGTATTTCCCGTCTCCCCGAACTCGCGTGTCTCGGTTAACAAAGGAGAGGGTGTAATACATGTCGCTGGAAGCGCCCATGTTTTGTTGGCCAATCAGCGCTTAAGGAGAGGGCGTGATGCATGTCACTGGAAGAGGCCATGTTTTGTTGGCCAATCAGCGCTTATGAGCATTCAGTTTGCTTCCTTCACGTGAATTGCAGTAAAATTTTGGATATGTAAGATATTACCGGGGGGGAGGAGCTACCAGAGTTTTAGAAATCCCAAAGTGGGGTTTGGCACAAAATTGGTTGGGAACCACTGATATATTCTTTAATGTATTTTCCATTTTTTTTAAAAATAAAGATGCCTCATATATCCAAATAGACATTTTCGATGAATTTTTCAAAGTTCATATTTTGTTGTGTTTTTTTCTTTCACAAGAAGGTACAGAAGGAAAGCGAGAAGAAAGGACTAAACCTCAATTGCAAGAAGACAGAATATATGGTTGCCAGCAAAGGGAACAGCCAACATGCAAATTACAAATTGAAAATGAGAAAATCAAGCAAACTACACAAATTTAAATATCTAGGAAGTGTTTTAACAGAGGCCGAAAAAGGCAACACTGAAATCCGAAGGCTCATTAGGATAGCGAAAGTTGCCTTTCAAAAGCCAAGCAAAGTATTAAGAAACATGACAATATCGTTAGAAACAAAGAAAAGAGTTATGTAATGGCAGTAAATTCTGTACAACCTCATTACAGAATAATATGAGACTTGAAGTAACATAAATGTGGTTCTACAGAAGGATGCTGAGAATACAATGGATATAACCTGTGAGTAACGACGAAGTTTTAGAGGAAGAGAAAACAAAAAGGTTATTTATGCTTAATTTCTAAAATTTCCCCGACACATAATAAGGAAAGAGGACTTGGAAAATTGAACACTGATAAGACAGATTGAAAGCAAGAGGGGGGGGGGCAGAAAGAAAGGGCGAATAGCCTACCTTGGCAGCTTAATGGATGGCAGACTAGGGATTAGGAGAAATAGCGAAAAATGAAATTTTCTAAGAGCCCCAAAAGACAGGAAATTATGGAGAGCTATGATCGCCAACGTCCTGAAGAGATACGACACATGGAAGAATTACCACACGATCAACACCCAGTTCTTCATAATGACTGACACGGTCGTAAGGCCTTTAACAAAAACAGCAATTCCGACAGTTTATTTACAATTTTTATTCCGATATACAACATCTGATGCAAAAAAGAAAAAATATGTAAAGCTGACCACTCTTATTCGATGATACTTCTAGGGCGGTTAGCCAATCCCTATTGCAGATGCTTGCTCAGGTGCATTTGTGTTTTCTCAACACCCACAGAGCTCACCTGTGGTTTATACTGCAGCTATACTGAGCAGACCTTAGTTACAGTTTCTGGGAAAGAGCGTGTTATTTAGCGTGATCAACAAGTCAGCCTAAAAATAACTACTGATAACATGTTTGGAACATTCTAGAATATTCCACTTGAATAATCTAGAGTATTCAGACAATTTAAAAGTTTTAAAATCTGAAATTTGCATTGTACGAATACTTTTTTCATCCATTAAATTGTATAAATAGGATTTATTTCTATTAAATCAAATATTTTTCTGTTTTCTATGCATATTTAGTTATTAGGTATCTGTGTACAGTTAATTATTTGAAATATATGTTTATTCATTCGTTTGAAATACAATAAATTTGCATATCTACGAATATTTGTTTCCCTCCACTGTGTGTGTGTGTACACACATACATACATATATATATGTGTGTGTGTGTGTGTGTGTGTGTGTGCGTGTGTGTGTGTATGTATTATGAAATAGACTAAATTGGACAATTATTTTAATATATATTTTGTTTATACGTTATTGTTATAGATGTAAATATTCAAGTAAATGCTCTGTTTATAATAAACATTATATATATATATATATATATATATATATATATATATATATATATATATATATATATATTCTCCACCGGTAGGACGTCTCAATCTTCTACTTTCTTGCTTTTTTTATTTCTTTACTGTTATATTCTTTCTTTCTTTCTTTTTTTCTTTCTTTTGTTTACATTTTTCTTTCCTTTTTCCCGAATTATTGCATCAACGTGTCATTCAAACTAGAAAAGCAATCGATCGACAAACAGAAATACTAAGCGGCAAACATACAATTGGGGACAATATCATTTGTTTACAAGCCCAACCAAGAAACTGAATTTCAAAAATATTTCCCAAGTGATTCTAAAACAATTAACACAGCAGTACAAAACACGCTCTAGTTTTATTCAGAGAGATTAAGTTTCTTTTTATTGACACACAATGATAAAATTATTTAAAACAAACCAAAAACTTACCATACTCGATATTATTATCTCCCCTGTAAAATTCTTTTTTTCATGCGTCATCTCACAAAATACGGTTGTGTACTGATGTACTTTAACTTAGCAATTCTCTAAGCTTGTGAATTGACGTTAACACTGAGGTTTACTTTCCGATATACACACAGTATAACAACTTAAAGAAAGGAATCAGCTGTGAAAGTATGATGTCAGAAATAAAAAAAATTATTTTAGACTTGAGAAAAAGAATTTTTGATACTCTCAAAGCAGGAGAAAGATCTACAAGAACTTGTGTGAGAAGTATTATCAAGAAGTTCAAAAAGAGTCAAACATTACAGAGCAAGACTGATAGTAGTAGGAAGCGGAAATTTTCAAAGATCCTGGAAGAAGTCTTGTCGGACGTGTACTTGAGGATCTTAGAACAGCCGCCAAGACACTATGTTTCTCTATGAGGTCGGTTTTCTTTGGGTTATCTGATTCTTAAACTTTCCATAGGCAATAACTCTTTTTTTTAAAATTTAATCTCACATTTGATGATTCTGGTACATCTAAAAGGTTTCGAGTGTTGTCTTTTTTATTTGTTAGCAAAATGTTCACCCAGTAATCTTAATTGCTCTAAGTATATTGCCTTTAGCCAGACATACACCAAAAGGGAAAAATATAATGTAAGGATGGATACAATCAAATAAATTTTCTTTAATGTGCCTTTGGTCTGGTGATTCCAAAAATTTATATACAACATGAAGATTATTTACATTATTCGGACTACTGTCCTCATCTTTGTCGTCAAATTTATTACAACGATCCTGAAAGAAAACTTATCGGACGTGTACTTGAGGATCTTAGAACAGCCGACAAGACACTAGTGAATGATTTAGCGAAATTTAGAAATGAAGGTCTTAATCACAAGAACTGTGTATAGGAACAAACTTCGATGTGTCAGAGCAAGAAAAGCTCCATTTCCCCAAGAGAGACACCTAGAAACCAGACTGTAGTATGCTAAAGATAACTTGGATAAAGATGACACATACTGACAGCGTATGATTTGATCAGATGAGAAGAAACTGGAGCTCTTAGACCATAGAGATGTTGCCTATGTTTGATGAAAGAAATCTAAGTTTTGTACTGGGAGAACATTTTAGCACCAATTATGAGATTAAATAAAATTTAAATCTAATTGCAAGTAAGCAAAATATAAATAGTCCAATGAGAAATGTGCAGAAAAAATCTGCAGAAGGGAGACATAGCGGGTGGGCATAAAAACATAAAAGATACATCAAGGTAGAAATAGACGCATAAAATTGAAAAGGGGAACAATTCTAATGGAAAAGAAGAATCATCATTGTCAATAATTAGCGGAGGCAAAACAGTAGCACCAGGTGAGATTGTAATATAAATTCTGTCAGCCTATAGTCGATTTCCGGGTTGACAGGATTCCTGAAATAATAAAAGAAATATACAATAAAGGCGAAATACCGGAAGATCTCACTAGAGCCAGGTTCAAATGAATGAGAACTCCACAATGAGCCACATATGTAGGTTTAGAATTAGAATTCTAATAGTGTTCACAGCACAATTAGACAAGAAATCGAGCAAGAACAGTACGGTTTCATTTCCGGGACTGGAACAAGAAATGCTATCTTTATGATCAAGATAGCTTATACCTATGCTTCATTATCTTCTTCTATGTGCCGTGTCCCTTAAAAACATTAGTGATCATGGCACTCCGCAATTTTATGTTTTTATAAATTTTAATGAATTGTTGACTGTTTGTTATCTCTCCTAAACCTTGCCCCGACATTCAGTTATTCAACCCATGAGGTAGGTTATTCGATGTTTTTAACCTGTAAGGAAAGTCATATTTTCAATATGTCCGGTGAGTATCAAATTTTCCAAGCCCTCTTTCCTCCTTAGGTGCTCTAGAAATTTCAACTCTTCTTGATGTTAAGTATAATGTCCTTTTTCTTTCCATTTTCTCTAAAACTGTTTGGCTCATGGTGTTCTCAGCATCAATCTGTAGAAATGCACTTCTACTGCGTCAAGCCTATTCTTCATCTACGAGGAGATTGTCCAGCATTCCCTGCCATATAAGGAGGGCTGATATTACATAACAGTTCAGTACTCTTTTCCTTGTTTCTGTCGCTTCAAGTCTCTTCTTCATTTGTGAGGAGATTGTTCAGTATACTCTGCCATATCGTAGGACAGTTATTAGATAGCAGTTTTACCCTTTTCTTTGTTTCAGTCGCTTCAAGTCTTTTCTTCATCTATGAGGAGATTGTCCAGCATTCACTGCCATACAGGACTGATATTACGTAATAGTTCAGTAGTCTTTTCTTTGTTTATGTTTCGTAGATAACGCAAAATCATTTGAAAGATACGATGCAAAAACCAATTTGAACTGATACGAAAACACGATTCGTCTTGGGAAGATAGAATAACCTGCAACATTTATTGGGAACGAACTACCTGCTTGCTGATAATAATCGAGCTCAGCAAATGTACAAATCCGGAAAAAAAGATAGCCATCGGATTTACTTACCATATACAACGAGACGATCTTAAGAGAACTAGGAGTCCTACCAGGATTTATTATTGGCAGATATAATCTTAAGATTCATGAATGGCACTGTGTTCATGGCAGATTTGTAATGGAATCTGAAAGAATTCTGAGACCAGTTAGTAAAGGAAAGCAAGAAGAAAGGAATAATTATTAACTGTAAAAGATAGAATGTATGATTGTCAGCAAAAGAAACAGGCTAAGATATGAGGTACGTACCGTGGTCGTTAAAATCAAGCAGCTACAGAAATTGAATTAACTGGGTAGCTGACAACGGCAAATGTGAAGGCGCATAGGTATAGCGAAAGTAAGATATATATATATATATATATATATATATATATATATATCAGTAAGTAATAAATAAATATATATATATATATATATATATATATATATATATATATATATATATAGAGAGAGAGAGAGAGAGAGAGAGAGAGATAGAGATAGGAAATGTCGTTAGAAACAAAAAAGTATTAAATAATCTCCAATCTGGCAGCAAATACTGGAGAGTATCATCGCAGATGACGAAGACGATACTAGAAGCAACAGAGATTTTGGTTCTACAAATGGGTACTAAGAATGGCATAGACAGGAAATGTGAGTAATGCGGACTTCTTAACAGAAATAGGAATAATAAGGAAACTAATATTCACAATGAAAAAAAAAAGACAGCTGACATTTCTGGGTCACATAATGAGAAAAGAAAGTCGGAAGAATGTAAAACACAATGAATAGCAGAACAGGTATAAAGAAGGATGGTAAAGGGCAAAAAAGGACAGGAAGTTGTGGAGAGCCACGATCATCTATATCCTTAAAGTACTTGATACATAAAAAAGAAGTAAAGAGTAAAATGCTACTTAGGACAACAAAAGACAGAAAGTTGTGGAGAGCCACGATCATCCATATCCTGATAGTCTTCTTCTATGTGCTGTCTTCCTTCAGGACTCTGGCGATCATGGCTCTCAACTATCCACTATGTTGTCTGTAGAACTTAATAAATTTTATTGTTTTTTGTTATCTCTTCTAAACCTTGTTTCGTCATTCATTTACTCGAGCACATTAGGTAAGTTATGTATTGTTTTCTTTTGTTCTTCTTACCTTCAATTTGACCTGTGAGTATCAAATTTTCCAACCCTTCTTTCCTTAGAAATTACTTGGCACATAAAAGAGAGAAGAATTAAATGAATGGTAATAAAGAGAGGAAGTTGTGGCGAGCCATGAGTGCCCACGTCTTGAAGGAACAGGACACATAAAAGATGTACAGAAAATTTGCAAATATTTTATCAAATAGATTAGAAGTACTGGAATAGTGAGAAGCCCTGCTGTCACTTGATCCCCAGTGTAAGCTGCAACTGGTGTGAAGACTCATTTCTGCACAACTTAAGAAGACCGGTCCACTAGTCAAAGATAGGGAATTCCTCCTTTAAGCCTTGAAGATAATCATGCATCAGACTCTATAAACTGGCACTACAGAATCACAAACAACGATCTTCACCAATAACAAAAGCCACATCACTTGAAGACTTCCAACAGCAGCAACAACAGAAATGGTTGGCACGTGTAACAAGGAGGGAAAAGAATAATATAATGTTGATGTTAATTTTCCATAAACAAAAACGCCCAACAATGGCTGTAAAAGCGATAACAGTAGTCTTGAAAAGCTTAATTTCTTATCGGAAGTAACACTAACTGATTGGTGAATGAATGGCGAACTATAGAGTATAGAGCGGTAAAATCATGCTAAAAACAAAGGGTCTTGTTCGATTAGCGAAGCTAAGATATTGCAAACGACCGCGGATAATAAGAAATATGCGTTGGCCTTTAAATAATCCACAAAAGGTTGATAAGCCTTAAAAAAGCAAATGAATTAATCAATCCTGTAAGGAGACGGCCTTATTTCACCATTATCATTGATCGGCACCAGGATTAAAATACAGTGGGACACTGAGCGGTAGACAGACCGCTTCAACAAGGAGAGATGGACAAGATCATAAAAGCCAAGTCTGCTAGATCAGCAGTACATAGCAAATGAAATTGTGGAAATGAAATTTGGGGTTCGGTATAATACGAATTGGCACAGGAGGAAACGGCACAAGAGATCGCTTGGGTGAAGTTGAAGAAACGGAAGATTATCCACGAAGAGGAGGAATGCCGAAGAAATTTGGAGATATTTGAAGAAAGGGCAGAAAAAACACGGAATCGCGAGAATGCTGAAGAAATTTGGCGACATTTGAAGAAACGGAATATAGATCACAGAAACGTCAAAATGCCGAAGAAATCTGAAGATATTCGAAAAAAAAAACACGTCGGAAGAATGCTGCAGAAATTTAGTGGTATTTAAAGGAATTAGAGAAAGACCACGGAGACGCAAGAATGCTGAAAGAATTTGAGGAGTTTTGAAGACGCCGATAATGTCCACGCAGACGCGAGAACGCTGTAGAAATTTGTAAATGTTTGAAGAATCTAAAGAAAGGCCTCAGAAACGTAACGATTCTGAAGATATTTGGAGATATTTGAAGGAAGTGAACATAGGCCTCAAAGCGCAAGAATTCTGAAGAAAGTTGGTGATATTTGAAGAAACTGAACAAAGATCACAAAGTCACAAGAATGCTAAAGAAATTTGCGTGTAATAAAAGAATCTGAAAAAAAAAAGCCCACGTAGGCGCAAGAAATCTGAAGAAATTTGGAGATATTTGAAGAAAATGAAGATAGATCAGGGCAGCGCAAGAATGCTGGATAAATTTTGAGATATTTCAAGAAACCGAAGACTACGGAAACAGAAATCTGCTGAAAATATTTTTTCTAATCGGTATCACCCTATTAAGGGGGAGAAAGAGAAAAAGTGTAATCAGGACAGTTGATCGCGATTAACATTATATTTAAATTTTTGCCGATTAAAGTTGGTTGGAAAACATGGAGACGGGAGGGTGTTCCACAAACGAGAAGTGCGAGATAAGAATCTAAAAACTGGTAAAAGACCATCGAAACCCAAGAATGCTGAAAACCTTTGATAATATTTGAAGAAACTGAAGAAAAAAACAGATTGCAGAAGAAATTTGGAGACATGTGAAGGGATTCGTTATAACCCCATTTACCATATTTGATGCTTTATAAAACCCTACACTTTTTTTTAATTTCAAATGTCTGAAAAATATTTTCCGTCTCTCATATAAGATGTTGAAGTTGATGTAACTGTTGTTCGGCTATTATTTAACCCAGTTCCTGCAGCCTCTACCAGAATAGCAGAATTATTATTTAAAAAAAAAGTTTCTCTTACTGTCCTCCCTGTTATATGTTTTACTTTTCTTCCCTACTCTAGGTACTTATTTCCATGCCATTCAATATCTAGTCGCAAATTCACTAAAGACGTCATAAAAACCCATGCATGCAACTATAGTGGTTACATCAAAGTAAAATGATATACGACACTGATAAAACTCCAGTTCCGCCTTTGTGGACGAAATTAATGTGGATGCAAACGTCATAAATGAATGCAGAGAGCTGTCTCCTAAAGAATATAAAATAAAACATAAAAGAGTAGGAGCAGTTATAGTCTGGGATCTATACAAATAAGGCTTGTTCGATTATTTAAACAAATTTTATTAACATAAACATTGGCTATCGTAGAAAACAACGAATAATTTAAAGTAGGGTTTTAATATCGATACGGACCACTATATCTAAAGGAAAAGATTAAATCAGATAGATGTAAACAAGTTTCGTCCTGGGTAAGACGATAAACTACATCCGCATCCTGGGTAAGACGATAAACTACATCCAACAGCAAGGCCTCTGATCAGGAGGTTTTGAGGAGCATGGAACCACTTCTTAATTGCTGGTGTTCCCAGGTCCACCCTGACCCGGGGTGGTAGCACCTGTTAGGGTCCCAGCTATGGGCAAATAGTTAATCCCCCAAATGGGTCAAAACATTATCAAAATGGAGTTTTTAGTACAAGCAATACATTTTTGTAAAAAAATGAATTTTTGAAGGAAAAAAAATTACCAGCTATACATTGTTACCAGCAATATATTTTTGAAAAAAAAAATGTTACTAGCAATATATTTTTGGAAAAAAAATATTATCAGCAATATATTTTTTGAAAAAAATATTACCAGCAATATATTTTTGAAAAAAATATTACCAGCAATAAAAAATCTTGTCGGCATTAAATAACCCATTGAGGTTGATATGCCGTAAAACAAAATAAACCAAACCAATCTAAACCAAAGAATACATATTCTATTCATACGAATCTATCCTAAAAATGTTGTCGGTATTAAATAACCCATTGCGGTTGATATGCTGTAAAACAAAATAAACCAAACCAAACCCCTTGTAAAATGCTTCCTTAATAATAATATTTCTAATATAAGATACGTTGGTTTCACAAACACTACATTATAGCGTCGTTTAACCTAATATTTGTCTGATAATATCTTCATTAAATTACATATCACACACCGGACACAACAAAAAACACAATAAATCCTATAACGCAAAATACTATATGACATAAACAATACAAAATACTATATCACATAAAATATAAAAAAAAACGACTACAAATATTAGACGCATTAAACATAAAAAGAAAACAACCCAAGATCAATAAAAGGATAACAAATTAAGGAATATCCATAGTAAATATATTTTTAAAAAATGTCGACATGAATGTCATGTAAAGATGCAGAAAGACGATATTTAAAAATAAAGAAACCGACATAGCGTAAATATGCGTCCAAATCTTTAGCAATAAACTAAAATAATCAAACATTGGTGAATTTATATATAAATATATTTATATTCTGTCCTAGGTATGACGATAAATGACATCCGGATGCAAGACCACTGACCGGGGACATTGGAAATTTTGACACGCAGGGAACCACTTCTTAATTACTGCTGTTTCCAGGTTCACCCTGACACGGGGGGGGGGCACCTGTTAGGATGCTAGAGGCAAATAGACTGGTGTCAAATACTATGAAAGTAAAAAAACTCAAGTCTGGAGTCAAAAATTATAAAAGTAAAATCATCCAGACTAGGGTCAAACAATATAAAAGTAAAAAACTTCAGTCTGGAGTTAAACACTATGAAAGTAAAAAAAATCCTGACTGTGTTCAAACACTATGACAGTAAAAAACTCCAGACTGGTGTCAAACACTATGAAAGTAAAAAAAACTCCAGACTGGTGTCAAACACTATGAAAGTAAAAAAACTCCAGACTGGTGTCAAACACTATGAAAGTAAAAAAACTCCAGAATCGGGTCAAACCCTATGAAAGTAAAAATCTCCAGAATCGGGTCAAACCCTATGAAAGTAAAAATCTCCAAACTGGATTCAAACACAATGAAAGTAAAAACTCCAGGCTGAAGTCAAACACTTTGAAAATAGAAAACTCCAGTCTGGAGTCAAACAGTATGAAAGAAAAAACTCCAGTCTGGGTTCAAACACCATGAAAGTAAAAAACTGCAGACTAGGCTCAAACACTAAGAAATTAAAAAACTCCAGTATGGTGTCAAACACTATGAAAGTAAAAAAAAGCATCCAGACTGGGGTCAAACACAAAAGTAAAAAACTCCAGACTGGAGTCAAACCCTATGAAAATAAATAAATTCCAGACTGTGTTCAAACACTATGAAAGTGAAAAACTCAAGATGGGGTGAAACACTATGAAATTAATAAACTCCAGACCGGGGTCAAACCCTTTGAAAGTAAAAAAAAAAAAAACTCCAGATTGGGCTCAAACACTTTGAAAGTAAAAAACTCCAGTCTGGAGTCAAACACTATGCAAGTAAAAAAATCCGGACTGGGATCAAACTGTATGAAAGTGAAAAAAAATCAGCTTTCATAAAATTTAATCTCGTGTTAGAGTTTCTGTAGTCATTTTATCGAGTTCAGTAAGTTATCTTGATTAATATCTATTTATGTTTATGACACTGTAAAGAGCAATTGTGTGTTAAATGCCATAAGATTTCTTTGGGATTGATAGTGGAGTGGTTTCCCGTTGCACGTTTATCTATTCAGACCCCATCTTTAATTAGCTTGCCGTTCACTTGCCAAGATGTTTTTCACCCTTTGAAAGGTTTTCTTTTTCATCCTACGTGGTTGTTAACAAACCGTCTCACTCGAAAGAGCTTGGAGTAAGGTAACAGGTTTAGCCACCAACTATTCAACAAGAGCATACATACGTTTATTTACCATATACGGACCCATATATATATATATATATATATATATATATATGAATAAAACAAAAGGAAAACGTTATTCATATTGTCCTATCTATATACTCTATCTGAAAATTTTACACATTTCTATATATACATATATGTAAAATGGTAAACGTATTTTTGGGGAGCAAAGAGGAAGTTTTAGAGAAATTGGCAACAAAAAGGAAGCTTATACTTAATATCAGGCAGAAACAGTTGAAATTTCTAGGGATCATAATGAGGAAAGAGGGCTTGGAAAATCAGATACCCACATGACAAGGCAAAACGAATAGAGGAAAACAACGCATAACTTAATGAGCTTGGGTAAACGGATGACTGTATAGAATAAAGAAAAAAAGGCAAAAGTTATTAAGAGCTACAAAAGACAGGAAATTGTGGGGAGCCATGATTGCCTACGTCATGAAGAGATACAGCACATTGAAGAAGAAAGAGCAATTTGAGGGGAAACTATAGCTGCTAACATATTTTCAGAACACAGTAATTAGCATAAACTTGTTCATTAGGTTAATTTTTCCCCTTTCTCCTCTTGCATTCAGTATGTCTTGTGAGTATTAAATTCTCTAGGCCCTCTTTCTTAATTAGGTATTCCCTGAGTTTCAACAGTCTTTTTCTGATTGTAAGTATACGTTTTCCTGTTCGTCCTATTTTTCTTAAATTTTAAAAGTTGTAAAATACGGCAATGATTTGTTGAAGTTGGGGGAAACACCTAACCAATTGCGGGATTAATAGTCAGAGAGAGAGAGAGAGAGAGAGAGAGAGAGAGAGAGAGAGAGAGAGAGAGAGAGAAATAGACGGGAGGTAGCAAAATGACACTGTCTCAGAAACCACGGGACAACCACTTTAGGAACAAAATTGCCACGGGAAGGACTTTACCAGACACCGAGTCTCGTCAACAGACAATTGCCCACTACTGTCTGCAGGCTTTCCCGTCGCTTTTATTGACATGAAACAGTTGAGAGAAACCCGGATATAGACAAGTTGTAGAGAGGCCTGTATCTGAACATCCCAAGCTGTTCTGCTGCTAACGGTTGAAATTCGAATGTAACACGTTTTAGACATATCTGCACGCGATCCGGGGCCTCTTTTTCGTCTGTACTGATGCGCGTTGGCCAAATGGTTTACATCTTTCGTTCATGTTACTCTTAGCACTCGCCGGCAGAACCACGTCTCTGTCGATTAAATGTTTATGGGGAACGCACGTGTTCTCCTTAGATTGCTTTCCAAATTTCCTTGAGACATAGCTAAACATGATACATCGTGCCCTTTTTTGTTATATTTCTGGTGCTTTGATGGCGATGTGATTTTTTATAAAGATTATAATCCGAAATCGTTGACTTCGTGAGCAAGGTTTACAGAAAGACGAATTATTAAAAATTATTGTCCGGATTTATGCACAGTCAATGCGCCTGTATACACCCCACAAATATTCGTCATTTTTTTATCGCATTAATGCATTTTCAATGAAAAACAGCCAGTAAGATACTCATTAACATCTTTGAATCCTTAGGAATTCAAATTTATCAACAAAGATCAACAAAACACAATCTGATTGAACAGCTATTAAATATAAACTTCTTTATTAATCTTCATTCAGCAGAAGTTATTTGACAAGCTTAGCGTAACGTTATGTTAACAGCATCTGATAAGAATACGGAACTAACGTTTTCATACATACATAGAAGAAACAATGAAATCAAGTATGGCTGATCATTTATGGAGGCTTTATCCGTACATGACCAACCAAGCCTGATTTTTTGTAATCCCCAACCTCTGTGGAATGAAGTAAAATTCTAGACAGAGAAGAACACTAGAGAGTTACAGGTCTGAAAGAATCAGCCCATATGTTAGGCTACGAGGATCTCCTTAGTAGGCCTAGAGTTGAAATGAATACAATATGGGAGCTGTTAATGGATAAAGGAAGAGAGATGACAGCAAGGTTTTAACAAACGGCAGAAGCAGCAGCAATAAGAAAAGAAAAGCCTCGGTGAATACAATCAAGTGTAACAAGTAGTAGCAGCCTCAGCGGTAAGCAGATTTGGTTTAAGGCTCCAAGTTTTACACTCATGAATGTCCACAAGGCTAGTGGATTAAAGTTTAATTTCAAGGATTTTCTTCGAATGTTCGATCTTTTCACCAGGATGTGAGGGACTCTCTCTTCTGGACCATTGATTAGGCATTAATATAATTTCCTGCCATCCAGTTGTCCTGTTTTAGTATATCCTAAGTTCAGCTGGACTCACTTGCTGCTTATGTCGGTCGGCGCAATTCCCGACATTCTTTGACGCACATGGTGGCTATGAAGTTACCTTCTGAGGCACTAAGCTTTTTTTGACATTCTGAGGTGACACCGAGTACAAAGCTTACTTTGGAATCTCTCAAATATATTATATTAGATATTTTTATATCTGGACATACAGAACATTCGGACAATTTCTACATAATTTATGCCTAGAAAAGAAAATTATAAGAACACAAGGAAAATAAAATAAAATCTTAAACGCAGTACCTTTGTTGGTTGTTTTTAAAGAAACATATATAAAAGAGGGATTGCTGCCCAAATGCATAATTATATATATATATATATATATATATATATATATATATATATATATATATATAATGCTATCAAAGTTAAATTTTAAATTTCTAATTCCGGCACGAACCCAGTCTATACACCGGGGTTGAATAACACTAACGCACTTCTCGTTGGTTGAAATAGATCTATATGAGGTAATTTTTTATTTGATTTATGTGGATCAGTTTTAATATTTGATATGACAAGGATCTACTTGGATACCAACGAATTTATTACCAGTACTATATATATATATATATATATATATATATATATATATATATATATATTATGAAATGGACAATTTCAAAATGAAAATTTCTCGGACATTCAGGCCGGTAAATGTTGTTTAATACTGTTTATTATAAAATAGAACATTTACTTAAATACTTGTATCTATAAAAAGAATGTATAAACATAAAAATGTCTTAAAATAATTGTCGAAAATGTGTGACGGCATTTGTTTACATTTAGATACGCTTTGAGCAGATATGAATGTACGTGAGAGAATCATGGAAGATTGAAGTTTAAACGCAGTAAAATCGACCTTGCTAATCGAACGATCCTCCATGGCTCAATCGGTTGAGGCACGTTAGGCTATATATACGGTTCCGTAGAGGATACAGGTTCGATTCCTGTCGGAGGACGAACATTTTCTATGAAAATTTCTCGGACATTCAGGCCAGTAAATGTTATTAATACTGTTTATTATAAAACAGAGCATTTACTTAAATATTTGTATCTAACCGACAACCCGACACCGGCACATGAGATTTGATTATAGTGGTGAAGGCCTCGTGCAGGACCATCCACACTTTTTGAAGGGACGAATACAGAGACCTGGTGCACCGAATGCCACAAGGTTCCCAAACGACCCTCCGCAGGTTTTGAATTCAGAGTTGTCCTTCTCCTAGACCAGTTACCATCCAAGGCTATAGAACCCAGTCTGTCCTGCTATTTTACCCATAGCTGGAGGGAGAGGAAGAGGATTCATACCTTTCCCAAGGGTATTAGCACGTAAGTGAATGTAATGCTTTCGACTGGAATATATATATATATATATATATATATATATATATATATATATATATATATATATATATAGACTTGATTGATTGGTATTTGGTTGGTTACTAATTTCAGATTTTGAATGTGATTTTTCGGCATTATAATAATAGGGAGGGAAAAGGGGGGAAGAATCCACGAGTAGAAAAAAGTCGTTATAAACAACATAAAAATAATCATGTTTATTGGTTGGTCCCATGATCTTGGAAATAGTCTGGGCGCCATACTGGATTTTTCTTAGAATCTCCAGGGCAAGGGATTTAATTGGCTGTGATTATTTTGGTTTCTTGCAACATAAGACACGCAGTATTGGTTTACCTGGTGCCAACAGACAGAAAAGAATTCTTGGTTTAGCTGCAGGTATTCTTTTCATACCGAAAAAAAAACTCTATTCATAACTATTTTATTTAACAAGCTCGATTGTTATCTATCTATCTATCTATTTATCTATCTATCTATCTATCTATATATATATATATATATATATATATATATATATATTCTATTCATGCCCATATGTCTATCGATTTGATTATCTATCTATCTATCTATCTATCTGATGATGATGTTTATACATCTATCTGACTGTGCTCCTGTTTATCTATCTATCTATCTATCTATCTATCTATCTATCTATCTATCTATCTATCTATCTATCTGTCTGTATTCTATTCATGTCCATATGTCTATCGGTTTGATTATCTATCTATCTATCTATCTATCTATCTATCTATCTATCTATCTATCTATCTCTCTCTCTCTCTCTCTCTTATATATATATATATATATATATATATATACTATTCATGCCCATATGTCTATCGGTTTGATTATCTATCTATCTATCTATCTATCTGATGATGATATTTATATCTGTCTGACTGTGCTCTTGTTTATCTATCTATCTATCTATCTATCTATCTATCTATCTATATATATATATATATATATATATATATATATATATATATATATATCCAGACAGACAGGCAAACGGACAGGCAGACAGAGGGACAGAGTGTACATCTTCAACATGAGGAAGACAAAGTATCCATCTTGAAAATCAATTTTTGAACTCTGGGTATTTGCTAATTCCTGGTATTATAATCAGTTAGCTTTAAGTGTTCCATTATCGGAAAGATAGATAGATAGATAGATAGATAGATAGATAGATAGATAGATAGATAACAGTGTATTCGCATCCGTTTAAAATCTTTTCCCTTTACGTGATAATCTTTCTTTCTTTCTTTCTTTCTTTCTTTCTTTCTTTCTTTCTTTGTCTCTGTTGTCAATGTATTTGTTGTCAGTTTTCTGGTGTGAACCTCCCCTTCTGGGTATAAGAAGGCTTTTGATCTAGCTTTGGTTGTGTCAATGTCACGCGAAAAGAAAAAAAAAATTCTTTTGTCGATTGTATGGGTTTCTCTTTATTCTTTGTCGATGAAGATTCCATAGCCAGCGGCTCTGTGAATATCCGATGAAAAGATCGCTGGACTTTCTCCAAAGTTCCTACCCATCCCCGTTAGTACTATTGAAGACAGTGCGTCTCCAAGTGTCCGTGGAATCATTCATGGAGTCTGCCTTTGATTTGATTCTTTTAATAAATGATGGATGAGTTCTATCAAGAGATCGAATCCAGATTAAAAGTTGTGTATGATTGGGACACGTGATTGTCATAGTTGTCCACGTGAAGATAGAAAGAGATACACCGAGATAGATAGAGAGATAGATAGAGTGAAAGAAAGACATACAGATAGATAGATAGACAGATATATATAAAGAGACTGAAATAATATAGAGAAAGAGAGATACATAGATGAAAAGTGATACGTATGAAGGCATTGAGATAGATAGATAGATAGATAGATAGATAGATAGATAGATAGATAGATAGATAGATAGATATAAACAGAGGGAGATAGATAAATTGATAGATATGAAGATATTGTGATAGATAGATAGATGAAAAGAGTGAGATAGATAGATAGATAGATAGATAGATTGAAATAGAGGGATAGATACATAGATGAAAAACTGAAATAGATAGATAGATAGATGAACAGACTGAAATAGATAGACAGATAGATGAACAGACTGAAATAGATAGATAGATAGATGAAAAACTAAAATAGATAGATAGATGAACAGACTGAAATAGATAGATAGATAAATAGATAGATGAACAAATTGAAATAGAGGGATAGATAGATACATAGATGAAAAACTCAAATAGATAGATAGATAGATAGATAGATAGATACATACATACATACATACATACACTGAAATAGAGGGATAGATAGATAGATGAAAAACTGAAATAGATAGATAGATGAACAGACTGAAATAGATAGATAGATAGACGAACAGATTGAAATAGAGGGATAGATAGATACACAGATGAAAAACTCAAATAGATAGATAGATAGATAGATAGATAATGGACACACTGAGCTAAAACATTCATTTCCCTGTTATAAATGCGGTTAGTATCTAAATAGACGCGCACACGAAGCGTTCGGTGTCTCTTTTATTTAACAATCAGAATTTCTGTGATGTGTGGATATAATTTGATCTCATTATGAATTCGTTGTTAGCAACACGTGTTCAGTGTCATTTACTTAAATAGAGTGGAAGAGATCGATTGCTTTTAATATGTTGGATAGTGATCGATTGCTTTTAAAATCAATGCACATCATTTATCAGAAAATGTCTCCTACATCGTCATTTCTTTTTCATTTCCTTTTTTGAAAGTTGAGTGTTTTACGAGGAATGTCCATTAAATGTCATGTTCTACTTGCATTATTTTCGAGCGGAAGAAACATAAAAATTGAATAAAGTATATTTAGTCCGGTACACGTCTATAATTGTAGTGCAACTCATGGGATATCAACTATTGCAACGAATGGACTAGCAAATCAACTATCACTCTTTGAAGAATGTTATATATATTGTGTTGCATATATTACGGTTTTTTTTATATCCGGTTTTCAATGATTTATTCAGACTCTAGTTTTCAATATATATATATATATATATATATATATATATATATATATATATATATATATATATATATATATGTGTGTGTGTGTATGAGTGTTTAGGTCTGTGTGTATAGCAATTATATTTCTGAAGCAGGCATTTATAAAATAAATTGCCAAAACTGTTCCTCCCAATATATTGGAGAAACAAGTAGAAATTAAAAAAAAAACGCATTTATATGTACAAAAGAGACCTCACAAAAAACAACTAATGCACTAGTCATACATAGAAATAAATTCAACCACAATTTTGATGCTACACCCATAAAAGAAAATAACTCACTCAGAAGGGAAATCCTAGAGAGTGCCGCCATTGAATATTACCCAAATATTAATCTACGGCCAGGCTTTTTCCCTATTTCACCTTTCTTAATAGAATTACTGCTCTCCCAAACAAACGTACACAACAATATCGTGAAATCAAAAGAAAATGGTTGAATCCATCAACACAGCAATAATAACAATATCTCCACACGTGACAGTAATTGACGTAATTTTCAGTTAACAGCATGAATATAGCGTTCTCTAAATACTTCCAGTTGCTAAGGACATTTTGCTTTTGTTATTATTAGTTACTTTGTTTAAATAAATTCATTTCGTTTTTTGTCTTGAGAAAGTCCACATTGGACGAAACGCGTCGGCAACTACTGCAGTTTTCCTATTGTCATTTATATTTACACACACACACACACACACACACATATATATATATACATGTGTGTGTGTCTATGAGTGTTTATGTGTGTGTGTATAGTATTCAGATATAAATAGATACATCTGCAAATAAAATATTAATAAAAGTAATGATAAGAAAATATTTTATGCCAAAGCGTTCGCTTCCCCGAGGACTTTAATTTTCCGCCCAGATAAAATCTTTACGGTTCCTGTACAGCCACACTTAATATCTATCGAGGAAGATTTATTCAAACATTTTTACTGGCAAGTATGGTCAAAGTCTGAAAGTTCATGAAACGCTTTGATTATAAAGGAAGAGTTTTTAGAATTCATTTTTAGAAAGAAAAACCATTCCAAGTTTGCATTTAAAGGGAATTTTATTTTAATAGTTATTCAGAAAAAGGAGCTTTGGAAAATTATTTTGATTTTATTTACTTATATTTAAATTATTAATTTTTGTCTCTTTTGTCATCTCTCCTTAAACCTTTTCTGCCATCCAGTTACGTAAGTTCGTTAGGTAAGTTAATCGCTGTTTTACTTTCTCCATTTGTTCTTGTGAGTGTTAAATTTTCCAAGTTCTCTTTTATTATGTGCCCTAGATATTTCAATTGTTTTTAATGTTAAGTATAATTGCCTTCCCCACCACCATTTTCTTTAAAACTTCCTTGTTACTCACATATTC
Organism: Acanthosepion pharaonis; assembly: GCA_903632075.3. Taxonomy (NCBI): domain Eukaryota; kingdom Metazoa; phylum Mollusca; class Cephalopoda; order Sepiida; family Sepiidae; genus Acanthosepion; species Acanthosepion pharaonis. The sequence continues at coordinate 317,467 of CAHIKZ030004620.1, read as the reverse complement.
AGTCCATGGTATTCTCAACATCCTTCTGTAGAACCACATCTCTGTTGCCTCAAGTCTCTTCTTCATCTGTGAGGAGATTGTCCAGCATAGTGTAGCAACAAAAAGAGCTCATTTTAACATCTCTCCACTTAAACTGGCCTCGGCGGAAAGATGTTTAAAATGACTCTACATTAGAAGCCATTTTACTGACAACATGTTCCAAACTGTCATTCTTTGGCATATGAAAACACTGTTGCCAGTTACTTTTTAGCTACAATTATTAGAATCCATGATTAACAACTCGTTTCAAGTAGTCAGTGTTTGCTTACGGTGTCATCGTTACCAATTATTTGCTCGATGCAAACATTAGAATTCATGATTTGCAAAACGTTCCTTTACCTATGGAGTCAACATTGTCATTTATTTGCCTGTCACTACCATGAGAACACGTTCCGAACCGCCATTGCTTGATTATGGAGATGCTGTTGTCAGTTCATTGCTGTGTACAACCATTAGGACCCATGGTTATATTCGAATGTAAACCATGAGAATCCACTGTTATATTCCAAAGTAAACCATTAGAACCCATGGTTATATTCCAATGTAAACCATGAAAAGCCATTGTTATATTCGAATGTAAACCATGAAAACCCATTGTTATATTCGAAAGTAAACCATGAAAACTCATTGTTATATTCCAATGTAAACCATTAGAACCCATGGATATATTCGAATGCAAATCATGAAAACCCATTGTTATATTCCAATGTAAACCATGAAAACCCATAGTTATATTCGAATGTAAACCATGAAAAGCCATTGTAATATTCGAATGTAAACCATGAAAACCCATGGTTATATTCCAATGTAAACCATTAGAACCCATGGTTATATTCCAATGTAAACCATGAAAACCCATAGTTATATTTGAATGTAAACCATGAAAACCCATGGTTATATTCCAATGTAAACCATTAGAACCCATGGTTATATTCCAATGTAAACCATGGTTGATAACATATTTTATAGGTATGAATGTATTTGTTGATAGTGAAAACAACATTTTTTGAATGCTTTGTCTATTTTAAAAACGAAAGGAAAATCAAACTGAAAGTTATGATTTACTATTTTAGAAGGAAATGCCAAAACATATAACAATTTGTCCTTTTTTATTTAATCATTTCACATTAAGCAAGGCAGTAAAGCTACTAGGACGTAGTACTGGGAGTGAAAGAAAATGAGAATATTAGTGAGGAGATAGGACAATAAAAAAACAAGATTCAAAAAGACAGAAGATTGCGATTGATGTTACAGGAAATCAAGAAACCGGAAGAGAGTTCCACAAGTGAGAAGTGCGTGAAAAGAAATTATTATAATAGGACTGACGGTTGCATCTATCTAGTTCAACAGTAAAACGATGAGACCTAATTGCCAATCTAGTAGTATGCTTAAAATCATGAAATTGGGATACAAAAGAAGAGAGCTCATTTGAACAATTGCCATGAAAATATTTATAGGAAAGACATAGGAAGTTATGGTATAGTGGTGGGAAAATAACTGAAGTCGAGATGCCAGGTCAGAGACGATTACATTACAGATCCTTCTTAGGATTTTGTCGAGAGTCTTCAGATATATAAACGGAGTACCAGACAATATGGCAACAATATTCAATGTACAGACAAATGATAGATTTATAAACTTGATTTTGATCAGAAAAATTGTCTGGCACGACAAAGGGAACGAACTTTCCTAGTAGTAATCCATTATTCCATCGTGTCTCCTGTCATACAAAGCGGCCAAAGAAGAAAAGAGGTGAGACATTTTACATTGTGACTGTACCTCAAGCTTGCTTTTTATATACAGTAATGTTTTCAGCTATAGCTAGGGTGTTTTTGTAATGTTTCGTTATGCACGGATAACTTGATTTAAATATTATATTCTTAAATATATTAAAAACCTTTCCCCGATAATACTCTGCTGAAATGGAGGTGCCTCTAATAAGAACATTTCATGTCATCAAATTACGGTTTATCTCGTAATTATTAATGTAGTGAAAATTAATTAACAATCTTTTGCCGCCAAACAATAAATGTTTCGCAAATATAAAACTTTACAATATGGCGTTGCAAGATGTAATATTCTTTTTTTAAATGTTACGCTGTTTTCCTGGAATCGGTAAGAATATGTTGTTTTTTTTTAATTTTTTACTCGCATAGCCGTAACAAACACCAATCCCCATCACCTGCGCTATCCAGAACAAAATAGAAGTACATCTTGGAAATTGGCACGTCTTCGACGCTGGAAAATACAGTATGCTTCTGTGCGTAGCCGCGGGGTAAAAACACAAACATGTCTTCTCAAGAGTGTGGACGTTTTGTTTACTTATTCTTCTTGACGTTGGTTTTTGTGCCAACGGAGTGCACGCGCATGCGTAGATTATTCTGTGTGTATGTTGACAATTGAGAATACGAAGCGACAAGAATGCAGGCCGTTTGATGAGCTCATTAAACAGAGAATAATAAAAGGTCAATATGTGAAGCGAAGTGTTTGAAATGAAAGGTAGATCGACAGAAAGATAAAGGGGGAAGCGGGAGGAGAAAAAAGAGAAGAGTTGGAAAGAGACGTAAAAAGCGAAATACTTTACCAAAGAATATATAGTGTTCACTGTTAAGGCGTTTTTATGCGTTGAAATCGAGAGGTAAAAATGGCTGAACTATTTGTATCATTATTCCTAAGTTCACGGATTATTTCATGGACAATCATAACTACAACTAAGACTAATCCTACATATTAATGCAAATGTAGGTAGGTAGATAGGTATCTATCTATCTATCTATCTATCTATCTATCTATCTATCTATCTTTGCACACATACACACATATATGTATATATAAAGAGAAAGAGAGAGTTTGTTTATCTATTTTAATCTATTCATATCTATTTATCTCTCTCTCTCTCTCTCTCTATATATATATATATATATATATATATATATATATATATATATATATATATATATAGAGAGAGAGAGAGAGAGAGAGGGGAGTTTGTTCATATCTATTCCAGTCTACTCAAATCTATTTAATTCATTCTTACCTATTTATCTTAGTGTATTCATTATCTATCTATCTATCTATCTATCTATCTATCTATATATATATATATATATATATATATATATATAGTTTTTCATATCTATTTCAGTCTGCTCATATCTAACTATTTAATTCATTCTCTATCTATTTATCTATCTTAGTGTATTCTTTTCTCTCTCTCTCTCTCTCTCTCTCTCTCTCTATATATATATATATATATATATATATATATATATATATATATATATATATATTAACATACAACGTATGTTAGCACGTGCGATACCCTGTCTTCATCAGCCGCCGACCAGAGGTGATATCACGGTTTCTGTGGCTATGGCGGGACCGCCACCCCTGGCACCACCAGGCAGGGTTTGAAGATAAGCTAATTAAATATAAATATAAATATAAATAATTATACTCGTCTGGAAAAACCTTAGGTATTTTGGCTTGTAAATGAATAAACCAATTCCCAAGGAAAAATAAGGAATAAAAAAAGAAAGACTAAGAACATGTAATTAAGGCGAAAGCAATTGTCCAGAATCCAAGCTCAGAGTCCAAAGAAAAAAAACCTCTGACACGAGTAAAGTAAAAATAACTAAGCAAAGTGCTCAATACACCAAGTAAAGCAAATTTAACTATGAACCTAAAGAGCCAGGCAAACCTACCTCTGTTTCACCTACGCGGATCGTCAGGGTACGCCGGCGCACCCTGACGATCCGCGTAGGTAAAACCTAGGTAGGTTTTCCTAGCTCTTTAGATTCATAGTTATATATATATATATATATATATATATATATATATATATATATATATATAGTTTTTCATATCTATCTATCTCTCTGTGTGTGTACGCGTGTATGACAGAATTCAAAAGTGTTTACATGGCTTTGTAAACGATGAATTATTTGTTCACCGTCCAATCACACTCTGACACAGACACAATGTTTCTAGTTAGTGGACTTCGCTGCTTTAGATTGATGGTAGCCAACTTAACGGCAATATTTTTACTTAGGGTCATAATGTCTGATGGCTTCGAATGTTTTTTCCTTTTTTGCCAGAGATCACTAGCTAGCTCGTCACCTTGAACAAGAAGGACCTGCTGGTCACTTTGAAGAAACCGGCTTTCCTCTGAACCATTTACATTATATTTCATGTCTGTGGCCTTTAACCCTTTACATAACAAACGCTACTTCACCTAATTGTACATCAAAGAAGGACAGATCTCTCTTTATGATGAATAGTAATGGTTGCCTCGTTTCTAGAAGTAAGCAGAGGTGCAGATGATTTACTCAAATATTTCACAGATGCTAAAGAAAAAGAATGTATAGACAAACCTCTCATCTACGGACTCTCCCCCACCAAAGGGATTCGGATGAAACGGACAAAATCTGCAGCCAGATTAAAAAAAAAAAACTTCAGCGATGTATTTCAAAATTCGCGGACTTAACAAAACAAGTCGTATTAGTTCTCAAAGTGACCGCTTGGCAGCAGGGGTAGGCCTTTCAATTGTAAGCAAAGACGAGTGTACAGTATATAAAGTACGATACATTAGCGTGTGCGTGAGAAAGTAGCTGTGGGAAATTTATTATTTTTGTTATTTTGATTAATATCTGTATCAAGTATATATTTATTTATGCCATATATACATGTCTATAGTATTTACATTATGATCATAATTACTGGTAGTTACTATAGTGATTATACAACTCAAAAATAATTCTTCCCATCAATGGACAATGGGATTTAACGGACCCCCCCATTATCCCCTATTACTCCTTTGTATTAGTATTTATTGAATCTTCTTAAATTGTTTCCTTTACTGCGCTATGACAAATAAACGCGCATAGCTGTTTTGTCGAAACTGTCTTATATATTAAGCGTAACTGAGTTAGGAAATATATAAGCTGAGTATTGAGCATACAGTTCTGGTTGTAAAACCCTATTCACAAGATTAGATAAAAGACAAAAAAATAAAAAAAGGTTACATTACTCACAGCACGTCAGCAATTCGTGTGTCACGCTTGGACAACGAAACATTACCATTAAACCTTTGACTTGGTTAAAGGAAACCTGTTTCCAGCTCTTGTTGGCAGTAAGTCGTTCGTTTATTCAGGAGACTACATGGGCCTATCGGTCTAGCCAAGTGGTCCCTAACCAATTTTAGGCCATGCCTCAATTTGGTATTGCTAAAATTCTGGTGCCCCCACTTCCGTAATATTTAATTCTTACAAGTATACCAATTACACATGTACGTACATACACTCAAAATATTTTTATGTATGCATACTGTATATGCATTAACATTAACATTGTCACTCAGACTCACTAGAAAACAATGCAGTGTTAATAACTCATTCTCAAATTGCTTCCTTATTCTGTTGGTATAGTAAGCCGAAGGGTGCACATCCTACGTATGCCCCACCAAAATATTACCATGCTCCACTGGTGGGGTATGCACCTCACGTTGGGAATTATTGGTCTAGCCTTTAACCCATTACCAGCCGTGAGATATGTTAAAATTAAACTCACTACATGTTATTCCTTGTATTTACATTGAATTGCTTACATACATTGCATTTAAAGTTTTTATTATTAGCCGTAAGAAGACACTTTCTGTCGTAATTTTACATTTCACGAGTAGAAAAATATCTTTTTATTATTTCTAATCAATATTATTTTTTGATGTTTTATACACATATATATTTGATGTTCTAGTTTCTATAAAAACAACAATGGTAACTACTGAAATTAAACATAAGGAATAAATAAACTCCTAAGACACCTGTCTGGGCAAAAAATGCACGTTAAAAATTTTGGCAGTTAATGGGTTAAGCAGAGCATTGTGCAAAGTAGAAATCTCTCTCAAATGGTAAGTATGTTCTATGAGAGTTCGCAAGAAACCATTAGTATAACTAGTGTCTGTCTTGACAAGTGTGATATACATAGATGATGTTACAAATCATTATTTACATCATGTTTCCAGGTAGTAATGTTTTTTCAAGCCAAATAATGCAATTGTTTATTATGTGAGCATGACATAAAACTTATTTCAAGAACATTCAACTCATTTCCAAGTAGTTCATTGGCTCCCTGAACTTGCTAGACTTAACCTAGATTGAGCATGTTTGGGACATGTTGCGAACTATGTGGAAATTGAAAACAGAATTGGCAGCTCTAAGGGCAGTTTTGTCTCCAAAAGCAAGATACTAGCAAATGAAAATATTAACCTAATAAATTCATGTTATTAAATAGCTTCGTTACATCTCGACACTCATATGGATGTCATGCATCCAACCTGTTAAGAAATGTCTAAACTATTATATATATATATATATATATATATATATATATATATATATATATATATTTTTTCTCAGATCAATGATTAAAAAATGTTTTCCAGTGAATGAACCCTGTAGGTTTTAAAGAAGTCTATCCTTGGTCAGGTCTTGTAGACTGGCGCTACAGAATCGCAAAAGACTTTACTAAATAGCAGAAACATCAAGACTTTCAACGGCGGCAAGAACTAAAATGGATGGCACATATAATCCGAAGAGAAAATAATCAATAAATTGAATTGCCACACTACACCGTTGGGCAAATTAATTGGAACAACCGCCTTAGTTTCCTTTCTTTCACTATACGGTCAGTTTTAGACCCACTGTAGTGATAGGGTGTAATCGATTTCTATTTTTTCCTCAGTAATATGAATCTATTTTCGTGTTGTATGATGTTATTTGTTTAGCCTTGAAAAATATTACGTCATCCGTGATTGCATCACGCCCAGAAACTATTGTCTCGACTGTCGATTAGTTGTCTTATGGCCATTGTCTGCGACGGACGTTACTCCAAAGAAGCGTACGAAAATTGTAACGCTGCACGAACACACTGGCAAGCCTTATCAGTGAGCAAATCAAAGTACTTGACTGACACGGAAACTCTCCTGATTTAAATCTAATCGAGAATTTGTGGTCAATCTGCAAGGAACGACTTCGTGGAATGGATATACGAAGTACTAATATGTGAACTGGGTTATTTTTCATTGGAAAAATACGAAAAAAGGAAATAACAAAGGAATTATTTTTTCTGTTTTAATTTGTACAAGGGTATACTTTAAGCAAAAGGTTAGGAAGGAAACTCCCATCAGTACGAGGAAGAGCGATAACATTTAGTGAAATTGGGAAACGTATTTTCATAAAAAACTGTTTTAATAGAAAGGGGTCACAAATTTCAACCGGCAGTAAAACTAATTCTTCTGTCAATGAATACCGAATGTTTGCTAATAAGGGAACAGCTACTCTCACCGCTACCAGGACTAATTGCACCTATTTACGCTTCTTTCTACTTTCCAATGGTGATATTGGTCAGCAAGAAAACCAATAAATTGCAGAAACTCAGCTGACTTCCAGCGATTTCCTTTATCCTCATGTTCGTAAGATTTGAAACCCGTGATCGACTTACCCGTTGATTTCGACGTATGATGACGCACAAGTTCAGTTTAAAACTTAACCACTAGACGACCTATACAGATGATTATATTATGATGGCAAAGGCTTGTGAAGAACTAACCAGACTTTTCAGACGAACTGTTCACGGAGAAAGTGTCTCGAAATTTCCGAACAGTATTCTTCATGGGACAGTATACATACTTAAACATGACGTCACACATTATGAAATGGATGTCCGAGAAATTTTCATAGAAAATGTTCAGGCCAGTAAATGTTGTTTAATACTGTTTATTATAAAAACAGAGCATTTACTTAAATATTTGTATCTATAAAACGAATGTATAAACATAAAAATGTCTTAAAATAATTGTTGGACTTTGTCCATTTCATAATATGTGACGTCATTTGTTTACATTTGATATGCCATGAGCAGATATGAATGTACGTGAGAGATTCATGGAAGACTGAAGTTTAAAGACAGTAAATTCAACCTTGCCAACCGAACGATCCTTTGTGGCCGAAACGGTTAAAGGCACGTCAGGCTATATGACGGTTCCGTATAGGATACAGGTTCGATTCCTGTCAGAGGAGAAACATTTACTATGAAAATTTCTCGGACATTCAGGCCAGTAAATGTTATTTAATACTGTTTATTATAAAACAGAGCATTTACTTAAATATTTGTATCTATTTAAAAGAATGTATAAACATAAAAATGTCTTAAAATACTTAAACATGTCCCTCCTTAGAAGGACATGTTTTGAATTCAGAGTTTTCCTTCTCCGAGAGTGGTTATCACCCAAAACAAAAGATCCCATTCTCACTTAGTATTTAACCCATAGCTGGGGGAAGATGGATTAACGATTTTTTCAAAGGCACTTTCGCAATGTGAACGAAACCGAATCGACCGAAATTCGGCGTCGATAATCGCTAAACTATCCGAATTATATGGTCCTTGAAAAGAAGAGGTGGCTCTGCTAAGCCAAAACCTCTGGTAGATCCATTCCTCCAGTCTTTGGGGAAAGATTGACTCTTCCGAATAGGTCTCACAAACCATATAAGGGCTGCAACAAATGTAAAAAAAAAGACCTCCTAAATATTAGTTCCTGAAGCAAATTCATAATGTTTCTGGACACAAAAAGGATCTCATACATAACAATTTATCAAATATACAGAAGTAAGTTTAACCACAACTTCAATGTCAATAATGCCACACTTAATAAAAGAGGAAATAAATTACTTAGAGGGAAAGTTCTTGAGAGTGCAGCTATCGATTCTTCCCAAAATGTTAGCTTACTCCCTGGATTTTTTCAAATATCTCCTTTCTTAAAAGAAATACTTCTTTCCCAAGCCAGCATACAGGACCATAAAAAGTTTTTAAAATTAAAAGAAAATGAATAACTCAAGAACTTTTATTATTTTAAATACATAAATAATTTATCAAATTAAAAATAAAATAATAAATGATAATTACATTAAAAAATAAATATATGGAAACAAATAAAATACAAATTCAACAATATCATTTACTCACATTCGTTTATTAGGCATTAAATTATGTCACTTAGCGTCCTCCATAGTTTACCTTCATTTACACAACTTTAAGAATATTTTAGAGGGTTCTTAAATTTTAAAAGTTTTGAAAACAACGATATTCTTTACTGTTGTTTATAAATACATGTTGCAAAATAAAATCCTTGCATTTACCTTGTCAAAGTCTTTCAGCGGAATGTTTTACTTTTGTATTTATGCGTGGAAGGCACGATGGAGTAATGGATAGCGGCTCGGATTGAGGAATCGGAGAGACGAGTTCGAATTCCAGTTGAATCCATTACATTCACTTATGTGCTAATACCATTGGGAAAGGTATGAATCCTTTTCTACTCCCTCCAGCTATGGGTAAATAGTAGGACAGACCGGGTTCTATAGCTTTGGATGGCAACTGGTCTACCGCAGAAAGAAATGGCAAACTAATGCGGGGAAAAATCTGTCTCGTCAATCATGTATCGAGAGATACATGATAGCTTAAGCGTGTATCACGCATGGCACATGTTACATATATATATAAACATGACAACAATCGCTGCACAAATGCGACTCCTGAGGTGATTGTAAATTACTAGCGATAATAAATATTTTGCACTAGTCTGTATTGAGCCCTCTTTTAAATTAAATGTTACGAACGTTGAAATTGTATTCTATCCGTTCTTATCTTTTTATATATATATATATATATATATATATATATATATATATATATATATATATATATATATATATATATATATATATATATATATATAAAAGCAGCATATCTTCATTCAAACGGAGGTAACCAGAGATGGTAAATTGCAATATGATGTTAAATGTTAGTGAACTCAAATGCATTTAAAAACAATGCTACTAAACTCGTAATAAATTTTGTTTAATGTTGTTTTGATATATGAAAATACAGGGTGCAACAGATAAATTGATTAAAACAGCATTGGCTTCAACCACGGATTTCAGACGACTTCGGAATCTCTTGCAACCCTTTTAAACTAAGGCAGTACTATCCCCTCAAGGCCTTCGTGTTGAGTCTGAGACCCTCTCCAACAAATTCAAGAATCCTTTTCTTATAACAACGATCAGAGTGATTTTTCTGAAATGCCGTACCTTCGTTCGTATTGGAGCTTCCGGCGCGAATGCCAAGCGAATACAGCAAACCATTTCCAAATTTCTGGCGTATTGAATTCCATCATGGTACATAACTGACCCTACTATACCGTGCATTCAATAAAATACAAATGAAACAATGCGCACGCGCGAAATTAAAAAAAAGTAAAATGGCGACATTTAAACCTATTGCACTCTGTATATAAAAAAAAAAAACTTCAAATTCTAGAGGCCCTCTATAATAAAAGCAACCAACCAACACTGAACAAAATTTATTTATATATATATATATATATATATATATATATATATATATATATATATATATATATATGTGTGTGTGTGTGTGCTAAAATATAGTTTTACGGTATGATATATTTATGAATAAAATTGCTCAATATCTCGGATAGAGCCTATGTAAATATAAGGTTGGCCACTGAGGTAAACATGGCGATAATCTTTATTCATATTTGGACGCAATTTTCTAGCCATGTGTTTTGGGTGGTAGCTTGACTATTTTTGTATGCTGGCCAATTCGTTTTTTATTATATTGGAATTAACTATCGGAAATTAAAAACAAAAACAAAAATACAACAAAAATATCATTGAAAATAAAGAAATCCGCCACAAGCCTACAGAAGAAACTAAAAAAAAAAAAATTACTAAAAGAACAGAATTTCTCTCAAAATACGGACGCGAAAACAATTTTTTTTCGGTGTTACTTCGAAATTGAAAACTAAAAACGAATATCTTGTAAAAAAATCACCATAAAATGCAAATGTATGAACTTTATGCAACGTAATGTAGAAAAGCCAATACATTAAACAAATAAATAAGATATCCCTTTAAAAATATACATTTTAATAAAAATTAATGAAAATAATTAAATGAATTAAAAAAAAAATTAATTCATTAAATAAATAATAAACAAATAAACTGTACGAATGCAAGCATAACCACAACTAAATAAATTTATAATAATAATCAGTAGCGAATAATTAATGAATCAATACAAAATACACTAAATAATCAATAATAAATAAATAATGATTAAAAAGCTAATAAACAGCCCTATATAATAACTGAAAAGTAATTCTATCTTGGCGCATAATTATTTGTACGCAATAAACTTTCGAATAATTTAAAATATAACCGTTCCCAATGACAGGACAATAAAACGGAAATAACTGACCATGATACCCATAATGCCCCATTGAACAGCATATATACATAGTCGAGCTACCAATCATTACACATGGCACGAAGAATGCGTTCAAGTAAAAAACAGACTGTCGCCTTTTAGTATCGATCTCAGTTTCCGCGCATATATGTAAATACGTCAATATCTCCATTGCTGAAAGAATTATTATTAAATATCTCCATTCCTGAAAGAAGCCTACATAAAAGACTATAAAAACGTTAAAAAATTAAAAGAAAACGGTGAAATACATAAACTCTGGCTATTTAAAATATATAATACAAAAATTTATCGAATACTTAAATATTAATTGCGTTAAAAAAATTTCAACATCATTTACTCAGTTTCGTTTATTAGACATAAAATTACGTCACTTAGCATTCGCCATGATTGACCCAGACTTTTCAGTTAACCTCATGAATATTTTTATGAGCATCTTTTAAATTTCAAAATTTTAAAAAACTAACATTTTTTTACTTTTGTTTATAAACACTTTTTGCACAATAAAATCCTTACAATTGTATTGATAAATTCCATCAAATGATGAAACGCGTCGGCTAAGATGAGTTTTCCTTTTTCTTTATTCACACACACAGACACACTATCTATCTATCTATCTATCTATCTATTTATATATATATATATATATATATATATATATATATGGACAGTAAAGACATACAAATCAACACTGCATGATGACTATCAGTTTCATGCCTCAATGCGATTAATGCGCTTAAGGCATCGAAACTGAAAATAAATTTCAACTGAATGAATTGTTGTTAATAATAAACAGAGAGGACGCATATAATTACATGTATAAACATTGAAAAAAAATCAGATCTTGGCTGAATTTAACAAAACTGGTTTTGAATATATATTGTCATCCACTGACTGACTGTTTCGCTGTATCACAGCGCATCAGTGTGTCTAGACATCCGATCACTTCAGGCTGGGACTGAAACCCAAGCGATTTAGTATCAGTCGGAGATTCTAAGCTCTAGGCCATCAACACCAAGCAGAATGCATAATGCAAGTTTAGTTAAGGACAAGCGAAAGTTCGTTAGGGAATATATTTTTGCTATTTTCCTATTTTCCCATTTCCAATGCATGTAAATAGTGCAATGTATTGGGTAATTTTGGTTTACGTAACCCATTATCAAAGTGTTTTTGTACTATGTCGTTTTCATCATTATTACATATCGCTACGTCGCATCTTCTATTGAATTTGTTGTGCCGTTTTTTTCTTCACTGAAATATATTTTAGAATGTTTGTTTCTAAATTTGCAAAATTTTATGGATACTGAGTTTGTTGTTTATGCTTGTAGCATGTGTAATCGTTTTTTTCTTTACAGTTTGTGTGATATAGTATTTTGGGTAACAGGTAAAGATTGATCGGATTTCTTGTGCTTTTTATAGTGTTGGTTGATGATATACGATTTAATTGAGCTGTTATCAGATAAATGGTACACGTTAATCGACGCGATAATATAGTGATTATGTAATAGATTCATGTGTTGTTTGAATTCACGTGTTGCTGGAAGCATTCTCCATATGGCCAAGTGAATTCATAGTTAGTATGGCTTAATTGAAGTTTTGATTTTTTTTTTTCTATCGTTGGTGGTGACCAGGTTTGAAAATGTTTGGTTTCTATTTGTTTTTGTTTTTAGTTTAGTCGTTTGGTGATATGTAGAGATGGATCAAAATTTCATATAATTTTATTTCGTCGAGTTGAGTCGTTGGTTCATGCAGAACAGTTTAATAGAATAGCGTTATTTTAATTCTCTCTTTCACACACACACACTCATGCATATACACACACACACACACACACACATATGTGTGTGTGTGTGTGTGTGTGTGTATGTGTGTGTGCGTGTGTGTGTGTGTGTGTGTGTGTTTATGAACACGCAAACACAGACACACACACACACACACACACGCGTACATAAAGAAGAAAAATCAACCTAACGCCAATGAAAAAGCTTTTTTTTTTTAACTTAACAGAAAAATAATGAAAGAATTGACATTTATTGATATCTTCTGATGAGTGGACCAAGCAATTACACAAAAGTTCATCTACGAAACTCTGGGGTAGAGCTGCTGAATATAACATGAATCAGTGACAAATTTGACATTTGTATTAATCCTAGAACGTCCAACAGATAAATCAGGGACTGAAGGATGTTTCGACGCACTGCCAAGTCCGTGATAGCTGGAGGAACCAGGTGGCTCTCCTGGGTTCAACGTCTTTATAGCATCAGATATAACAACAGCAACATAGTAGAATGTTTTTGTAACCTGGGGTGTGATAATTTGAATTCTAAAGTATTTTTTTTTATCTTTTCACCATAAAACTGTCCCCACACTCATATACGTTTCGTGAATGCTTCCTTGAAAGAAAAATGAAGATTAAGAAATTACGGTCTGTTTTAGGTGCAAAATTGAATTATGAATTTTATTTACTTTAAAAATTGGAAAATAAATGCTTTTAAAAAAAAAGATTACTTTTTGCATAATATTTTCCGAAATTAGTACCCTTTTAAATTTTTTGGAAATTATCTAAAAAATATATCAACAAAAACGATATATGAGTGGATACCGAAATTTGATTCAGCTGGATTTGTTTTTTATGGATTATCAACCCTTTGTAGGATACTTAAAGCCGAAACTTATTTTGCAATTGTAAGAACTTTTTTTAATAGTGGGTTTAGGCTCTGGGGCCACTCGAGGTAGGGTGTTACAAAATAAGAGGTACAGAATATGCGGGTATGTACGGAAGATAACGATTCACCTTGGACTTGAAAAGGTTAAGATTGCAATGAATGAAGGAGCATCATCTTGGGAGTCGGTTCCACAAGGCAGCGGTTCGTGGGAAAAACATGCTTGAGTGGAAATTATATCACACCGGGGAGATATGAAAGGAATGTGCTGGTTCGCTACAATGTACGTGGCGTGTCAGGTCTTAGCCGTGAAGGTTAGAGCTGGTAGTTAGATCCCTAAAACGTCTCGTCTGTGAGAAAGGGTTTGTAAGGTTGTTATAAATCAATTCTGTTTGTTATAATATTATGTCTCCTCAACTGACTTTAATGGAACACGCCTGACTCACTATGATTTCTTTATTTAAGGCGTCTTGCCTAGTTCATTTGTGTTACCGGGGGTGTATTATTTACTCTACAACAAAGGTGGAAAATGATTCGTCGCCTATAAGGACGCGGAAACACTTCTGATCCCTATCGCGAGTGAAGACTAAGCAGCTTCAGCGCATATATGGCAATGGTACTCCCTTTTCGACCTGATCTGGTTCTGGTATAGGTAAAGTTGGTTGATTTTGTTTAGCGGTACATTAACTCCTATGGGTTCTCTAATACGGAAATCTAAATATTTTGAATGCAATTGTATGCCTGCAAATACAGGTAAAATACATTGTTGGTTATTTTGCTATAAACTGCATTGTTGGTAATCTTACTATAAATAGGCATTGTTGGTAATTTTTTTACATAAAATGTATTCCTGGTATTTTTATAATTTTATCATGCTTTGTTTTTGTTTGGGGATTCACTATTTGCCCATAGCTGGGACCCTAACAGGTGCTACCACCCCGTGTCAGGGTGGACCTGGGAACAATAACAACTGATTAGAGGCCTTGCTGTTGGATGTAGTTTACCTTCATACCTAGGCCTAGTAATGGTAGATGATAGCAGGAAGGGTCAAGTACTTACTGGAGGGGTACAGGGAGCCGACCATTTTATCAGCATCCTTACCCATGGATTGTCCCATTTGAAGGACTTATTAACTGTTTGATGGGTAGGTGATGATAATGATTTTTCCAGATAACCCATAACTGGTAGAGAGCGATTCATATCTTTCACAAGGGTAGATGCACGAACGTGAACATAACGTGCACAACTGGAATTTGAAATTGGAACTCTGTTTCTCATTTCGCGCCACTATCCGTTGCACCATCCGCACACTGAAAGCGTTTCTACCCAAGCAAGGAGGTATTCAAAAGGAACTCTGACTGTTTGTCATTTAGCCAGATTTTACGAAGAAGGGTGGACCGAGAATTCTTCACTCTGTCCGGGTTTTAAATATAAATATTTTTCTGTTTATTTTCTTCCAAATATAGGGAGTGAAACGAAAATAATGAAATCGAGGCTCTCGTTAAAATTTGAAAACGTATAAATATTAGGTCATTCTTTTGGTCATTCAAAGCGATCCATGAAATCTTGTTTTTATAGGGCGAATGAACATCTCTTGAAAGTAATAGGAACATTTAAATGTGTAATTTAATTCTTAAGCAACAATAATTTCCAATGTTGATCTAAAAATGGCATAGGCAACCTTTTCCAACCAGTTGGCTCAGCATCAGGCGGGCCACACTATTAAAAAGATTCAAGCTAATTTTTTGCTGAAGGTGCCTCAGCCATTTTTTACGGAAGTCCATACGCGTAAATATCTATTTTAGAAATGGGAAAAGCGTTGCTTGTTTTTTGGAGAAAAGATTTCTCAAGAATTAAAAAAGTTAAAGTCTGTGTATAATCTTATAACAGATGACAGTGATTAAAACAAACTTCTGCATGTGATTTGTTTATTATTTATTCATTCGAAAATACGAGAAATATTCTTTTAAATAAAAGATATATTTCTCCTTCAGAGTACAAAAATATTCAGAACTTCCTGTATCTACAGCAAATGATATTTACGTGCATGGTCTTCCATAGTTAAAATCGCTAATGGTTAAATATTATGTAAATGTTACCTTCAACGAAAAGTTTCAAAATTCAGTAAACATTATACTTAATCATTATTTATGTGTGTGGTTAAATATAGGAAAATGTGAGTGAAGAAGTGAGGACCAAACGAAACAAACAAAAATTGAATAAACTTTATTTTTTCCTCATAAAATTCGGCGTGTCATTCAGAAAAGCAAAAGGCCTGCACGTTGCTCGCGGACCGAAGTTTGCCCATAACTGATTTAAAATTTGATTTGAGAGATTATGTCAAAAGTCAGAAAGACGAGGAATTGTGTGTGGTCAGGAATGAATTACTGACAGAATCGGACTACGTAGGCAAATGAATAACCCACTTTAATATGATCATATACAATGTACATGACTGAATTAGGCAGTGGGGGCTATAATTAAAAGAGAGGTTTTTAGTATTGTATTTTAATGTAAATATTATAAAAATCTATGATCCTTAAGCTAGATGATATGTCCCGGAAAGGGATATATTTGTTCCAAGTAGCAAAGTGGTTGTTGACTATTGTAACGGGGTAGGACAATCTAGCAGGTAACAGTAATGGACTGATCCTCGTCGTATTGGTAGGCAATAGGCGTAGGCCAATAGGCGAAGTCTATAGGCGTCCTCCTGTACCTCCACATCAGTCTTTATATATGGCTGACACCAGCTAATCATATTACTGTGAGGGGGAAACCAGGTGTATGCATATTCATTACATCACTTGATATCTAAACAAAACCAGAGAGGCTAATAAATCTTACTTCTTCAGAATAATTTCAGTAAAGCAATTTAGTCTGATACAAAGTTATGGTAATGGTGTATCCTGTGAGGATCGAACTCCCATGTCATTTAAACGAGACAGCGAGATGTTTTACTTCTCTTTCATTCTCTTTCTTACACATGTTCTTTACTATGTTTCACCCAATACATGGCCCAAGAGCCACTCTATGAAGAGGATTACTAAATGAGGTTGAAGCTCTGGAATCAAAGCAGCAGAACCTCATGAATCGGAGATTATCGTAAGTGAGCGGGCGGCCCTGACACCGAGGCAAGTTCACTGGTCTGATTGTTGCTTAATTTGTGAAACTACTTGTCGCCAATTTCTATGTCCACGCTCCTTATATCTACAAACATTATGTCCTCAAGAAATCCCCCCTTCGCATAATTATCGACTAAACAGCAAATATAATTATTCAACTTAGTGCCAAACTACAAAACGCGTTCTTTCTCTTTTTCACTCATACACTTACTCTCCTTCCTCTCTCTTCCTTTCTCTCTCCCTTCTCGCTCTCTCTCTCTCACTCATACATACACATGCATGCATATATATATATATATATATATATATATATATATATATATATATATATATATGGTCTGGTGGTTGCTTATGGTTTGAAAATTCTAGTCACCGTTCAGTGTTGATTTTTAAGCCTATATTCTTTATTTCTATAAATGTTATGTTCCTAATACTGAACAATATTCTAGCATAATTATCGACTACACAGTAAACAGAATTACTTACCTTGGAACCAAATGTCCAACTCTACTCCACTTTTGACAATAATATATAAAAAAAGCAGAGATCGAAATATTATATAAACATATCTTAAAACTACAAGATAACACATTCATCACAATTCACCACACATTAAAAACCTTACATAAAGATGACAACATAAAAGGCAGTTATAGCCATAAAAGAGGATCCCTACTTTTAAATAATGCATGGAAGAAGCTCGAAAATAAACTTAAAGAAAACATTGGAAGAATGATAAAACTAATCCCAACAGAACTTTATAAATTAAAATCAGATATGGAAAAGAACAAAATTGTGGGTGGATATTATCCCGGTTATTTACACGGCAATATTAAAACCTATAAACTTAACTTCACGCTACATCCCATAATTTCTCATAGAATATATAGCAGGAAGCATCGAACCATATGTGGCAGCAATATTCGTTGCATGGGCGAATGGTAGACTTATAGATATATAAGATAGATTCTGTCGAGAAGAATTGTCTAGCACAACCCAGTGAACCAACTTTCTTAGCAGCTGACCTAGCAATGAATTCAAAGTCTTTCCGCTTCATGCCAACTGATAATGTTAGCCCGAGAAGACGCAACGAGTCATTCTCCTGGGGGTTAGCATCAGCCGTGCTGATGGACGGCAGAGAGGGGTCTCTCAGGTGATTAATAGAGAGAAGTTTCGTTTTGGAGGTGTTAAAATTAACAAGCCATTTTTGCCCCAGTTAACAACTGACTGTAGTTCATTTTTAAAATCAGCCGCCTATTTGACTATATATATACTTGAGATTTATTTTTTCTCAAAATTAGTTTTCTCTCGAAATCCGAAAGGCATAGAATTCAGTCCCTCCCAAGTGGATACCAAAATCCTCATACTCTCAAGTATAGCGTAGTATTTGCATATAACCTACGCTTACACCCTTCACTTTATATACTTTAGTAATGGTAATTGTAATATTAGCTGTTTCCTTATAAGGAAATATTCAGCATTCATTTACCGAGTAGCCAGTGCTACTTTCAGTTTAAATGTATAAAATCTTACTATCAAACCAATTGCTTTCGCGAATCGAGGGCTGGAGAATTTCCTTCCAAACTTTTTGCTTGGAGTCATGTGGAACGTCAAAATCTTGATTATGTCATTATTTTCTTTTCGAGTTATATATCCATTTTAGCTGTTGTTGCTGTTAAAAATCCTTATGCGATGTGGTTCGTATTATCTGGTACAGTTCTTTGTAATTCTGTAGTGCCAAGACCCACAGGGTTCATTTGTTCAGCGCCTATTTCAAACATCGATAACCGAGAAAGAAGTTGTAGACAGTTGATAGTTTTAAACGAGTTTGGCGCCATATTTTAAAACGTGAGTCGAGTTTTTAGGTTACTGTTTTGGTTTTGTAGCAATTTGCGGTATTGGGGAAAACTACCGCTAGCGTAGCCTATTCTATGTTCAATTTCGTTATCCCTTATACTAAATTTGTTATAACTAATCCATACACCGAGGTCTTTAGTAATAATTTATGAAAGATTCAGTGCAGGTGCCATCACTGCTTTCATTCTAATTCCAATTCCAGATCATAATTTCTGTTTTGGAAGCATTTAACTTGAAGTCTATTTCTTGGAATATTTGGTAGAGGAGATTGATGTTTTGTCTAAATTTTATATTATTTATAATAGCTAAAACAATGTAAATATTTTAGAAAGAGTTTTTTTTAAAGCTTTTCACCCCAAAGCAAGGCGGGACTGCCACAAGCACGCAAGGGGTTACAGAGAGTGGGAGCAAGAGTAAAGAGGCGTGAAAGAGGAAAGGATGAAGAAAAGGACGCAGAATAGATCAAGGCATATGGAGATGTCGATTGACATTGCATTTGAATAGTTGGAGATAATAGCTATCAGGGAAGCAAGTAAGAGGAAAGGAATTCCACAGACGGGAAGTGCAAGACATGAAGCTATTGGAGTAGAAGAGACGGCTACATTTAACCATTTCGACAGTGAAAGGGTGGGACTGAGATGCCGACCTAGTGGCGCGTTTAAATTCATCCAGTTTGGGAACTAGAGGAAATAGTTCGTCGGAGAAGTTATTGGGAAAGTATTTGTAGAAAAGACAGAGGGAGGCGACGGAACGTCTGTGAGAGAGCGACTGTAAACGAGATGCCAGATCAGGGCCAACGACATTGCATATCCGTTTCTGGATTTTGTCGAGGGCCTTAAGACGAATAGCGGGGGCACCAGACCATATATGGCAGCAGTATTCCATGCAAGGGCGAATGGCTGATTTATAGATTTTAAGGTTGACCTCGGGCGAGAAAAACTTTACGGCTCTACACGGTGAATCAATTTTCCATTGCGGTTTTACTGTTAATATGAGCGAAGCATTTCGGCGGGAAAGCCAAGCCTTGGCGGGGGGGTAGGTGCACATGAATTT
Source organism: Acanthosepion pharaonis (assembly GCA_903632075.3). NCBI lineage: Eukaryota > Metazoa > Mollusca > Cephalopoda > Sepiida > Sepiidae > Acanthosepion > Acanthosepion pharaonis. The sequence continues at coordinate 297,393 of CAHIKZ030004620.1, read as the reverse complement.
GTATAAAAAATAAATATAGTACTTATCTAAACCCAGTTGAAACAGTACGATCACTAACTCAGTACTACTAAAAAGAACAAGACGAGATATCTCCGTTTAAGGACAGCGGATTGAGAATCTCTCCCTGTAGATTAAATAAAGTGTTCACTTCGACGCCTAAGGAATGACAGAACACAACGGTCAAAGCGTTGTGATAACAATAACAAAGATGATGATGTTAGTCCGAATGTAAATAATAAAATGTAAATCAAAATCGTTGTAATTTCATAAAGACTGGAAGAACTTATTTTTTAAATCATTTCACCCCAAGCAAGGCAATAAAGCCACTAGGACGCAAGATGTTACTGGGTGTTAGAAAATATACGAAAAACTATTATGAAGAAGAGAGGACAATAAAAGAACAAGAATTAAGAAAACGGAACATAATGATTGTCATTACATTTAAATTTTGGAAGATCATAGTTGACTGGGAAGCAAGAAGCCGGAAGAGAGTTCCACAAGCGAGAAGTGCGACAGAAGAAACTGTTAGCATAGAAGTTACGGTTGCATCTATTCTATCTATTCTAATATTAAAATGTTTAGTGTAAACTTTATAGAACTGAAGATATTTGTGAAAAGTGATAGTATGAAAAGTTGTTTATCTATAAAAAAAATCTTAAAATTTGCATTAGAAATTTTTAAAACGAAAACCATTTCGATTTGAAAAACAAAATTCAACTAATAATCGAAAACAAATTTTCGGTACCTATATAAATAAATAAAGGAAGAAATTTTTCAATAAAAAAAGGAAGAAATATTCAAAAATTAATAAAATGTGATTTTCTAGATTTTTTTTATATTCTATCTCTCACTTTCAAGATGGACCTACCCTGAAAATTATAAGCCGTTCCCATTTTTGTAAGGTGCCAAACTCAGAAAATCAACAGGGGATGAAATAATTATTTTCTCCACTGTATAAAATAAATGATGAAAATTTCGGTTGTTCCGAAGTAAAATTCAAAATTAAAATGGCGATATAAATTCCCTTTGTAAAATTAATGTTGCCTGATAAGAGATTGATTGGTATGCAAAAATCTCCACAAAATAAAAGATAAGACTTTTATTATCAATCAACCGGGTTAATGTAAGCATACAGCGATGCTCTCTCTCGGCTTTTCATCGACAGGACATTAAACTCCAAAGTTACGTCTCTATTCATATTCGTGTTGTTGTGATCACCGAACTGGGAATGAACGGTTGTACGCTCATAAGGAAATGATTGGTAAAAATAAACGCTACGGTAAGAAATAAAGACTCGAACCCTGTCTCCAGCATATTTTGTTATTTATTTAGGGCTTGACTTGCACAGTAGTTGGATTTAGGGGACACGGGGAAAACATATGATACTTCTGATATCTCACCCCTCAAAAAAAAAAACAACAAAAAAACAAAAAACAGATAAGCTTTTCCTCTCAACCAGCAAGTGCTCACTACCTCGAAAAACAGTCTGTCCTCATACAAGCGCGGTCCAGAACTCCCCTCAACCACAACTATTACATAGACCCGTAACCGGAAATCTTCAACGTCCGTTTTGTTGTCACTTGATCCAGAAAGTTTTAATTTTATAGAGTTGGCTGGGTGGCCACCTTGAAGACCCCATTTCACAGACCTTATCGCTAGTCGTAAAAAATGAAATAAAAACTTAAATAAAACCACACACCATTCCCTTGTATGTGGCTATCCTAATCAACTTGTCGCATACGTTGTTAGGTTTGCGAACTAGCTAGTTGAGTCCAACAAGTATATGTTGGAACAAATATTGAGATGCTAGACTTTTAACACTACTCATGCAAGCCGTTTATCGTGCATGTAATTCTCAAAAAGTATATTTTCAATCTGGTTTTGAGTTAACGTATTGATTGTGTTTGGAAAATAAAATAAAACATTTCCACCACTATTGATACACATATACAAAAATCTACATATTTAGTTAAAAATAAATCCTTGATAATGGAAGTGATCGGATATGTCGAATATTTGGACAGTTTTTACGCACTTTATGTCCAGAAAAGAAAACCCTTACACAAGAAAATTGAATAAAAAGGTTAACCACATTAATATACATCTATTTATTCTTATAATAATCCTTTCTTGTTCTCTAATTATCTTCATGATCTTGAGTTGAAATTCATCAAGGAAGGCTCCGTAATAAGTTTAAAAAAGAGTAGAGAGAAAAACTGGATCGGGAGGTCACAACTGGAAGACGGATCTTCCTTTTAACTTAGAGGTAAATACATTCTTATTGTTTAAAGTAGAGACCACTAACGTTATAAAAATCTCGGAGAATTTCAGTCAGATATTTTTAATCATTTCTAAGATACGACGGTCCAAAGCTTAATGCAATAATTGGACAATTTTGCTTTTACACGATTTGGACAATTTTGTTGTTACACCCATTATATATATATATATATATATATATATATATATATAAAATGACAATCTGTCTTGTCCACGGAATTGATCTGGGAATTAACTATATATATATATATATATATATATATATATATATATATATATATATATATATATGTGTGTGTGTGTGTGTGTGTGTGTGTATGTGTGTGTGTGTGTCTCTTTCTGTGTGTGTGTGTATATATAGAGAGAAAGAGAGGAAAGAAATGGGATGGGGGTGCAGAGAGAGAATGATTCCTGTTTATTAATGAATTAGTAGGTCAATACACAGGGTTTCCCAATATCAGTGTCAAGCCTAATTTTCATGGTTTGTCAACTCTGACATTAAGAGGATAGTGTAACTTAATCCAGTGGTTTGCCCTTTTCTTTCTGTCGGCCATCACTCTCGATCACACATATTCCTACACCCCCCCACCCCGACACACAAATCGAAATATGTAATCATTAAATTTGTTATTTACTCATGTTAGAAAATGTCTCCCTCTTTCTAATGAATTCATTCCAAGCAAAGTTCGGACAACTGAACTTTGTATTGTTGTTGTTACCGTAGGATTTCGGCCGATCCATTCTACAGCTTTCCAGGAGTCACTCTAAATCGTAGAGAGGTCACTCTAAAATAAGAAGTTTTGTATCAAAATAAAGAAAAAATTAAGTTGTCCGGACGAATTTTAAAACGTTAATGACACTTTTTCAACGTTATAAAAACCTGTTTACAGTGCATTCATTTTTTTATGTCACCTCCCTGCAGGCGATCATGGCTCTCCACAGAGTCCTTTTTTCTAATCTTCAAAACACCACAACTTGTTGGGAAGGATACTGGAATTTTTCTGGTTTCTTTCTCCACTGATTTTGAATGCAAATTAGTCTTTCTCCTGGACTGACTGTCTGTCAAGACTAGAGAGCCTCGTTTACTCTGCTATTTAACCCTTCTCTTAGACCAGAGTTAGGACCCAGCGTTAGGGAGTATAATCTACCCTAGTCAATAATATAAAACAATTAAAAATTATATGATATTTGCCAGAATGACGAATATATATATATATATATATATATATATATATATATATATATATATATATATATATATATATATATATATATATATATATATATAATAAATGAACATAAAGTCAACACTTAGAGGCGACAGTCTGTTTCATGAGAGATGCAATTCAGGCCTGACGATTGCATCTAGCATGAAACAGACTATCGCCTCTAAGTGTTGACTTCTATGATCACTTTTATATTTACACACGCTCTATCTCTGATATTGAGCACTTTATCCCATAAATATAGCACATCTTAAGACTATATTTCATATATATATATATAAATATACAGAGCAACATCGGTTCTTGAACGTCCCACATGTCGAACAAATAGATTTTCGAACAGAAAATTCGAAATGAAAACGCCTCGATTATCAAACAAAATATCGCTTCTTGAACAACATTGCCAAACCGAGCCGAACCAAGTTAACCCGAACGGAATCATTTTTGAGTCGACCGCCATGTTGTATATATTCGTATGTAGTGCTGTGCTTTTCTTTTGCAATTCTATTGTACTGTGTCATTTTTTTCTCTTCATTAGTCATGGCTCCAAAGAAAGCTATCAGTGATACTAGCAAAGGAGAAAGAAAAGTTAAGAGAAAAACAATTGTTGATGATATTGTCTCAATGGGAAAAAAACTATGAGCTTATATGTCGACAGTGAAAATATTGAAGACATGGTGGAAGACTACCTTACTGTGCTTACCAAAGAAGAGTTCGTACGTCTTCAGAATGGACGGCAAAAGATTTTGGCTGAGGAATTGTATTCTGAGGAGAAGGAAGGAAAGGGGAGTGCCCCAAGTTCTTTAACCAAAGACATTTGTTCCAAATGGGGTGATGTGCAAAGTTTTGCGGAAAAATATATATCCGCTTGGTCTAACGATGTCCGCTGATATGAAGTGGAACGAATATATAGACTCAATAACTTCATCTACCGCAAGGAAAGTTGGTTCTCTGTGTTGTGCCAGAAAGTTTTTCTCGTCTGAGTCCATCCTTCAAATCTATAAATCAACCATTCCGTCCTTGTATGGAATATTGCTGTCATATATGGTCTGGAGATCCCGCTGTTCTACTCGAGGTACTCAACAAAATACCGAGACGGATATGCAATGTGATAGGTCATGATCTGGCATCTAGTCTACAGTTGCTTTCTCACAGACGTGCTGTGGATTCCTTCTGTCTCTTCTATAAGTATTTTCACGGCAACTGTTACGACAAGTTACTTTCTCTGGTTCCCAGACTGCATGAATTTAAGCCAGTTATTAGGTTGGCATCGGTGCCACCCTTTCACTGTCGAAATGGTTAAATGTAACCGTCTCTTCTACTCAAACAGCTTCTTCTGTCGCACTTCGCCTCTGTGGAATTCTCGTCCTGTTACTTGTTTCCCTGATAACTATAATCTTCAAATATTCAAGTGTAATGTCAATCGACATCTTCTGATACCTTGATCTTGTTCCCCTGTCCTTCTTTTTATCCTCTCCCCAAACACGCCTCTTTTTTCTTGTTCTCTACCCCCTCTGTAACCCGCTTGTGTGCTAGTGGCACTCCCGACTTGGTGTGAAATGGTAAAAAACGACAAAAAAAAATGATACATTGATAGCAAATAGAACAGTAAACCTTTTCAACGACAATGTCATGTCTCATTTTTGAAAACAATTTACAACGCAGGTAAAAACAACTAACATTGGACAGGTTGTTACTGAAAGAAAAGAAAAAAAGAAAAGAAAGCCTAGTGAAAGATTGACTTGAGCCAAAGAGACAGAGAAGGAAAGAACCCCCGCCCCCCGAAAGAAAATTACCAGAAGTTTTAGGGAAGGGGAAAACCCTTCTAAGAAATAACGCCTGCCCTTCCCTCCCTCACATCCATCCACTTATGCCATCACATCGCAATCAATAAGGTGCGTATATAATGCAGTGTTTTTAAATTTATTTCTATTAACTTTATCTTTTCATTTTAACCACACACACACACACACACACACACACACACATATATATATATATATGATAGAATAAGAAACAAATCAATAACGTTTATAAATTTAAAATGTTTATTTAAGCATCATAAGAATTTTCATTGGTCAAATTTTGTTTTGTTTGTTTTTTCATTGGTCAAGTTTTGTGTTTGTTTTTCATTGGTTAGGTTTTGTGTTGTTTGTTTTACATTGGTCAAGATTATAATGAAAAGATAGAAAGGTAGATACATACAAAATATGTTTGTGCGTGTGTGTGCGTCTGGTATATGTGCGTGGCCACGTTAACACACGCACGCACTCACACACACACACACACACACACACACATTAACATTGCAAGACAAAGACACATGAAATCTACCTGACTAATGAAACGCAAAGAAATAAAAGTCCCGGCATTTTATCTTAGCATAGTTTCTTTCCAACAAAATTCTTATGAAGCTGAAATAAAAGTGAAATATGTTGAATTTATAAACGTTTCCTATTTGTTCCTTATCCTATCATTCTATCGGTTTCTAATCAATATATGTCTATATTATTTAACTACAACTGTTTGAATGAAAATATGCTGTCTAAATATACATAATACACACACACACACATATATATATATGTAATCTGTTATAGAATGATTGTTATCTATTGGTAGAAGCATATTTTCTTATATGCCCTATCTCTATAATTTGATAATACAATAGCTACATTTACTGGGAAGAAAGTGTTTTCATTTTTGGGTTGTTAGCATTCGTCTAACAAGGTAATGACAAGGAATGCTTTACTTCCTGCACATTCCCAAAATTAAAATTACATAAAACAGAATTACTGTTGTATTTTTCATTTCCGGCAGTTTACAAAATAGGTACTCGATCCACTCCCAAAATTAAAAAGCCTTTGTAGTTACGACAAGAGAAATGGTAGAACAGACAAATGTGCGTGCAGATAGATAAGAACAGAGTGATGTACATATGAATAAACTTACATAAAAACAAGAGTCCAGGATAGAATGATGTCTCTTTACTATATATATATATATATCCGATGCGATGTAAACGAAAGTAATATATAAATTCCAACGTTCACAGCATTAATCCAAAAGAGGGCTCGATGCCGATAGTAGCGCGATAATTATCTTTTTTGCTTTATGTGTATTTTTTCTTCTCAAACAAATGGAAAAAGGAAGTGACGTTTCACATACGGCTTGCCTACAACCAGGATTGTTCATAACCATTTTCGATTCTCACTCGTCGAAGTGCAGTTGAAATGCACTGAAACGAAGTTGAATCTTTGCAGTGAGTAAAATGGTTTTGTCTATATGATAAAAGTATAATAAATAAATTATATATATATATATATATATATATATATATATATATATATATATATATATATATAGGCAGGTACATGCACACGCCCAAGCAAATACATACAAACGCACACATATACACACGTCCACACGCACAATGAAAGAAGGAAAAATCAATCTTGCATCAATAAAAGGTGCATAAATTATTTCTTAACTCTATAAAAGAAAAGCGAGAAAATAAACAGTCAGTTGCTGAGTCGGTTGGTTAAAATACGAGAATCCAGACTAAAATAAGGTTTAAAGTGATAACATTTGTCGGATCAATACATAAAAAATTCATTACTTCTTTAGAAATTGCTTTATTTATATTTGGATATAAAACTGAGCAGATATGAGAATTTCCAGAGTCTGTGATCAGCGAAGGTTCTTCGTGGTTAAAATCAGTTAAAGCACGCCGGATCTAACACACACACACACACACACACACACACACACACACACACACACACACACACATATATATATATATATTTATATATATATATATATATATATATATATATATATATGGTGTAAAATCAGCAGATAACAATGAAAAATATACATAGGAGTAACTGGAAAGAGCTGGAAACAGAAAGTACGCTCACAAAATATTCTTTACAAATAGTAAATACTCAAACTGCACAGAGCTTTCTAAATATATATGAGAAATTATCTCGGAAAATAAAGAAAACAGCATCAAGCTACAAGAATAAATCCAAAACCTGTAAACTCTATCTAGAGAAGAAAATAGTTATAATTACCTTCCCAGACAAACAAAAATTACTAAATAAACCCACCTGATTGCTATTGTTCCAAAGTTTACTCTGATCCATGGTGGTAGCACTTGTTAGAGTCTCAGCTATAGGCAAATAGCAAATCCCAAATCTGGGATCAAAACATTATGAAATTATAAAAATACATTTTTCTAGTAAAAAATTTTCATAGCAAAAAAATGACCAGCAATACATTCTTGGAAAAGGAAGAAAAAATTGCCAGCAATACGTTTGTGTAAAAGAAATTACTGATGCACTCAAGAAAATTAAATAGCGGCGTTAAATGACCCATAAACTGTTGATATGCCGTTAAATAAACCAAACGAAACCAAACTAAATAAATGATCAGAACTTATTTCAAAATATAAACATTAAAACAAATTATGCCTTAACATAAACAAATAAAATACCCCCCACAAAAAAATAAACAAAAATCTAAATAAATAAACAAATTAAGTAAATAATAAACAAAATAACAAACTACTAATGCATACATAAACACGAGTAAATATAATAATAATCAACAACAAATAAGTAATCAATGATACATAACGATTAAAAAAACATAAAATAGTTACAAATAGCCGCATCCAGATTCACAATTATTTCCACTCAATAGACTCTAGAATAATTTGAAACATAACCCTTACCGCCTACGCAATAACCGTCAGGATAATACAATACACTTAGTGCCCATAATACACCATTGTCAAGCATATATAAATAGTCAACCCAAAACACAACACTCATGACCTGAAGATTTCATTCAAGTATGAAACAGACTATTGCCGCTTGTTTTTGACCTCACTGTCCACTATATATATATATATATATATATATATATATATATATATATATATATATTCTCGTCAGGCAAACATACATGCATGAATGCACACACCCATGTAGAAATGTATCTATTTAATATGTCGGTATTCTATGAAATTCCTAGAGATATGACCCATGAGGCATGAACGCCAGTAAAGTTTAACGGGTCATTTAGAAAATCACGTTTTCAATATTGAGGTCAGCAGATAATTTCATAAACACACAGTTGCAGATATCAGCGGATTTCGCGTATATGAGAGGAGCATATGTTTCTTGAGAGCAAGATTTGCAGAAGATGACAAACCTCAAAACAAAGAAAAACAAAACGCCTGCAGCGGAAACATCCTGGAAAACAAAATAACAAAAGCGAACACCATTGGAAAATTCCTAAACTTAAGGAATCAGCACATATGCTAGGCCGCAAAAATCTCCTGAGCCGACCAAGCATAGAAATGAATACAATATGAGAACCAGTAATAAGGAGTACCAGAGAAAAGCGATAATAACAACAAAAAGCTGCAATATGAGCTCTAGTAAAAACATGTAATGATAGCAGCAAAAATTGCAATATGAGCACTGGTAAAAATGGTTGCTGAAGACATTAGGTTTATAATACCTAGAAATTCATACACAGATGTCCTCAAGGACGCATGGCGTTGGTTAGATCCAGTGACAGGATCCAAAGAGTGTGGGTTCAATATCCGGTTAAGGCAGCGGAGAACTTTCCTGAGGAAAATTAACATGAGATAACTGACATCCATTAAACATGGCACGTGGAACTAGAACAGTCTACTTCAGTGAGCGAAATAAAGGGTTCAGTTCGACATTCCAACCACCTGAAGAAGGCCGGAGCGTACAACGGCCGAAACGTTGTAATAAATATGGCGACAAAGATGAGGACAATAGTCCGACTAATGTAAATAATGTGCATAATATAGACAGATACAAAAGCGAGAAATTTGGTTCAAATCCTAAAATGAATGAATGATATAAAAAAAAGTCATAATTTGTATGCATGTGAGCGTATGTGTAGATGCGCGGTGGTGTAATGGATAGTGTCTCGTAATAAAGTATCGGAGAGCCGAGTTCGAGTTCCAGTCGTGATCGTTACATTCACTTACGCGCAAATACCCTTGGGAAAGGTATGAATTCATTTCTTCTCTCCCCTCCCAGCCATGGTTAAATAGCAGAACAGACTTGGCCCTATGGAGAAGGGAAACTTAATTCAAACCAGCCTTAGTTGGGGATATATCAGGCTATCTTGCATGACAAACCACTGCTGCTCCGACTGTAGTACGTGGGGGGTTGTGACTCGTATCATTATCGTGCGAATTTGTGAGTGTGGAGTGCTGAAATGTTCTCGTACCAACCAAAAATGGAAGCGCATAGCGCCACGTATCTTTTATTTTTATATTCTATTTTTTAATGATTTCACCCCAAACAAGGCGATAAAGTCACTAAGACGCACGCTTTATTGAAGAAGAGAAACAATAGAGAGAAAGAATGCGACAATAAAAAGAACAGGATTCAAGGAGACAGAAAATGACGACTGATGTATTTTTGAAGATCGTAGTTGACAAGAAAGATGGAAGAGAGTTCCACACATGAGAAGTGCGAGAAAAGAAACTATTATAATAGAACTTATGTCTAGTAATTTCAACAGTAAAATGATGAGATGTAATTGACAATCAGGTTGTATACTGAAATTCATTATGTTGAAGTAACAAAGAAGAAAGCTTATCAGAACAATCGCCATGAATATATTTATAGAATAGGCGCAAAGAAGCTATGTTACGCATGGAACCGAGATGCTAGTTGAAGACCGATAATATTGCAGATTCTATGAATTTCATCAATAATTATTATTATTATTATTGATTTGTTTTTGTTTTTTGCGGCTTATCAACCCTTTGCAAGTTATTTAAAGGTAAAACAAATATTTTAAGTCTAACAATTTGTTTGAGATAATAATAACTTTAATAACTACTGATACAAATTCTACTAATTGATCCATAGCTGGATGGAGAAAATGTGAATTCATACCTTTCCCAAGAAATTTAGTGAATATAATGAACCCCGCTCGAACTGGAACTTGGTTTTCCGATTTTCTTCATTACACCACCTGCACATCCAAGCAGGTGGTGTAATGACATCTGGTTTACCCAAGTGACCAATTATGTAGCTACTGACCAGACTCGACGTAGCTTAAATTCAGTAATCGTATGAGAACCGGTTTCGATTTGATATTGCCGTAAGCCAAGATTCTTTCGATATATAGAAGAAACACCAGACCGTATGTGACAGCAATATTTAATATACAGACGAATTTTGCAAGACAGATTTTGGTGAGAAAAATTGTCTGGAACGAAATAGTGAACCAAGTGACTGACTTGAATAGACTCGATATAATCATTCCAATTCATATCAATGGAAAAGGTTTAGAGAGAGAAGGCGCCATCGGTTAACTCTGAGCTATTCAAGCGGAATCAAAATATAAAGATCATTGAAACTGTTGCAAAATCAATTTGGAGACGTCCATTGTATATCATTTCTGGTCGGCATTTTTTGCCACCTATTTGGCTAACAGTTTTTACCAAATTGCCAAGGAATTATGAATGTTTCACAGTAATCTCTAGTGTCTATAAATAAATATATTCTTCCTGTGTTATGTGATGACCTCTCCCATCGTTTCGCCCTTGATACTTTTGTTCGTATATTCGATGATTTTTACGGCCAGATTCAGACTCACACACGATTCTATATACAGGATATGGAACAGCACCCCTTATAAAAGAATTTTAGAACGTGTCCATGTTCTGCCTTATAGAACTGTAGATGTACAATACGTCGTAACCTTTCAAAAGTTGTAGTTCTTTTATGTGAATATTCCTCCACTTGGTACGATGAGAAACCATTTTCTCAAAGAACGACAAAGGAGAGGCCACAGAATTTAGGTTTTGTTTAAAGTTATTCTTGCTCAACAAGGGTCTTCCAACTTTCGGGGAACCGTGATATATATATATATATATATATATATATATATATATATATATATATATATATATTATATATAGTTTTAAAGTGTGCTATATTTATTGGATAAAGTGCTCAATATCACAGAGAGAGCGTATGTAAATATAAAAGTGAACATTGAAGTCAACACTCAGAAGCGACAGGCTGTTTCATGCTACTAAAAACATTAAACACCGCTTTTTAACAGGGGGATACGAGATTTTTTATCATATCCATATACATGAAAGATTGGATTATCTCTAGTATAGGCTGCAGTCTCTCAAACTTTTATAAAGCAATTATTTTAATTTTCTAGGTGTTATAACATCTAGATAGTTTCATAAATTGAAATGATATCAATATGACAAATTCAGATTTATTTGAATATGTAGGAAGTAAAGTCTTAGTAAAATATTAGAAGACAGTCTTAGTTTGTGTCATTGTATTTAAAGTAGATAACATGTTTGATTTTATTTCAGGATGTTTAAATCTTGGAAATTTTTATAAAGCAGTAATTTTAATTTTTTAGCTGTTCTCACTTCTAAATAGTTTCTAAGTATACTTGTTCTCACTTCTAAATAATTAATTTTTTGCGCAGAAGAGATGATAGCTAATGAGGATTTTCCGAGGCGTGTTTATTGCTTGTTATAATTATACTTATAAAAAAATATTTTTTTTTTACAACGGTTGTGTTGAAATCTGGGCTAATTTGGTTTAAAATAAATAGTAAAATAGTAGTAATTCCTCAAGAATATTTCTATTGACAAACAAAAGATAGCTATGCTAATTTATTTAAAGAATTTAAAATCAGTTTACTTCAAGCTATGTAAATGTCGCTAAACTATATCACTAGTAAAATAAATATTCAAGTCGGGTGCTGTCTAGTTCGAAGGTGGCTTTGTTTGAGGCGAGGGCGTAATCATTATCCTAGGGGACCCCAAAAGGCCTTAATCCAGCCCGGCATAATGGCATCATGTTATTCACTCGTTTTAACAATGATCTGAATATCGGATATCGGTGTTGAAAATGGAATAGGCAAGCCGAATTCAAATCCAGGTTTAGTCTATTGCATTTAATCACACCAAACTACCTTTCTAAAAGGCATGAATCCATCTCTTCTTTCTATCCAGTTATGGGTTAAATAGCACGGTAGATTTAGTTCGCTAGCCTTAAGTGGCAACTAATTTAAGAGAAAGAAAAGTCTGTATTTCAAAATGTGCAGAAAAAAAGCAGAAACGACAATTGCACTATTCTTTCCAAAAGTATTCTTTCCAAAAGTATTCTTTCCAAAAGTATTCTTCCCAAAACTATTCTTCCCAAAAGTATTCTTTCCAAAAGTATTCTTTCCAAAGAAAAGATTCTTCCCAAAAGTATTCTTCCCAAAAGTCTTCCAAAAGTATTTCAAAAAGTATTCTTTCCAAAGTATTCTTTCCAAAAGCTTTCCAAAAGTATTCTTTCCAAAAGTAAAAAAAAAGTATTCTTTCCAAAAGTATTCTTCCCAAAACTTTCCAAAAATTCTTCCCAAAAGCTTTCAAAAGTATTCTTCCCAAAAGTATTCTTCCCAAAAGTATTCTTCCCAAAAGTATTCTTTCCCAAAAGTATTCTTCCCAAAAGTATTCTTCCCAAAAGTATTCTTCCCAAAAGTATTCTTTCCAAAAGTATTCTTTCCAAAAGTATTCTTCCCAAAAGTATTCTTCCCAAAAGTATTCTTCCAAAAGTATTCTTCCAAAAGTATTCTTCCCAAAAGTATTCTTTCCAAAAGTATTCTTCCCTTTCCAAAAGTATTCTTCCCCAAAGTATTCTTTCCAAAGTATTCTTCCAAAAGTATTCTTCCCAAAAGTATTCTTTATTCCCAAAAGTATTCTTTCCAAAAGTATTCTTCCCAAAAAGTATTCTTCCCAAAAGTATTCTTCCCAAAAGTATTCTTCCAAAAGTATTCTTCCCAAAAAGTTTTCTTTTTCAAAAGTAAAAGTTCTTCCCAAAGTATTCCAAAAGTATTCTCCCCAAAAGTTTTCTTTCCAAAAGTATTCTTCCCAAAAGTATTCTTCCCAAAAGTATTCTTCCCAAAAGTTTTCTTTCCAAAAGTATTCTTCCCAAAAGTATTCTTCCCAAAAGTATTCCCAAAGTATTTTCTTCCAAAAAGTATTCTTCCCAAAAGTATTCTTCCCAAAAGTATTCTTTCCAAAAGTATTCTTTCCAAAAGTATTCTTCCCAAAAGTATTCTTTCCAAAAGTATTCTTTCCAAAAGTATTCTTCCCAAAAGTATTCTTCCCAAAAGTATTCTTTCCAAAAGTATTCTTCCCAAAAGTATTCTTCCCAAAAGTATTCTTTCCAAAAGTATTCTTCCCAAAGTCCAAAAGTATTCTTTATTCTTCCCAAAAGTATTCTTCCCAAAAGTATTCTTTCCAAAAGTATTCTTCCCAAAAGTATTCTTTCCAAAAGTATTCTTTCCAAAAGTATTCTTCCCAAAAGTATTCTTCCCAAAAGTATTCTTCCCAAAAGTATTCTTCCCAAAAGTATTCTTCCCAAAAGTATTCTTCCCAAAAGTATTCTTCCCAAAAGTATTCTTCCCAAAAGTATTCTTCCCAAAAGTATTCTTTCCAAAAGTATTCTTCCCAAAAGTATTCTTCCAAAAGTTTTCCAAAAGTATTCTTCCCAAAAAGTATTCTTTCCCAAAAGTATTCTTCCCAAAAGTATTCTTTCCCAAAAGTATTCTTCCCAAAAGTATTCTTCCTTCCCAAAGTATTCTTCTTTCCCAAAAGTATTCTTTATTCCCCAAAAGTATTCTTCCCAAAAGTATTCTTTCCAAAAGTATTCTTCCCCAAAAGTATTCTTCCCAAAAGTATTCTTTTTCAAAAGTATTCTTCCTAAAAGTATTCTTTTCAAAAGTATTCTTCCCAAAAGTATTCTTCCCAAAAAAGTATTCTTCCCATTTTCCAAAGTTTCTTCCCAAAAGTATTCTTCCCAAAAGTATTCTTCCCAAAAGTATTCTTCCCAAAAGTATTCTTTCCAAAAGTATTCTTCCAAAAGTATTCTTCCCAAAAGTATTCTTCCCAAAAGTATTCTTCCCAAAAGTATTCTTCCAAAAAGTAAAAAGTTTTCTTTTCCAAAGTATTCTTCCAAAAGTATTCTTCCCAAAAGTTCTTCCCAAAAAGTATTCTTCCCAAAAGTATTCTTCCAAAAAGTATTCTTTCCAAAAGTATTCTTCCAAAAAGTATTCTTCCCAAAAGTATTCTTTCCAAAAGTATTCTTCCCCAAGTATTCTTCCCAAAAGTATTCTTTCCAAAAGTATTTTCTTTCCCAAAAGTATTCTTCCCAAAAGTATTCTTCCAAAAGTATTCTTTCTTCCCAAAAGTATTCTTCCCAAAAGTATTCTTCCCAAAAGTATTCTTCCCAAAAGTATTCTTCCCAAAAGTATTCTTTCCAAAAGTATTCTTTCCAAAAGTATTCTTTCCAAAAGTATTCTTCCCAAAAGTATTCTTCCCAAAAGTATTCTTCCCAAAAGTATTCTTTCCAAAAGTATTCTTCCCAAAAGTATTCTTTCAAAAGTATTCTTCTTTCTTTCAAAAAGTATTCTTCCAAAAGTATTCTTTTCCAAAAGTATTCTTTCAAAAGTATTCCAAAAGTATTTCTTTTTCCAAAAAGTATTCTTCCCAAAAGTATTCTTCCCAAAAGTATTCTTCCCAAAAGTATTCTTCCCAAAAAGTATTCTTTCAAAAGTATTCTTCCCAAAAGTATTCTTTCCAAAGTTTCCCCAAAGTAAAAAGTATTCTTCCCAAAAGTATTCTTCCCAAAAAAAATTCTTTCCAAAAGTATTCTTCCCAAAAGTATTTTCTTTCCAAAAGTATTCTTCCCAAAAGTATTCTTCCCAAAAGTCTTCCCAAAAGTATTCTTCTTTCTTCCCAAAAGTATTCTTCCCAAAGTATTCTTCCCAAAAAGTATTCTTCCCAAAAGTATTCTTCCCCAAAGTATTCTTCCCAAAAGTATTCTTCCCAAAAGTATTCTTCCAAAAAGTATTCTTTCCAAAAGTATTCTTTCCAAAAGTATTCTTCCAAAAGTATTCTTTCCAAAAAGTATTCTTCCCAAAAGTATTCTTTCAAAGTATTCTTTCCAAAAGTATTCTTCCCAAAAGGAAAAGTATTCTTCCCAAAAAAAGTATTCTTGTATTCTTTCCAAAAGCTTCCCAAAGTTCTTCCCAAAATTCTTCCAAAAGTATTAAAAGCACTTCCCAAAAGTATTCTTTCCAAAAGTTTCCCAAAAGTAAAAGTATTCTTCCCAAAAGTATTCTTCCAAAAGTATTCTTCCCAAAAGTATTCTTCCCAAAAATATTCCCAAAAGTTTCTTCCCAAAAGTATTCTTTCCAAAAGTATTCTTCCCAAAAGTTTCTTCCCAAAAGTTTTCTTTCCAAAAGTTTTCTTTCCAAAAGTATTCTTCCCAAAAAAGTATTCTTTCCAAAAGTTTTTCTTCCCAAAAGTTTTCTTTCCAAAAGTATTCTTCCCAGTATTCTTTCCAAAAAACCCAAAGTATTCTTTCCCAAAAGTATTCTTCCCAAAAGTATTCTTCCCAAAAGTATTCTTCCCAAAAGTTTTCTTTCAAAAGTATTCTTCCCAAAAGTATTCTTCCCAAAAGTTTCTTTCCAAAAGTTTCTTCCCTAATTCTTTTATTCTTCCCAAAAGTATTCTTTCCAAAAGTATTCTTCCTAAAGTATTCTTCCTAAAAAGTATTCTTTCCAAAAGTATTCTTTCCAAAAGTATTCTTCCCAAAAGTATTCTTCCCAAAAGTATTCTTCCCAAAAGTATTCTTTCCAAAAGTATTCTTCCCAAAAGTACATATCAATTCACAGATAATAATGAAAAAAAATTGAAGTGTTTCAGGATCGTCTACATTCTGAGGATAAATGACAATAGGAGGAGGAGGAGAATATATGAGGCTCGGTCAAAAAATAGCACCTGTTCTACTACAATTTTAAAAAATATTAGAATTTCTCGAATTTTATTTTGTTAAAAAATAAAGTTTCTAGAAGAGGAACATTTATGGAATTACTTTCTCGTTTCCCCTTAATTCTTTTTCAAAAGAGCCGCTCCTCTTGACACATGTAGAAAGCAAAGTGCTGTCATAGAATGTCTTTTTCTTAAAGGAGAGAGGACTGCAAACATTCACAAAATGTTAGTGAGTGTTTGTGGAAAGGCTTCACTTGATGTAAGCACTGTAAAGAAATGGTCAGTAAAGTTAAAGGCAATCAGAGAGAGATAGACAGAGAGAGAGAGAGAGAGAGAGAGAGAGAGAGAAAAAAACGACTTTTAGTGAGAGGGAGACAAGTTTATGCTCAGTAGTACGACTATCCATTCTGGGGTTCTTACGTGTGTATATTATCAAAACACAGAGCAAGTCTTTACCAAGCTTAGTCTCTTTTGAAGATGACTGATGTGCTTTTGCAACATAACAATGCAAGGCTACACAACAGATTCAAGACTAGACAAGTAAGCATATCATTGGTTGGAATAACTTACTCAACAGCCCAGACCTAGCACCCTCAGACTTTCCTTTGGAAGTACTCACATGACACCAGTTCTCCAGTGATAAGAATGAGACGGATCTACCATATTTTCTTGTGTATAATGACTTGTGTATAATACGCCCCCCAACGTGTTTCTGAAGTTAAAAACAAGGACTAAATTACTTCCTTGAGTATAATACGATCCTGTAGTAAGTTAATCTTTATGTTGTACCATATTAAACAATAAAATCTCAATGTCATACGTATATTTCAGTAAAATATTTAATTTTTCACGATATGAAAGAAAAGAAAGTAACCGGAAGTTTAGTCCTTGCGTTTTGCTTCTGCTCATTTCCGTTTCAAAACATATTTTTGAAATGTCAGTTAAAGTTGCTTTGTTGTAATATCAATGTTATCAAAATATGACAGATCTTGTGTATTCCCTTTATTCATTTTTTAATCAATTTTACTGAATTTTTGAGACAAAAGACATCCAATTGAGTTGATTTCTAAAGAAAAAAGATGGCCGCCATATCAAATACTTTTTGTAAACAATTGTTATTAACCCCTGCCTACTTTGTGTTTTATTATCTATTGTACTAAATGAATGGATTTGCAATTTTGCTGTTTCAAATAAGAGGTTTTCTGAGTAAAAATCTCGAAACGTTTAGTTGTACGACTCCAATTTTTGTTTGTAATTTTCATTCAAAATATATCGTATTATACACCAGAAAATACGTTGTATGTTCTCATTCATAGGATGAATACCACGAATGTGCAGAGAGGATATTATGTTGGGAATTAGATTTGGAATTTGGGACCCTGAAACTTTTGTGTTCATTTTGGTATATTTTGCGTGCATCTATTGTTAAACCCGTTGTAATTAAAAACATGGACAGGCAAAACTTTCTGACAGAAACTTGCAAAGCGATTAAGAAAAGAGATTATGATGAAGACTAGATTTGGAATCCTGCTTCTTTTGAATTTTGGTGCGCTATGAGTGCTTCTGCTGTTACATCTGTGTAATTAAAAAACGGACATTATTTTTGAACCGATCATCGTAATACGATTGAGAAAAAAGGTAGACGATGACGAAGATTAGTTTGGTATTTCTGAGAATTTTGTGTTCATTTTGGTTTAGCTTATGTGTTTCTATTGTTAAATCTATTTTAATTAAAGACGAATTTGCAATACATTTTGACTTTCGTAGAATAAAGGATAAAGGAAATGGATTGAGGAACTAGGTTTGGAATTCTAAGGCGTTTGTGTTGATTTTGCTTTGCTTTGAGCGTTTCTCTTATTAAATCGAATGAAATTAAAAAACAAAACAAAACTAAAACAGGCATTACTTTTGACTGAATCTCTCTCTCTCTCTCTCTCTCTTTTATTATATATATATATATATATATATATATATATATATATATTGTGTGTGTATTTAGGCAACATTTTTTCATTAATGCATGTTTCATTAAATAATATAGACAAATTTTGGCTATTTATTTTAAGCAAATTCCTTTCATATCGTCTGATAAGCTTAATAACATTATCATTGAAAGACGAAAGAAAATGACCATATTGATACATGTTTTTTAATCCTATCTAAGCTTTCGGCTTACATAAGCAATAATCAGAGATAACAAGTACATTACAATAAATTAAACAATACACGGACATAGCAACAGTGATAGTCTGTTTTGTTAGCATGGAAGATTTCCAAGAGACGACAAACTCGTGCATACGAGCCACTGGAAGCGAAAATCGCACCGAGGACCATGACATTACACATGACCACGCGAGAGTGAAAACGAGAAGTGTGAAGTATTTGGTATAAATGGCTTCTGTTATCAATCATAGGCATTTAAGTATATTTGTGGAGTTTTCAGGTTATTTTGTTCAGATTTCGACTGTTTTTTGTATATAGCTTCAAGAATTTTTAGTTTTTTGTTTATTGTTTTCATGTTTAAGTATAGTTGTGTTTTCAACAAGGATTTTACGGAATTGTGTATGCGACCAGGCATGTTGTCTCAATGATAATGTTATTAAGCTTAGCAGACGATATAAAAGGAATTTGCTTAAAATAAATAGACAAAACTTGTAGATATTATTTAATGAAACATGCTTTCATATATATATATATATATATATATATATATATATATATATATAGTGAAAATTCAAATCAATATCCAGCAGCCAAGTTTGTTTCATGTTTAAACGAAATCTTCAGACCTGAAGATTGCGTTTAAGCATGAAGCACACTAGGTGTTAATGTCAATGCCCACTTTTTTATTTACATACATTATATATCCCTGATATTAATTACTTTAACACATAAATATAGCATACCTTATAACAATATTTTATTATATATATATATATATTAATCGAGTTCACTCCAAGCAAGGCAATAAAGCCACTAAGGCGCAAAGGGTTTCGGGTGTGGAATAATTAGAAACAGAAACATTACTAAAAAGAAAGAATAAAAGTAGATTAATCAGGATGGCTGTAGATAGTTATTGGCACTGCATTTAAAGTTTTGAAGATTAAAGTTGGCTGGAAATCATGGAGGTGGAAGGGAATTCCACAAGGAAGAAGTGCGAGAAAAAAAAACTGTTAGCATAGAATTTACGGAAAGGTCTAGCCAACTCAATTGTAAATTGATGAGATCTCAATGCCATTCTAGTACTACGCTTAAATTCACAAAGTCTGCGTACCATAGTGAAGAGCTCATCTGAACAATTACCATGAAATTATTTGTGGAAAAGGCACAGGGGATCAATTTTACAGTAGTGGGAAAGAGACTGAAGCCGAGATGCTAGATCAGTTCCAGTAATATTGCTGATTTTTCTTTAGTTTTTATCGAAATGTCAAGTCAGGACACTGCAGATTCTTCGTTGGATTGTGTTAAGAATCTCTAGATACATAGCATAAGCACCAGACCGGTTGTGGCATCAATGTCCAATGCAAAGACGAGTGGTAGATATATAAATCATAGATTCTGGCGATAAAAATTCTCTAGAACGACACTTTGCATCATTTGCAAGGCATTTTTCGGATTTCAGTGTTGCATTTTACAATCCTCTGTTAAAACGCGTATCAGATATTTGAAATTGTTGTACTTGTTTGATTTTACTATCTTCAATTTGTAATTTGCATGTTGGGCTGTTCATTTTGCTGGCAATCATGTAATCTGACTTCTTGTAATTGAGGTTTAGTCCTTTCTTCTTGCTTTCCTATCTTCTGTAGGAGTTCTTGTAGTTTCTTTTCTCTGTCTGCTATCAACACCGTGACATTTCTTATGTTGTTATGTATCCTGGTAAAACTTCTAATTCTATCAGAATCACCTCACTGTATAAGTTGAATAAGTCTGGTGAAAAGAAATATTCTTGTCTTACACAACTTTTTAATTTTGTATATTTACTTGAACTCATTTTCTATCGAAATGCAGATGGTTTGCTGCTGGTAAAGGTTCTGGATTATTCTAATATCCTTCCCTCATATATCAATCTTACCACTAATTCTTTGTGATGTTGTACAAAATTAAATTGAAAAAGAAATGTGAATTACAATGTTTATGCATTAGAAATATATAAGAAACTGAAAAATAGTATTATCCTGGTTTTTTCAACAAAATCCCGAAATACAATGTTCGAAATTAAACTTAAGCAACTTGGAATAATTCATATGAACAATAAAAACAAAAAAGAAAAATACATTAATTGAAAACAAAAAACCCTTCTTTATGAGTTAAACTCGGCTTTCCTTTTTTTTTTATTAATATTTTGCATCTTTTGCAAGGCATTTTTTAGATTTCAGTGTCACATTTTACATTCTTTGTTAAAACGTGTATCAGATATTTTAAATTGTTGTACTTGTTTGATTTTAGTATCTCCAATTTGTAATATGCATGTTGGGCTGTTCGTTTTGCTAACAATCATGTATTCTGACTTCCTGCTATTGAGGTTTATTTCTTTCTTCTTGCTTCATTACTTTCTGTCGGAGTTCTTGTAGTTTCCTTTCCGTGTCTACTATCAACACTGTGTCATCTGCATATCTTCTGTTGTTAAAATTGCCAATAATGAATCCTGATAGGACTTCTGTTTCTCTCAAAATTGCCTCATTGTATAAGTTCAATAAGTCTGGTGAGAAGACACGTCTTTGTCTTACACAGCTTTCTATTTTTGTATATTTACTTGAACTCATTTTCTGTCCAAATGCACGCAGTTTGCTGCCTGTATAGGTTCTGGATTTTTCTAATATCCTTTCAAAATATGTCAAAGGTTACCTAGTCGTTCCAAAACACTACTGTAATAAAAGCTATTGAATATACTTATTGGCAGACAGGTCTCATTCTTTTACTGTTCAAATTGATACGACCGTAAGTTCTATGCTAATAGTTTCTTCTATCGCACTCTCGACTAATTCTCTTAGAGCTTTCTGCTTTTCTGTCAACTACGATCTTCATTAATTTAAATGTAATGTCAATCACCATCTTCTGTTGTTTTGAATCCGGTTTTTATTGTCCTTTCATCCAACTAACATTTCATCATTGTTTTTTTTTCGATCTGAGTAACCTCTTAGTGGCTTTTTCGTCTTGCTTTAGGCGAAATGATAAAAAATGTCCTTAATGCAGATCTTTGCATACAACTTGAGAATACCATGGACCGAACATATGAGCAACGAGGAGGTTTTAGAGAAAATGGAAACAGAAAGGAAACTTATACTTAACATCGGGAAGAGACAGTTGAAATTTCTAGGGTACATAATGAGGAAAGAGGGCTTGGAAAATCTGATACTCACAGGACAGATTGAGGGCAAGAGAGAAGTGGGTAAGTGCATATTTAATAAGCTTAAGTAAATTGATGGCGGAACAAGGTTTAAGAGAAATAACAAAAAAAAGAAAAAGACAAACTTTATTAAGAGCTACAAAGGACAGGAAATAGTGGAGAGCCATGATCGCGTACGTCCTGAAGGGACACGGCACATAGAAGAAGAAGAAGAAGAAGAAGAAGAAGAAGAAGAAGAAGAAGAAGAAGAAGAACGCTTGAGTAAATCGATGGCGGAACAAGGTATAAGAGAAATAACAAAAAGAGAAATTACATTAAGAGCTACAAATGACAGGAAATAGTGGAGAGCCATGACAGGACACGGAACATAAATAAAAAGAATGTTAAAAAAGAATTTTTCTTTTTGGTGTTGGCCGCCGATAGTTAAAACCAGTGTAAGCTTAACCACTGATGAAGGATTCAATTTTAGATTATTGAATATGAGAAACTCTGGTTGTGTCTTTGATGTTTTACCATATTTTGGATTATATTCTATTCTGGACTCACAGATGGTATCGACAATCGGATCTGAATTATTGTATTTCAAAAGAATTAAAGGATAATTCATGTGGCAGTCAGATTGAAACTTTCGGCGAGCTTTGATTAATAAAAAAAAAAAAAACCAATAATGGCTTTTTCAGAAGCAAACAGGGAGGATTGAACACAGTGAAAAGAACAGTGGACAGGTCAAAAACAGCTGACAGTTTACGGCTAGTATCTAAAATCCATAAGAAAAAAAAATGTCCCCCTAACCAACACATGTATATACGAGCAGAGTAGAAAACAGTTATCGGCCCGTCTCCAAGAACGACCTTCAAACAAAATTCTTAAGTATGGAGTCATTTGATTAAATTTTGTTAACTGGGTCGGGCCTAGAGTTTTTTTCAGCCCTACCAATCGTACATTATGTATGATAAAATATAATTTTAAGGTATTCTACATCTATGGGTTAAAGCATTCAATATCAGGAATAGAGCGTGTGCTAATATTCCCACCCAATAGTCCCTAGAATAAATCGAGATCTAACAGTTACCATCCACCAAACTAACCGCAGGAACAATACAATAGACTACCCACAATGCATCACTGACCTGAATATATAAATAGTCAAGTAAAAACACAACGCATATGGCCTGAGGATTGCGTAGAAGTATGAAACAGACTGTCACCACTAGGTGTTGACTTCAATGTCCACTTTATATATATATATATATATATTTGTCGCCATATTTATCACAACGTTTCGGCCGTTGTACGCTCCGGCCTTCTTCAGGTGGTTGGAATTTCGAATTGAACCCTTTATTTCGTTCACTGGGGTAGACTGTTCTAGTTCCATGTGCCATGTTTAATGGATGTCAGTTATCAGTTATCTCCTGTTAATTTCCCTCTGAAAATTCTCCGCTGCCTTAACCGGGTATTGAACCCACTCTCTTTGGGTCCTGTCACTGGATCTAACCAATGCCCTTATCCACTGTGGATAAAGTAAATAATGTACATAATACCTCATCTCAGAAATATAGACAGACTCTGAAGGATCGGTACGGACCCGATATACCAAAAATATGGATATATATATATATATATATATATATATATATATATATATATATATATATATATATTCAATATTTATGAATTTTACATTACGGAAATTTCGTTTACTAAGTGTGCTGAAGAGAAGACGTTTAAGAAACCAAATAGATAGATATTTCTACATCCACGCGTACACACACACACACATATATATATATATATATACATATATATATATACATACATACGTGTGTATACCGTTGACAGTTGACACAGTTAAAGGGTTCTTTCGCTCTTTGACAGATCTTATTTTTCACCCTGATGGATCTTTAGCCATTCACCTCATCAGAGAAGCTTGATAAGGAGACCGGTTTAGTCATCGATCACCTGACTAATACATACATACATAGATACATACATACATGCATATATATAGATAGTTAGCTAGCTAGCTACATTGTTCTAAACAAACTGGGAGAGATAGATAGATAGATAGATAGATAGATAGATAGATAGATAGATAGATAGATACTTGATTTCTATGGTATAGTTATGGTTAGCACATTAGTTTTATAGTCTGTTGCCTGTGTAGCATGGCTAGGTGAAGACAGTGACGTGCAAGGAGTGGGGTGGTGGCCCCTCGCGACAGTCCTGAGTGGCGGCACATCCGATGGATTATATTACTTTTGTTGCAACAAAAGCAGCGATAAGGAAGAAGATAAAAGATATAAATAATAACAATAATAACAATAATAATAATAATATTAATAATAATAATAATAATAATAATAGGACCTGTTACAATTCTATGGGACTACACAATACACACTGACAGAACAATCAAAGCCAACCGCCCAAACATTGTTATTAAAGACCACAAACAAAAAAAAAGTGCCTCCTTATTGATATGGCTGTCTCTGTTGACTGCAATGTATCTTTGAAGATCTTCCAAAAGCTATTAAAAGGACCTTGAAATCGAAATCTCAAAAATGTGGCACATGGGAACATCAACAATCTCTGTTGTAGTTGGAGCCCTAGGATTGGTTGGATAAGATTCCAGTAGATTAATTGAAGGGATTCCTGGAAGCCCATGCCTCAAAGAAATACAAAAAATTGTTCTGACAAGTACAGCCCACACTTTACGAAGGGTTTTATCTATTTTTTTTTATTTTTTTATTTTTATTTTTATTTTTTTGTCAATGGAAAATGCCATGATGCTATTTCTAACCTTAGGTCTCTGGGTGGGACCCGGAAAGAAATGTGTAAACGCCAGAAATCAAAGAAAATAAAATAATAATAATAATAATTAGCTCAAATTTAATGAGATATTTGATGATGTATCTTATTTACAATTTGGTATAGAGGTTCGTAAATATAAATTTAATAAAGAGTTTCCATTTTACTAGGAAGCGTTGGATTTATTCGCCCATTTCGCTCGGTATTCGCCCAAATGTTGGATAAAATCGATTCTTGGTGAGAAATGGTATTTTTGTCCTGACAAAAAGATTCTAATTTGTCTATATCATGATTTTCTTTGTACGGTAAAAATTGGGATGTTAATGTTGTGGCCATTTCATGCAAAAAAAGATGGGGACTTGTTTTAAATCATAGTTGTTCTAACTTCCCACAAAGTTAGGTGTATTCATATAAAGAAAAACAGTAAACAAGACCTCAGAATATTTGTAAGGCAATATCCACCACTAAAATAAGTAAACGTTATTTGTTTATAATGTAAGTATGAAACTTTTAATAGTAAATATTTGATTTTTGGTCATTAATTTTCTATTCTATGCAAGATCCAGATTATCTAGTTCACTATTTGTTATTAATAGTAAGTAAACATAAAAAAAACTGATTTTAGTTAATTATTAATAACCAACAATGTCACAGGAGACAGAGCGAAAAATTCAAGAATTTCAAAACAAACTTAATTGAAATAAAATATCTTTTAAAAATTAATCTTTCAGATTATTTTTTGGAGATGCACAATAATATAGTTTCTCTTTTTCTTGCCATATTTCACAAAAAAACTTTCTCAAAAGATTTTAAAAAAAATATTAGACAAGAAATATTTACGCAAAATTTTATCTAACTACTACTGAGTTGAAATTTTTTTCATTTATTTTATCAAGTGTCAATTATTACATTTTTTAAATAGATATGTTCAACTTTCTGTAGTTTTATTGTGAAAATAAAGTACGGTTAAGAAATGTTTCACAAACGAAGCCATTTTGTCAACCTTATTTATAATCTATAAATAAATAAAATTTGTCGAATTTGTATAATGTGTTAATATTTTTTTATTTAAACATTCTCTTTAAATGATTATGATAAAAACTTGTGAACAATGGATCTGTCCAAAAGAAAATAAACTAAGTATATGTTGTGATTTTGTTTAGGGCAGGAGGCACCAGTCACAATCTTCGCCCTGGACGCTACTAGACCTATGCACATCTATGCACACCACTGATGGAAGACGAATACAAACTCCAGTGTGCAATCAGCCTAACGAGCAATATAAGTAAACTTCTCATCCAAATTCTGATGAAGTGCGGTTGCAACAGATTTAAACTTAAAATAGGAAAAGAATTGTGACGTTTCGATAAAGATCCCGGAACAAGAAATGCGACGTTTATTCTTAGAATAATACCAGAAAGAGCAATACAAAAGGATATATACCTATGTTTTTTATATTATGCAAAGAGTTTGATAAGGTACGTTGCAAAGAATTGTTTGAACTGTGGATGAAACTTGATTTATTTGAGAAGGTTATTAGAATAATACACAACTTATAATAGAAGCAAATCGCCTGCATAGGTATAGAAAATGAATTCAGTAAATATACATAAATAGAAAGAGGCGTAAGACAAGGAGGTGTCTTCTTACCGGACTTATTTAACTTTTACAGTGATGTGATTGAGCGAATTAGCTACCAGGATTCATTATGAGTGGCCACAATCTTGACACTACTAGATATGGAGATGACACAGTGTTGATAGCAGACACGATAAAGAATCTACAGGAACTCCAACAGAAGATAGTAAAGGAAAGAAAGAAGAAAGGACTAAACATCAATTGCAAGAAGACATAATGTAAGATTCTCAGCAAAAGGAACAGTCCAACATGCGAATTAAAAATTGAAATGAGAAAATCAAGCAAATATAAAAATTTAAATATCTAGAAATTAACAAGGGACCGGCAATACGGCACCAAAATCCGAAGGCGAATTTGGGTAGCGAAAGTTCGTTCCAAAATCTAAGCAAAGAAACAGAGAAAATTCGTTAAAAACAAAGAAAAGGATAGTGGACTGTTATGTATCTATATTGCAGTGAATACTGGACAACCTCATCACAGAAGAAAAAGAAACTTGAAGCAACAAAACAACGAAATATATACTCTTAGGCATGTCATTTCAGCAAACTAGAGAGTTAAACCGAGAAGCGAGACTTGAGGGACGCCTGCGTTGATCGCTTGGGCCTCGAAGGACTGGCCGTTAACAACTAACTCCAAGGACCTAATCGTTAGGGAAGACTTGATAATTAAGAAGACAATTCCAATGATTACACAGCTAGAGAGCTTGGGCAGCAACCTTCTATGCCACACTCGCTTTGTTAAAGGCCCTTGGAAATATCGAATGCGATCGTCCTTGACATGTGCTTGTTCTGTGGTGTTCGACAGCTTATACAAAAACTGGAAAATGTAATAATGTAATAGAACATTGAACCATTAAATTTAATTAATTTAATTAAATTAAATTAATTAAATTTTGAGTTTGTTTTTTTATTAAATATTTTAAGTGAATTTTTGCTTCTTCAATACAGCGTGGAGAATTTAAATTTGTAAAATTAATGTGATTTTAAGAAATCTTTTTAGAAATAGTTCTATGAATACAAAAGTATATTAATAAAATTCAAGAGATGATATCAAGAGAATTCATTCAACTTGTTTTCGATTATTTTCAATTACAACCAGAAAATCTCATCAAAAATCTGCCGACTATATACTTAATATGCTTGGATATTTTTGCTCATTACCGATATTAATGCTTTTTAAAAACTAAAGCTCACCTAATACAAGGTTCAAACACCATAAATGATAGAGAGATACTGAAAATGTAATAATGTGTTAACGTACATTGAATGCTTTCAGAAAGTTTCGAACCTCTAATTAAGATTTAAGGACGTAACTTCCATTTAATAATATAAAGGGTTATTTAAAAAAGTTCAGGTTTCGAGATTACTAAAAAACAACTTAAAAGGACAGAAATTTCAATAGGTAATTTCATTCTAATATAGCATGACAAGAACGGTCTGAAAATTAACGAAAAAAATTTTTTCATGATAAAAGTATATTTCATTATTGAAAGAAACACTAAAGTATTTTTTTGAAATTTTTGAAATTTTTACTTTCTTAGCATGTCCGAAATTTTAGTTAAAAAACTTGTTTAAAGAAAAAACGAAAAAAAAGCTTATATCATATTTTTAAAAAATTTTAAAAATAAGTTAAATTCTTCGTTTAAAATTCGTTTAAAAATTTTATACGTATTTCAATATTTATTCGAAGAAATTTAGAAAATTTGAAGTTTATTTAAAATATTTTGAAAGAAACTTTTACTTACTTTCTTCGTAGAAAATGTTTTTAAAGATAAAGAGCCGATTTGCCGTTGATTGACAGAGTGACGTAGATTCGAGTTCCCATACAAAGCACAGAATGGACATATTTTTTAAGCGGACATACTTAAGTAGTAACTTTAATATTTAAAGTAAAAAAAACTTTCGCCATTACAATTTTTTTTTTTTGTTAACTACTATGTACCATAAGTTTGTTGATACTATCTGAGAAATTATAAATTATGAAAAAATTAAAATACAAGTGCTGCATGTTTGAGGCCCATAAGACCCCTCTAAAATCAATTCAGATTTGCTATTATAAAAAAAAATTCTATCCCCAGTAAAATAATCAAACATAGTAAAAGTCATTTTGTCACACTATATTCTCGGAAAAAATAAATAAATGGATTCTTATATTTTTATGTAATAAAAAATTACTTATCTGGAAAAATACCAGGTAAAGTTTATCTGAATCCCATGAAACTAGGTATTTTCTGAAAGCAAACAATATGTTTCATTTAAAAAGTAAAATTGGCCAGTGTAAATGACTTTTTTAGTTTTCTAGAAAAAATGTGAATCTTACTTATTATAAAACCCAGGTTGTGTGTGTTACGTTTATTGGATCGAATTTCCTACATTTTCCAACAAACAACCAAACATTACAGGACTACGATGAAAACTAGATGAAAGTACCTATTTTAACTTAATGAAAATGATGCACACGTGTTTCAGCAGGA
Source organism: Acanthosepion pharaonis (assembly GCA_903632075.3). NCBI lineage: Eukaryota > Metazoa > Mollusca > Cephalopoda > Sepiida > Sepiidae > Acanthosepion > Acanthosepion pharaonis. Next base: position 268,750 of record CAHIKZ030004620.1, on the reverse strand, counting down.
ACAGTTTGCTAAATTAAGGGCCGGATACAGCGAAGAACAACCCTTATAGACAGAAACTCAATCCACGTGACGTTATTTTTATTGCACGCACCAAACTTCCGGTCTTCCGTAGATTTCATTGAAACACATTATTGACAAATTATTTTTTTAATATACGAAGACTCATTAGTTTGTAATAAGTTTGGAAATTATAATCTGTAAATATATATCTACTTAAAAACAACATCCGTTAAGTTGTAATAATTTTAGAAGAATTAACAACATAATGTAAAAAATAAAAACAATGGTTGCGGAAATAAAAATAATTGTAGGTAATTGTTTTAAAATTCATTTTTCATCGAAATATCTTTTTTGCTTTCATGTTTATTGGAATAAATAAAAAGGATTAAAAGCTTTTGAAATTAAATAAATATTTTTGTTTTATTGAGTTTTGTATGTTACACTTTCAGAGACGATTTTCAGAGAAGGGCTCCAACTAAAAAAAAAAAAAAACATGAAACTGATATAATCACTAAACTCCTCGGAATTGAAATTATAGAGTTTTTTGTACAATTAGTTAGAGTGGGTAAATATATAAAAAAAAAAAAATGTATTTATAATAAGTTCCATCATTTGTAAATAGTTTCTGAAAAATTTCATTAAAATCCGACAATTATTTTCATTTTTTGCAATTTCCAAATTAATGTGTGTCAAACGGGAAAAAACGCGCCAAAATATTTATAAATTTATCAGCCAAGTTGAAAAGAGAAACAAGGTTTTTAATCAAAATTTACAATGTTCTAAAAAGAAGGAAAAATTTCAAAAAATAAGTAAAAATACTTTGATCTTTCCTCTAAAAAGTAACAAAGCATTTAGACGCGAAAATTTTGTTTTCATCAACTTTGGCGTCTTTTTAATCATCCTATGCTCTTTCTTTTAGCGATCCAACAGAGATACCTACATTCAACACATTCAACTGGATCGGAAAAAGTTGAAAGTTTATTATTTTAAGGTTTTGTTCAAATTGTAACTACTCAACATGAGCAGCATGTGTTGCGCAACAAACATCGAACCGGTATTCCACTACTTGCCACACCCCAATTAATTGGTCTGTGAATAACGACTTCACAGCTTCAACAATTCGATGTCTCAAATCTTCAAGAGTAGCGGGCATAGGTGGAATAAACACATTTTCTTTTATATACACCCACAGATAAAAATCACAGTACACAAATATTTGCAGTACACGAAACGACTTTTCTTGTGGTTTGGCCATTTTAAGTGTCGACACAAATTATAACAATTTAAATTTATACAAAATCTTAAAAAACAACAAAAAGAAGCATTTAAACAAGATTAAAAAGATTCATTTATTTTAATAGCTTTAAACATTTTCCGATCGAGTAATGTGTTGAATGTATTTTGTAAATCATAAAATGTATTGTTAGTAATTTACTATAAAAATTTACTATTGAGTTTTATTTGGGGTTTCGCTATTTGCTCATAGCTTGGCCTCTAACAGGTGTTAACAGGTGTGCACCTGAGAACAGCAGCAATTAAGAGGTGGTTCCATGCTCCTCAAAACTTCCAATCTGCATAACGAAATGAATTTATTGAGTGATGTTTGATTGTAAGATCGGAATCCGAGAGCATGGAGACGCCATTATTTTCAACGACTGGCAATATAAACAGGAATACCTTTCTTGGATTCAAAAATGCTAAACAAGATTTTATGGTCTGTGACTAGGCTGAAATGATGTCCATAAAGCATCTTGTGAAATCTATTCATGGCAAAGATATTTTGGCAAAGATTCCTTATTAATTAGACCATAGTTTCGTTCAGCAGGTGCCATTGACGTTGATGGTCTTCTAATTGCAGTCGGGAAAGCTATGGGAAATTACAGTTCCAAGACCAAAGTCATTATCATCCAAAATCAGGATAATGTCTAAAGATTGATTATAGTGTGTGAGAAGCAAGTCCGAAAAATTAAAGATTTGATTTTGGTAAAAACAGACTGGTAATCTGCTGACCAGTTCTATGGAACATCCTTTTTCAGAAGATGATTCAGGGGAGTACGAATACATTGGCATTCTGGGAAAAAAAAGAACTGTAATGGCTTATCAAACCTAGAAGAGAACGTAATATCGAAATATTTACCGGTACTGGTATGTTTTTCATGGCAGAAATATTTTCCGGGTCTGGTTGTCGACCATTCTTGTCAAAATTAAACCCAGGGATATTTTTTGGCTCTTACATGAAAATTATATTATTGAACTTGTCCGAAAACAGAAAATAGGCAGTAGTTCATCCTTGGTTACACCCAGAACGATGATATCATCATCAGTGAATTTCAGAGTAACATTTGGAAACCCGTCAAGATGGCGTCCAACGTTTGTTAGAATATGATTGGCGCTGATTTCACACCAAAAGGAAGACGATTGTATCTAAATAAACTCTTGTGAGTGTTGTTTGTAAGGAGATCTTTGGAGTTCTAATCAACCTTCATTTGTAGGAAAACATCTGAAAAGTCAATTTTAGGAAAAAAAAAAGTTCCGCCATTTAGCTTTGTAAAAAAAGATCTTGGTACTGGTAATGCGTATTGATGTTCATCTAAAGAGTTATTTAAACCGGTGAAATAATCAGCACAGATATGGACTTTGCCTTCTTGACAGAGTAATTTATTAGCTGAATTACTCCAGCTTGCTGAAAGTGATACAATTCTTTTTCTATGTCAAGAATAGAATAAAAAGGACAGGGCTTTTCGGTCTAAAGACAGGCTTAACATCTGGTTTTAATTTCAGGGTGGATTTGACCTTTGTGTAACACCCGAGGTTCTCCTGAACTTAGTTTTGAGTGTGAAGTATTTTTCACTGTTAGAAATAGAGGAAAGTGAAAATGTGTTAAAAAGCACAGAATTGAACGGAATAGTGAAGAGGTCGACGTCATCCATGGATTCTAAACCAATTAAATTCAGATCAGAATCCATAATATAACACGTGTCTGAAAGATGTTTTTTATGAAAAGAAATAGTGAAATTAACTCACCGGTGAGTAGAATCTTGTTACCGGATGAATGCTGGGCGATGTGATTTGTTTTCAACAAGTCAGGCATGCCAATTTATTCCCGATTGGGTTGTGAGATCAAAGTAATACCTGAAGCTGTGTTAAATTGAAAAAGTGTTTTGGACCTTGTTGACAGAAACAGTAATATATGTTTTTACGGAATTCAAAGTCAAATTTGAAAAGTTGTAAAAGCAAAATTTGAATTTAACCGTTTTCGGTACGGTTTTTTTTTCTCGAAGTGAAATTGAAATTTGCTTTTGAATTTGATTTAAAGGTGTGGCTTCCTAGAGGAGTCAAAAAACTTTCCTTATGTCTGTGTTTGCGACATAATTGCCATGTGTGTCATCGCACGAATAATATGCAATTGGAGGAATATTTCTTTATGTATTTTGTGGTTTTTCTTTGATCGAACGCTGCCGGTTGTAGACGAATTTGAATGTGAGGGCTGATGTTTTAATCATCATGGTGGTTTTTTTTTTTAACGTTCTGGCACTTGTTCGTAAGAACTTTTATTTTAACATCTATATCCTGTTCCAGTTTGGATAATTGCCGTGTGCGCACATCAGAGTCACGTGAAAGGCCAACAATAAAGATAAGACATTTAAATTGATCTTCAGTAATTGACTGCAGCTGAAATTTATCACATTTGCGATTAATGTCTCTTGCAAAAGTTACGTAATCGACTCCATTTCTTTTCAAAAACAAAGAACGAATCCTTTTTTCTTAGGTTTATAAAGATCAACCATGTCGTATCTAGTAGGTGATCTAATTTGTGTTTTCGCTATAGAGACCGATCAAAGGAAAGGAGTCAGATAATTGAAATTAATGATGAGAATAAATAACGCCCGTTCACCATTGCACATTATAAATTAGATTTGTCACAAAGGCAGTTATGAGAAGTGGGCAAAGTTAGAATACCGAGAAAGAAGGAGGAAGCGGAAGAATTTAGCTCCGCCTGTGCAGAGTAGCGTTGTGAGATGTGAAGTGTAGTAGGTTGGAGTTAAGGGAGGAGTAAGACCTGTGACTACTTTCAAGGAAGATGGATAATTCTCCAAATTTGGAAAGTTGGTTAAGAAAGCAAAAATAAGGAACAAAGAAAACCTTTATTGGGATTAATTAAAATTGTCGAAACACATAATCTCCAGAACACTTTTGTCTCACACCAATTTTGGGATGAAATGCATATAAGCAGATGATTTTCGGAAGCTCAGAAACTTGGGCTGAGAAGTCGCATCGAGTGTTTCTGGAATCTCCGTCAGCTGCCACCAGAATTGCTGATTCCAAGACTTGAAATCAGGCCTTCAGAAGTTTAGAGACGGCTCTGTTCACTATAGAGATTGATGCAGGAAGGGTTATTTTTTGTTGCATCAGGAGCGATATAAACTAATTGAAGATTAACCCCACGAAGCTCTCTTTTTATCTTTCGTTCTGAAGATATTTTTTCCTTAATATTCCCTAAGTTTAGCACCCGCCACGTCTTCAACCAGTGATGCGAGACCGTGACCTTCGATTTTCCACTGCTTTGAGATCAAGAACACAGCATGAACTGAGTTGGTGCGGATCGAAGCGGCCAGCGACCAACAACCAGTTTGGACCAGCGTCAGCATTGACCAGTGCATAGTTATCCTCGTGGTTGAAACATTGTTCTAAAACCCTGAGGACTGGACCACTAGACGTGGTTACACAGCCGGGTGTAAGCGGCGGCGAAAGGTGTTATAATGAAATAAGACATGATAAACCACTTTAAGTTTTTTTTTTTACAATCAAAACATCCGGTAAAGTAAAAGAGACAGTAATTTACATCGCATGTTCTCATTTTCTGCTAGTTTTTGAGTCATTTTTCTATTTTTAGTATTTTAATATGGCATATAATTTCGGTAGAAATTCCAATCCTTGGTTGTAACAACCGTTCCAAAGTGGAATTGCTCCATGGACCACTAAAATACTACCATGGACACCCAACTTGCTAATTTTTTTGTGTGCACCTCCAGTAATGTTACATGGACCCTGGAATCCATATGGCTCCCGGTTGAGAACTTTGATATATCCTGTGAGCATTCGTAAGTCTTCAAGATGTTAATAGGAATAAGGCGATGTGCATAAAGCCCTTTTTTTTGTTAAGTGAGAAAAGGCTTTGCATAGAGCCAATCCGACTTTCTGAACTCCGAATAGATTTTGTCTCTTAAAAAGAAAACAGATCTGCAATAAGTTGCAGGTATTCCCAAGGAGAGATATATTAAAGAATGCCAGGTCTCTCTCTCTTTCTCTCTTACTCTCTCTCTCTCTTACTCTCTCTCTCTCTCTCTCACTCTTTTTCATTCTCTCTCTCTCTCTCACTCTCTCTTCCCTTACAGAAGAGCGCTTACATGTAAACCAGGGTATTTTTACGTGCTCGCGAGAATAGAACACCGGATACTCATGTGTGAACTAGATGACCTTTGACCAGCTAACGGGTACATCCGCCCTTAAACAGATCTTATTTTTCACCCTGCTGGAATTTTAGTTACCGGCCTCATCAGACAAGCCTGATGGGGAGACCGGTTAAGTTACCGATCATCTGACTAGTATATACATATACATAGATATGAAGAGACTGAGATAGATAGATAGATAGATAGATAGATAGATAGATAGATAGATAGATAGATAGATGAAAAAAACTGAGATAGATTAGATAGATATATGAAGAGATTGAGATAGATAGATAGATAGATAGATAGATAGATAGATAGATAGATAGATATGAAAAAACTGAGATAAATAGATAGATAGATAAGTAGATTGATGAAAAAACTCAGATATATGACGAGACTGAGGTAGGTATATATATAAGAAACTGAGATAGATAGATAGATAGATAGATAGATAGATAGATAGATAGATAGATAGATAGATAATGAAAAGACTAAGATAGATAGATAGATAGATAGATGAGAAGACTGAGATAGATATATGACGAGACTGAAATAGATATATGAAGAGACTGAGATAGATAGATAGATAGATAGATAGATAGATAGATAGATAGATAGATAGAAGTCCTGACATCTACAGGTTGAATGCTGTGCTCGGAAATTCTCTTTCAAATCAACACTTGACTCATTTGGAGTAGCCACACCTTATTTCCCTCCTAGAACAGCGACACTACTGAGTTATGTGCATAACCCCATCAGAGGTTATTATTTCTAAATTAGACCCCCATAAGGCA
>CAHIKZ030004620.1:255000-257500 GCA_903632075.3 Acanthosepion pharaonis | reverse complement strand
GAAAATCAGGTTATGTCGCGCCGTAGGAACGGATCTCCAACGTAAGTCGAGGACCCCTGTAATGAGTTTTTATATTACAGCGCATCTACCATTTTCCATGTCTCGGTGGACATTTCATACGTTTGTACAACTCTCTCGAAAGACTCCACCAAGAAAAAATAGTGTCCGTTTTTTTCCTTTGAGAGAGCTTTGTATTTTCTCTCTCTCTCTCTCTCTCTCTCTCTCTCTCTCTCTCGTACACACACACGCAATCACTCACACACACTCCTTTTCTCTCTCTCATTATATATATATATATATCTGTGTGTGTGTGTATTTGAACAGAATTCTTTCATTTACTTACACATGATAATCCCTACAGACATTTTCTACATAGTCTTTAGTCTTTATAAAGGAAACATTCTCAGAATGCTAAAAAAATTGAATAAAAAAAAATATTTCTAAATATTTCTTGTCAGTCATAGTCAATAGAACACACACGCGCGCGCATACACCCAAACGCAAACATACACAGGCATGAACACATACACACGCACACATATAGATATATATGTATCTGTGTTCAAATATATTTATGAATTGGTTTTAGAGACTTCATATATATATATATATATATATATATATATATATATATATATATATATTAGTTCCGTTTCAACTTCAATATTCGCTTGAAGATGAAACTTAACTAATGCTTTTAATTTAATTATATAATTAAATTTAAAGTTTTAGCTTCAATTTTTGAAACATAGTTATTACTGTGTAGCGAAAAACTATATGTTAAATCAGTTAATTTATAATATATATATATATATATATATATATATATATATATATATATATATATATATATATATATATATCCAGATAGATAGATAGATAGATAGATAGATAGATAGATAGATAGATAGATAGATAGATAGAAAGACACAGACCGAGATATGGTGGATGTTTATTGTATAGAAATGATAAGCACATTATTTTTGCAGCCTGTTGTCTGTGTAGCGTGTTTCGGATCAATTAGTTGCCCGTTCGAAAAAACAAACTTACACTTCGGTCTTAAATCGAGGCTGAGTGATTCTTCTTCCATAGACCGTTCGCTAGTCTTGAATATTCAAACTGGGCGCTAAACTATATTCAATAGCTATTTACATGCATGTATAGCTGATTGTATTTCAGTAGGAGAGTTCAAAAGATAAATCTTATCTTTGTATCAATCAAGTCTCAGTAAATGCAAAATTCATTTAATCATTTAACTCCAAGGAAGGCGACAAAGCTACTGAGACTCAAGAGGTTTCTGAGAGTGAAAGAGAATAAGAACAGGAGAAAGAACATTAAAATACAGAATTTAAAAAGACAGATTGATGTTACATTTTTGAAAAGCAAAGCAGGAAGCCGAAAGAGAGTTCCACAGTCGGGAAGTGCGTGAGAAGAAACTATTAGAATAGAACTTACGGTTGCATCTATCCATTTCAACGTTAAAAGATTAATATATGCCCTAGAAATAGTGCGTGAGCTAGTTAATATTGGGTTGATTTATTTGCATTCTAATCAGGTTAGTAACAAGGAGAAGCATCTGTTTTTTCTAAAATCAGAAAATAACAAGAAAATAGAAGAAAAATGAAAAAAAAAACCCAAAAAACAACACAGCAGATGCAGTCAAAGATGTATAAATACTATCCTTTTAATAACGCCACCTCCCAAAAATTCTTATAGAGACAAACGAACAGCTTCTGTAACATGTGTAAATAAATATGCAGTAAAAAACAAATTGTAATCATATTAAAAACAAATATAAGGGCTTCGTTTGTTTAAAATATTCCCTCCGTCCTATAAATGTTGCTACATTTTATGCCTGAAATTTGTATGAAAATATAACAGCTATTATAGAACAATAAAATATATTACATTGAAACATTATATTATATATATTAGAAGGATATATATATATATATTATATATAATAATTATATAGATATATATTATATATATTATTACATTAAAGAGCAATAAAATATAACCCATTGAAATAATTTTAATATATTCGAAATATTTTTTAAATAGTTTGAATATTTGATTTATACTTACTTTTTATATACTTATAAAATATATGAATATATTTTATAAGTATATAAAAAAAATATAAATGAAATAATAACCACGAATTGGTAACAAATTGATATATATAAAATTTAGAAATTGTACAGATTATATTTAGAATTTGTTACAATATCTACTGATATATACCTTTTAGAATACGTATATTATATATACGCGTATGTATATTTACATATAACATATAGACACACACACACACACACACACACACACACACACACACACACACATATATATATATATATATATATATATATATATATATATATATATATATATTGATTAATTGATTGATTGATTGAGCAGGTGTCGTTCATGTACACAATAATGACTATAAACATTTACTACTCACTCCAATTTTCTTAAAGATGTAATGGAAATT
>CAHIKZ030004620.1:15000-250000 GCA_903632075.3 Acanthosepion pharaonis | reverse complement strand
TCGCTTCTAACCAGGGGTTTGGACACTGGGAAAAGACAACGGGGGTAAATATGGCTGGTACAATTAATAGAGGCATCTTCATAACGATTTGGCAGATTAAACACAATATTAAAATAAAGACTGTGTTGCGCCAGTGTTCCAAATACAGAAAATATGCTTGCCCTGAAAATCAGAATTTGTAATCATAGCTTTGGAATATCCACTTCAGACACAGAATGAAAATGTGCAACACTCTTAGCCTCCATGCGAACATAGATAAGAACAAAATGAGATAGATAGATCTCGCTAAGATAGATATATATGAACCAACTGATAGATATGACCATACAGAAACAGAGAGAGAGAGAGAGTGAGAGAGAGATAGAGAGAGAGTGAGTGAGAGAGAGAGTGAGTGAGAGAGAGAGAGAGAGTGAGTGATTTGAAAAATATATAAAGAAAAAGATATGATAAAAAAATGAAAGGGTCTCAGATTTATAGGCCATTTCCGAAGGTTACATGTAAGACATCTTCACTTAGCACATTGGCGCAACATATTCTTCTCCGCCCTTCTTTAGCCTTGTGCTGTAGTGTACTATGTTCTGTAAATATCTATATAAGTGGAATGATTGTTGGATACGACCCTGGTGTTTACCGAGTGCATAGTGATTGAATGAGAAAAAAATATCTAAGGTGGTCAGATTGTCATCGAAAGCGTTGATGTTCATCGCCGTCATCTGCGGTAATATCAGGGAAAGTCGAACGAGGTTGTTGGAAAGAGAAAGTAACTGTAGTCGTGTGTGAATGGATATAAATGATAAGCTTGTATTGTTGACATGACAGTAGGTTGGCGATTGGCAGGTTGAGTTGGATTAGGAAGGCGTGGAAAATAGATGTATACAAATGGGGGGGAGCATTGGGTTAGTCGATAGCACTGGGGTTAAGGAATACATGTAGACAAAGCGATTTCCATATATTAACACAGAAAATACAATAAAATCAAAAAGAATGGGATGGCACATCTGTGCGCAAGTGCAGATAGATAGATAGATAGATAGATAGATAGATAGATAGATAGATAGAACAAACAAACACACAGATAGATAGATAGATAGATAGATAGATAGATAGATAGATAGATAGATAGATAGAAAAACACACAGATAGATAGATAGATAGATAGATAGATAGATAGATAGATAGATAGATAGATATGTACAGACAGACAGGCAGATAGATAGATAGATAGATAGATAGATAGATAGATAGATAGATAGAGACAAACACACAGATAGATATGAACAGACAGATAGATAGATAGATAGATAGATAGATAGATAGATAGATAGATAGATAGATAGATATGAACAAACAGACAAACACACAGATAGATAGATTTAAACAAAGATAGATATACAAGAACAAAGAGTGATAATAAAAGAAAAAGAAAGAACATATCAATATAGACAAATGTTAACAAACAAAAGAAAGATTATCAGATGATATTAACATAGCTAGCTAGCTAGCTAGATAGATAGATAGATAGATATGCAGAGAGAAATAGCCAGAAAGATATTAATAGCTTAATATAGACAAATGGGATAGAGAGAAAGACTAACAGGATATGATGATATTAAAATAGGTGTGGACAGACTGATAGATTTGAACAGATTGAGACAGAAAGTTATACTAATATACAGAGCTGGTACAACAGTCTGTGATACAGCTCCACCCCCCCATCACAATCTAAGATACGGGACTCCCCATTCTACTAAATCTTAATTTTCATGAGGAAGTATTCATATAAAATATAAATGTTATTGCAATATTTATTATGTACAATAATGGGTCATACGCAATATAGGTGAACGATTCAAGTAGAAAAATTGAAAATCCAATGTATCTAAATACAAATTAGAGACATGTCATAATAGATCATTCCATCTTAAATAAATGTCAAAATAGATCATTCCATCTTAAATAAATCAACAACGTTTTACGGCAATTTTTCTTGTTAAAGGCTGAACAATTTAAACACATGCAACATAATGGTTAATTAGAAATGGAAAAGTGAATTCTTGCGCAAAACAAATTCATGGATTTGGAGGGAAAAAAGAATGACGTCAAAATCCGCGAAAATTTTTCATCCATTAATAGTTGAGCTTAGTTTAATTTGTATATAAATGTAAGTGGAAAGAAAGTAAATTGTTGATAAGATAGCGAGGGCCATAAATCACTGACTGTGGCCCGCAATCAGGCTTGCCACCGTTCGGAGGAAATCAGTATATATATATATATATATATATATATATATATATATATATATATATATATATATATATCGAGATAGAGAGAGAGAGAGATATATATATATATATATATATATATATATATATATATATATATATAGAGAGAGAGAGAGAGAGAGAGAGTGATGAAAATGTTTCGAGCGATAGACAGACAAAAAACACACAAAGCAAGAGAAATCAATAGATAGAAACATAATGAAATATAAAAATACAGGGAAAATGGATAAATATGAATATTATGCACACACATACATACATACATACGTGTGTGTATGTGTGTATACGCTTGTGTAAATACATATATATGTTCATGTGAATGTCTCTCTCTCTCTCTCTCTGTGTGTGTGTGTGTGTGTGTGTGTGTGTGCGCGCGCGCGTGCGTGTATTAGTTTACCCGTACGGTCAAAAAAAATGTCGGCCATATTTAAATAATTTTGCAGTTGTATTGGTTGTATTTCTCGCTTGAGTCATGTTGGGTTTTTCTGAATTCAATTAACTTTAATGTCGCATGAAAGAGAAAAAAAAATGCTGTTTAAACCATTAACCATCAAAAGAAAGCACCCCCCCAAAAAAAACGAACAAACAAGCAGAAAGAGGAGAAATAAAAATCAATTTATTAACATTCTCATATAACTTACTTATTAATAAGATCTTCTTTTGTTAGCGCAACACGAGGCAGAAACACGTTTATTGTTGCGAAGTCTTCATAGCAGTATATCGTATAAAGGGAAGATCAGGATGCGTTACCGATAATATATTAATTGCATAAAGATAATTCCCCATGTAAAAAATTACATAATAAATTATCATATCGGTACGGACTGAACCTGATGTATCAGTGGAGATATTGGAGTACAACAACCAAGATGAGCATGATGGTCCAATATTATGGCATATTAATAATGAAAATTCCTTATACAAAAATTACATCATAAATTATAATCAGCTCCTTTGTCAATACGCTTAATAATTTTAGTGGTCAACATTAATCAGATTGACTGAATGAAGACCAAAATTCTGCTAGGTGCTTATTGATACTTCATTATATATATATAGATGTATGTGTGTGCGTGTGTGTGTCATTCGCAAACAATACTGTTTCGCTATATCACAACTCTTCAGTGTGACTAGATGGCCGAAAGCTTCAAACCAGGATCGAAACCCGACCGATTTGATGTCAGTCGAAGATTCTACTCCTAAGCCGGCAGAGAGAAACTGCTAATTCTAGCGTATTGTTTTACAAATGTAAACAAACTCCCCTCAGCCAGAGGGCTCCAATTCATTTTACCGAAGAGCTTTGCATTTTAGCGTAGGCGGCTGTTGCTTGTAGAATTAGGCTGTCGCTCAAGACATATATATATATATATATATATATATATATATATATAAACAGACACATATATATATGTGTGTGTGTACACAAACACACACAAACACACACACACACACACATATATATATATATATATATGAGAAGAGACCAAATATGAATTAGAATCGAACAGAATGATATAAGAAACAAATAGGAAACTGTAAATTTATAAGCGTTTCTTATTTGTTTCTTATCTTATCTTATATATATATATATATATATATATATATATATATATATATATATATATATATATATATATTAAAAACAAAACTGCTGTTGCTATTAACTCATCGCTCTTCAATTACGAATTAAGCCCTCTTGGCTACTATCGTTTGTATACATCTCGTATATAATACGTTCAAATTTCCCTCTCTCAGCCGTGCACCGATAGCTTAGGGGTAGGATCTCTGACGTATGCTTAATTCCGGCTTGAAGCAATCGGTCGTCTATCCACACTGATGAGCTGTGATACAGTGAAACAAGGTTCTATGTATATGATATATATATTATATATATACATACATATATATATATATGTGTGTGTGTGTGTGTGAGTGTGTGTGTCTGTGTGTGTGTTTATGTAGTTTAAGTTATGCTATATTTATGGGTAAAATATCTCAATATAATGTATGAGCGTATGTAGATATGAATCATACAAAATAGGCACTGAGGTCAACGTCAAGCTGTGACAGTCAGTTTCATGCTTGAACACAATCTTCAGACCGTGTGTGTTTTGGCTTGAGTATTTATATATTCTTGATAATGTTGTATTATGGTAAGGTCTATTTTATTATCCTGTTATTTGGTAGGCAGTGAAGGTTATGTTTCAAATTATTCTAGAGGCTATTGAGTGGAAATAATTGTGGATCAGGATGCGGTTATTTATAGCTATCAAACAATCCTAAAACACACCACACAGGACAAAAAAGCCAACAGAAAAAGAAACATTATCTGGTTTAACACGTCGTACAGTAAAAACAAAAGTAGGAAAAGAATTCATTACACTCATAAACAAACATTTCCCCTCCCGATCTAGCACTCTTCATAAGGTATTCAACAAAAATACAGTAAAAATCAGTTACAGTTGCACCGAAAACATGATACAAATAATAAAAAAAAGAATAAGAAAATAACAAAAAAAAAGAAAAAACAAAAAAACAAAAACAAAAAACACCCGCACAAACAAAACCCACCATTAACTGAAGTGTAAAGAACGGATCCCACTTAAATGGCAGTTGAAAAATATACATCGGAGTAACTGAAGGACTCTGGAAACAGAGAAACTACACACACAAAAAAGTCCTTTACAAGTAGTAAATACGCTAATAGCATAATGCTTTCTAAACATATATTGGAAATTAAAAACTAAATCCAAATTACACCGGTAATATCATGAAAAATAATAAAACCAGCTTCAGCCGACAACAATAAATCCAAAAAATGTAAACTGTCAGGAGAAAAAAATAGCTATCATCATCTTCACAGACCAACACAAATTACTAAATAAATGTTCAAATCTTATCTCAAAAACGAAAAATGCAAAAACGAAAACATTTTTTACTGTTACTTAAAAATCGAAAACTAAAAGCTAAATGCAAGGATATACAATATATAAAACGTAGATAATGTAACATACTTTCAACAAAGCCGATACCTTAACCTAAACAAATAATATAACCAACCGCAGAGAAAAAAATAAATACATAAATGAATAAAATAAACCAAAAAATCTAAATAAACAAATTACTCAAATAATAAACAAATTAACAAACTGCGAAAGCTTTCATAAACATAAGTAAATGTAATAATAAGAATCGACAACAAATAAGTAATCAATAATAACAAGTAAAAAGTTAACAACAATATAATATAGCTACAAATAATAGCATTTGGATCCACAATTATTCCCACTCAACAGCCTCTAGAATAATTTGAAATATAACTGTCACCGCCTACCCAATAACCGTTAGGATAATAGATCTCACTATCCATAATGCACCATTGACCAGCATATATAAATAGTCAACCCAAAACGCAACATAGATGTCCTGAAGATTGTGTTTAAGCATTAAACAGGCTGTCGCCGTTTGGTGTTGGTCACAGAGTCTACTCCATATATATATATATATATATATATATATATATATATTGAGAAAATTGTAAGACAAAATGGGAAAAAATTATATGTGACACATTTCATCCGTTAGGACTTCATCGGACTGGGTTTGTTGACGTTTTTGCGACTACAAATGCGCATGAACGAGAGACGCTGGTAGTTTCAAATTTTTGGGAAGAATTTTTTTGCAGTTTAGCCAAATTCATCTATATTCTTTTTCTTTTTCTTTCCAACATCTTTGTTTTACATATCCCACATTGTGATATAAGTACCTCCATATAAGTACCTCCATATAAGTACCTCCAAAGATTCGCTAAAAAATGACCGTGCATGTTGGAAATATGCCCCAAACATAAATTTTTTTTCATAAAAATATTTGTTATTTTTAAGAGGAAAGACCAAAAGATTTTTTATGTAAAAATATTATTTAATAATACTTTTTTTAGAACGTTTGAAATTTTCGTCAAAAATCTTGTTTTTTTGGTGTCAACGTGGGGAAGGGGGTGTCATAAATTTGTATGGGAAATTTTAGCGTCTTTTTACGGTGAAGAACACATTGAATTAGAAATTCTTGCAAAAATCAGATAATTAACGGATTTTGATTAAACGTTCAATCTTATTTAAAAATGAATTAAATTATTTTTGAAACATTTTCTTATTTTATAAAACTTGGTAAAAATATTTTTTTAAATTTATTTAATTTTATGAAATTTCAAGAAATTTTTTGTTTTTGTAGCGTTTAATGTTTACATTGAGGAGGTACGGTGGAGTAATGGATAGCGGCATGGATTGAGGAATCGGAGAGCCGTTCGAATTCCAGTCGAATCCATTACATTCACTTACCTTGGGAAAGGTGTGAATCCTCTTCTTCTCCCTCCAGCTATGGGTAAATAGCAGGACTGACTGGGCTCTATAGCCTTGGATGGCAACTGGTCTAGGAGAAGGACAACTCTGAATTCAAACCCGGAGTGGAGCCCCTAAGGCGGATGGGCGGCACTTTGTGCTACCTTCCGGGAAGCTGTATCGGTTTATCCTCAAGGCTGAGATGGGGAACTAGACGTCTGGGCAGCTCTAGTTCTCCATATATCCCGCCCAGGCTCATAACGCACCGCGCTAGTCCATCGTCTCTCGAGACGGACGGATGCCGACGACGGCGAATGTTTACATCAGTTATAAAGACAAATCTTTGGAGAATTTAAATCATAAAATTTCTATGTCAACCAGGACCAACATAGAATAAAAAAATGCAATAAAACTGACATTATTTAAATAGAAAAGCATTTAATTGCTTTTATGAATATCTTATGGACACTATTGACTTAAGAAATTTTTATCAATGAATGATGAATTTTTACACGAATTGTTTTTATTTTTTTCAATTTTAATTATAATAATTTATAACGTTTTAAGTCTTTTAAAATCCTATGTTAATTTATAGTGGTTAGGTAATTGTTATTAATTAAAACCTATATTTACTAATCGTAAATGGAAAAGCTTACTACAATTTAGCGACACCCTAGATTATTTTAAAAAGAATTTTGAATAATAATAATAAAATAATAATAATGACGAATAATAAAATTACAAAAAACAAACACATTTCCAATGATGTTAAAAGGAACTTGAAATGTGATTACCCCCATTGGCTTCGTCAAACGTCGTTAGGTGGTGCTGTTAAAGCCTATAAAAAGATAAACATTTGTCTTGATCTCTTTCTCTTCTTGATCCAAGATGCATCACGACGTGATAAGTACGTTCCAGCTGAGGAACGTTAGTTTACCCGGTCCACTGGCGACTGATCACTCTTCCAATTGCTGCTGGCACGTGTCCTCCAAAAATCTACACTAGATTGATGCTCATACTTACCCTAACTTCTGGAACAACACATAACAACGATTAAATCTTCCAGCGATAAAGTCTAAACTTTCCTTTTGGTTGTTCCTACTCTGCGCAATGCTAACTTGAGCTCGACCATTAATACGATGCTTACCCTAAATCCAGGACTAACCCAAGAGATATTGAGAACTTGTTTCACTACGGTCGGCATAAAAATGATTAAGAGTCCGTAGAAGAAATCTCAAGTTTTTGCATGCTTTTTCATTAATTATTTAGACATCCATATATAATACACACAAACATGCAACCGTTTTTTATTTTATTTTACTAATGTTCACTCAATACAAGGCCCGAGATCCACTCTAGGTAGAGGGTTACTGTGTTGAGTTGCATTAGGGCCAGAAAGGACAAGCAATGAAGTTCTTGAGGCCATTAACGGTTAATCGTAGATTGAAGAAGTCAAGATTTAATTAGTGAATAAAATTTCAGAGTTTATGTGGAGACGTTAGAAGTATAGTTTGGAAGTAGACTTTAGAAGGAACCGGAAACCCAATTTTAAATAAGGAAAAAAACGATAAACCCCTACATCTGTTCAAAAGACCGGGGAGGAGTGTGAACCGGACGATGGGCAAAAGGTAAAATATTAAAGCTTAGTAAGTATTTTTTTTACATTTTTTGTCGTGAGATAGGGCTTTCCAGCGAGAGTACATTATTTACCTTCGTTTGTGCTCAAACTATGGCGAGAGTCCGGTTAATGAGGACCCTGGAATAAAAATTAGAAGCCCATTTTTTTGTTCTTAATTTTAGTAAAGAGGGCGTCAGGAGAAAACGGAGACATGGCTTCAGAAAATAAGTGAGGCAGTTAAAGAAAGAAACGACGAAAGAAAAGATTGAAATTGCGGAGAAAAAGGCTGAATCAAAAAGAAAAGAATTCATAGAGTGAGTGGATAGAAAAAAGGGGAGATAAACGAAATAGAGAAATTTAAAAAAAACATCGGAAAAGAAAGAGATAGTGAAGTTAGAAGGTGAAAACGAGGCAGATGCATTATGTGAAGAAAGAAAGAATGGAAGAGAACACGGAATAAAGATAAAAGAAAGAGAAATGATAGCGATAAATCGTGAAAGAGGGAAGGAGTAGAAAAATAAAAATCTAAAGATTTAAAAAGACGTATAAATTTGAAGAAAGAAAGAGTGTAAACGAGGGTCACAACAGAAACGGTGGAAGAGCGGCAATCATAAAGAAGATGAAGAATTTTAGATAGAAATGGAGAAAGAAAAAGGGGAAAAGAGAGAGTGTAAAGATTGAGAAAGAAAGAGGCGTAAAATAAAGGAGAAAGAAAAGCAGAAAAGGATAAAAATAAACTAAGATTAAAGAAAGAAATGGAGTAAACGAGGGGTGCAAAAGAAATGGTGGAAGAGCAGCAATCGTAAAGATAGGCCAGATGGAAAATTTTAAACAGGAAGAAAGCAAAGAAAAAAATGGGAAAAGAAAGAAAGAGACACAAAAGAAAAAAATGTGAAAAAAAAACCCTGCTTATCTAGTATATTTCTCATCTTCATGTACTTTTTAATGAGATCCCATCACACTCAGATGAATATCTCCCGTGAACCTGACGTAGGTGCAGGTTGACTTTTTCAGGAGTTTGACGTCATCACTGATAAAAGGTGGATACGGATTGTCTTCAGAACAAAGTCTAGATTCATGCAGCAATGAAAAAAAAAAAAAGGGGTAAGCTTATAAAATCTGAATTACGATAACCTCAGCAAAAGGAATCACGGTATAGACATATATTAAAAGTAACAACTCTGAGAAAATAGACCGCATAATTTGACTGTTAATTTCGATAGCATGTTACTTTTTATTTACAAAATTCATAAACTAATTATTTTAATTCAAATAAATAAAGAGGGAACTACTCTGTAATTAATCAAACTCCAATTACATTTAAAATTTAAAGTTACTTTTACTTGCCTTTCTACTAATCCCTAATCAGCAGGAGTCTAATCCTAAATAATTTTTGACGTCACAATTTAAAACAATTGTTTTTGTAAGACAGCAAAGTAGTTTCCCTGTGCCTTTTCTATGAATTCTTTCATGGTAAATGTTATGATGAACTTTCCTCTAATCGACCTAGACTATGAATTTAAGCACAGTACTAGATTGGCAGTAAGGTCTCATCATTTCACTGTTGAATTAGCTAGTTTTTTTTTTTTATTTCTGTGGTAACAGTTTCTTTTCTCACACTTCTCTCTAGTGGAACTCTCTTACGTCTTCTTGCTTGACAGTCAAGTTTGACCTTCAAAAATTTAAATGCAATGTCAATCGTTATCGTCTATCCCTTTGAAAACTGTTCTTTTATAGTCGTCTCCTTAATGTTTGTTTCTTAGATTCCTTCACACTCAATAAGCACTTGTCCGTCTTCTTAGTTCTCATTCTTTTATTGTTATCGAATCTCAGTAGTGTTTTTTTTTTCATATTCTCTCATACACAATAGCTCTTTTAGTCTTATTGGCTTTATTGCCTTGCATGGGGTGAAATGATTAAAAATTAAAAGTATAGAAATGCTCATGACGAACAAAAAAAGAAAGAAAGCAAAGTTTAATAATTGTTATTAAATTCCAAATTGGATTGGAAATTGATTTGTCCTTTAAGTAAGAACATTTTAACAGTATTGCCCTACTAGAAATCTTGCTAAGATTTACCGTTTTTACTCTGTTTCGGTAACTGAAATATAAACAGAAAAAGGGTAATTATAATACAAATAACTGTAATGACAAAAGTACGCAGGTGTAGGCTTTAAGAACGCTTTATACAACTAAGAATATACGATTCGCGTATAGTGTCCTTTATAGTCCCGGTAAACAGAAATAGATCTCTCACAGAGGAGAGTAACGAAACAAAGGGAGACAACTCTTGATTATTCGTAACAATAATCACCTTTTAATTTCTTAAAATTCAACTTATAAAGTTTATTTTCATAATAAACCCTGTAAATGTTCATGATCACAGAAGAAAAAGAAAGGGAGTTAAAAGATAATTCATTTCTATTTAAAATAATTATACGTTCAGATATATAGAGAGATTAATTTTCTGAAAGGTTTTTTAACAGATATTATTTCTTATTACTGTTTATAGTGAAAAAAAAATAACGTCTGTTAAAATATCCTTACAAAAAAAAATTACTTATTATTTACGCTTCATGGCCTAAACTAAAGCTAGCAGATATAAATTCGATGAAGTCTCAAAGAGAAACACGTCTTCTTTCCTAGGTAATTTTGAAATTGTTCTGTCAGTCTGACCTCGTTACCGAATTGGTAGAGACATTGTCCTTAAAAAGGATGCAGGCTCGATTCCTGTTGCAGGTAGGATTTTTTTTTTTAACAGAACTTCTCAATTTAGGCAAGTTGTTATCGATTTCACTATTTAATAAAATAAAAATCTGGGCTAATAATTCAAAGACAAGTAACCAGTAAAAATAGAGCGGCCGAAGAGTTCCAGCCACCCAATGACACTCACAAGGCTTAATTCAGCCCGAGGTACGATTTTCAGGTACTTTCTATCCGTACTACACGCGGGGACCCGCTTCTCCAGGCAGATGGCATCAAGAAATGTCACCTCCCTGACAAATCAACAATGATTCGATTCGAACCCGTTTCTCATAATCGGAAAGAGGACCTTCAAACTACTCGGCAGATGGCATCAAGAAATGTCACCTCCCTGACAAATCAACAATGATTCGATTCGAACCGTTTCTCAGGAAAGAGGACCTTCAAACTACTCGGCAGATGGCATCAAGAAATGTCACCTCCCCTGACAAATCAACAATGATTCGATTCGAACCCGTTTCTCATAATCGGAAAGAGGACCTTCAAACTACTCGGCAGATGGCATCAAGAAATGTCACCCCCAAATCAACAATGATTCAATTCAACCCGTTTCTCATAATCGGAACCTTCAAACTTTCGGCAGATGGCATCAAGAAATGTCACCTCCTGACAAATCAACAATGATTCGATTCGAAACCGTTTCTCATAATCGGAAAGAGGACCTTTCAAACTACTCGGCAGATGGCATCAAGAAATGTCACCTCCTGACAAATCAACAATGATTCATTCGAACCCGTTTCATAATCGGAAAGAGGACCTTCAAACTACTCGGCAGATGGCATCAAGAAATGTCACCTCCCTGACAAATCAACAATGATTCAATTCGAACCCGTTTCTCATAATCGGAAAGAGGACCTTCAAACTACTCGGCAGATGGCATCAAGAAATGTCACCTCCCTGACAAATCAACAATGATTCGATTCGAAACCGTTTCTCATAATCGGAAAGAGGACCTTCAAACTACTCGGTCACGCGGAACTGTTCAAAAGCCACTAACGTTGGTGCTACCACGAAGTAAAAAGTCATTGTGACAAAGGTTTTGAGTGGACACATCTTGCTCAAACTGGGGATCCCGCCAGATTATACGCCTTCTCCCAGAAACTATAAAAGAGACCGCTCAATATAGTTCCAGTATAAATCACAGGTTGGTTCAGTGAGCATCACAAAGCAGGCGTCTGCAATGGGGTCTGGCTCGCCGATCTAGCAGACGTGTATACTCGGAAAATGAGTAGCCAGCAATTATATATATATATATATATATATATATATATATGAAAGAACAGAGAGTAAAAATTTACAGTTCGTAGCATTTATTTTTAAAATAAGTGCTCAATACAAAGTACAGCAAAATATTATTATATTTTTATTATAATATATTATAATAAAAACATTTTACATCGCTACACAAAAGCTTTCATGCTTCAATACTATGATTGTACTTCCTCAGGCGATGGTAGATAACTTGCAAAAGTTATCGACCATCACCTGAGGAAGATAAAATCATAGTATTGAAACATGAAAGCTGTAAAATGTTTTATTATAATATGTATATATAAAGTTAATCCACAGACAGACCGTTTTGGTGTATCATAAGCTCGTCAGTATTGCTAGACATCCGATCACTTCAAGCCGGCACCGAAACCCGACTGATTCGGTATTAGCCGGAGATTATAACCCCTCGGCTATCGGCTCCCGGCAGAAAGAAAAGCGAATTTTGCGTATTTATTTTTTCTCCACAGTGCTCGACCGAATTTATTATTTTTTCGGGAGTTATATATATATATATATATATATATATATATATATATATATATATATATATATATATATATATAAAGAAAGAACAGTAAGATATAAAATCCGGTGTTCTTATAGATATTTTATTTTACAAAAATAGTGCTAAATGTAAATTTACAGAGCATTAATATTATAAATTAATTGATTTAAAATATGTTTTTTTCCGCTACACAGTTCTAACCATGTTTCAAAAAATCAATTAATTTATAATATATATATATATATATATAGTTTATGCAAATTTAGGTAATCCGTATGGGTAGACCTGAGGAGGATGATATCCAGAGAGCTCAATGTAAAATTCAGAGCATATATGTTTGAATAAAAGACAGACCACGTTAAGATTCCATGTAATAAGCTATTTCACCATAACCCCTTTAACAGGGTTCTGGATCATCAGACTTTACTTCCAAAAGCTGAAATGAAAATGAAAAAGAATTCACACGTTTTTTACGGACTTCATCAAGTATACGCAAAGTTAACGAAGTGAGGAAGAGGTGGGAGAGAGGATATGAGTGTGTCATATGTATCATTTTAGTTTCCTATTTTAACCCCAGTGTGTCGGCTGGATGTTGCTCAAATTTAACGCGTCTCGTCTCTAGATAAAGGTGGCTAAGGGGAAACGATAAGAACTACATTAAAGGAAAAACGTTACAACAACCCCAATAAATTACACGATAGGTTTCATTCAAATTCTTAGACACTGTCAGTTCGCGTTACTTTAACGTGCATATTTGGGAGGTTAAGGTTTGATAAATATCTAAATTTTAAAACAATCTACGAAGAAATTAATTTGAAATTCGGTGGAGTTTTGGGTATTTTCTATGAAACAGTCGATTGGAAAATCCATAGACAGAACATTGAAAGAGCAATCCAATTTATATTTAGTAATTTTTTTTTTTTTTCCACTAAAACTTTTATCTTATAGCTTGTTAGGTTGACATTTATTCGTTTGATTTTTTGTTCATTAAGTAAACTCGTGATTGTTTTTGATTTTTGTTTCATTAAATAAACTCGTGGTTGTTTTTTATGTACCCAATTATCAACAGTTATTCCCATTTAAATAATTTTATTCTCCACACTGGGGTAGTATCTTTCAATCTCAAATTAAAATACCAATCTAAACTTTCCTTCGTGCTATTTAAAAATTCACTTCCAATTGGAGAATATTAGAGGAGAAATTTGGAAGAGATGTCACTAGCAGAAAATTAGGCCCTTCTTTTACAATTTCTTATCTACACATGTCTTAAACCCCTATTTGTAACCACATACCTATATCTTCTTATATGCCTATGAGTTCCTATATACACAAATGCCGGCACAAAAACAACCTAAACCTAAGCAAGTACACTAAGAAATAATCATATAGGAACAGCAATTTTGAATGTTTTATATTCCCTTTGTTTTTAGAAATATTACTATGCACACGTGAACGCTAACACATGACTATATGTATACAACTATGATAATGTATTTGCACACTGAGACACCTGTTGATATGTCCATGTATATGTTTTTATACGGAAAAAGAAGCATACCAGGTTTTTTTTTTTTTTTTTTTTTGTGAGTGTGGAGATGTACAATTAGATAGGTACTTATATGTTTTGTAAATGTAAATGTCGTCAATACACATACCGCCTGATAAAAAAAAATGCTTAAATGCTTCCAGAAATTCACCGAACAGTCATGAAAGATAACAGTTGAGAAATAAGAGTAAGGATTTGACTGACAAGGACAAATTTTTAGCAGAGATAAGTATTAAAAAAAATGCGAAATCTTTCTCCGTTACTATTTTTAATATCCTCAGTAGGACGAAATCTAATCTTTGTGAAGATATGCAGGATATACACTAATTTATAAGCACGGTAAAAAATGTCAAACAGCCTAATGCACATGGGTGACTTCAGGTTGTTCACAAAGAATAAAACAAAAAATGTAGAGGTTGTGAAATTACGTAATAATAATGTTTCTGGTATAGAAACATGCAAACGTATTAGCAATGCAGAAATTCCCCATTGCTATATTGGTATTAGGTTGCCAGATAATAACGAAATGATAAGATTAACTGTAAATACGTGCTACAAATATCTAAAACTATTTGGACGCATCTCAGTAAAGTAGAAATAAATCAGAGTAAAAATAAAAAAGGGGTATTTTAAGAGAACCACAAAGAAACAAAAACCAAAAGTAGAAAATCAAATGAACAAACTATTAGCATCAGTAATGGGCGACTGAAGAGAGATTTTACACGTCACTTCGTGAGTTTCGTCTCGTGTGGTTACCACATATATTGCAACCATACCAGTAGTAGAGTGCCTAGAGCAATAGAGTCCGATGGAATCCGTCTTTCTTCATGCTGTTTTTAAATTTCCTTCTCCTAGACTGATTGCCAACCAAGATTAGAGAGCAAGCAGGTCCTGCTTTAACAGCTGGGAGTGGCGAGACTATGTGAATTTATACTTTTGAACCATATTTGAAGAAAACGGAACACAAAGGATTTGAACCCTGTTACGCGAGTCTTACTTACCGACACCGACTACACTACTCATACGCCCGTTGCTATAGATACAGCTGATACGTTTACTCCTTTTCATATTTGGAACATCCAATTATAAACTGGGAATAATTAAAAAAAATAATAATTTAAAGTCCACTATTTACATTATTCGGACTATTGTCCTCATTTTTGTTGTACGCTCCGACCTTCTTCAGGTGGTTGGAATGTAGAACTGAACCCTTTATTTCGCTCACTGTGGTAGACTGTTCTAGTTCCACGTGCCGTGTCGAATGGATGTCAGTTATCTCGTTATTCCCCTCTCAAAGTTCTCCGACGCCTTAACCAGGTATTGAACTCACATTCTTTTGGTCCTGTCACTGGATCTAACCTAACACCTTTATCCACTGTGCCATTATTTAAAGACACCGAAGACTTTTGCACCTATGTAGTTATAACTGTGGAATTTCTGTGGTTAGAAACAATTATGCATTTTTTTTTGTCTTTCCGTTATTCACTAGATTGAAACTAGATCCTTGCTCCTATTATATATCTCGAAATTGCCGATAAAATTCTAAAAAGTGTCTGTAATATAATCGATGTTGACCAGACATCTTGATTTGAGTCACTTTCCCATTCATGTCATCTGATGTGGCTTCCCTCTGTCTTTTCTACTATTATTTTCATGATAATTTTTCTGATTCAGTTTTTCCTCGTGAATTTAAGCGTGCTACTAGATTGTCAATTAGGTCTCATCGCTTTACTGTTAAACTAGTTAAATGCAAACGTCAGTTCTATTTTCTTCGTTTCTTTTGTAGTACTTCTTTTCCATTTCTTGCTTTCCCGCCAACTACAACATCTTCAATGATTTAAATGTAACATCAATCGTCATCTTCTATCTTCCTGAATCCTGTTCTTTTATTGTGTTTTTCCTTACTTCTTACTAAAGTCTTTTTTATTGTCTTACACTCCCTGTAAGTGCATGCGTCTTAGTGGCATTATCACTTTGCTTGTGGTGAAATGGTTAAAAAAAAGAAAGAAGAAAAAAAGACGAACAGAGGAAAACAACGCATCACCTAGCAAGTGAGCTTGAGTAAATGGATGGTTGAACAAGGATTAGGAGAGATCACAAAAAGACAGCATTTATTAAGGACTACAAACGACTATCTTTAGAAATCACAAATAATCATCCATGTCGATGGAAAAAAAAACACTGTAGATTAGAAAACAGACAGCCGAGGGTTTTGAAGTATTTTTCAAGTTGGGCTTATAAATAAAGCAAAATGTCGTTGCAAACAGAGCAATCTGAATTTTCGCATGAAAAGTTTTATTATTATTTATTTTTTTGAGCTGTGAGTAAGGATTGAACGCAATATCTTCGTGTAAAGGGTAACAGACACATGTTACAAAAAATACCTAATCGCGCTAGAAAATTTTAACAAATATATTATATTGATTTTTGTTCTGATTTACTAAGATGTAGCAAGACGTGGTAAGTTTCACCGGACAACTGAACTCTCTTCACACTTCACAACGCATGGTGTTCGCACATGCCTTCAAAAATCCCCACCTACGAAGTAAGTCAAGCTTCCTCTTTGGTTGTTCCAACTCAGCACAAGGGTGAACTGAGCTCGACCATAGTAAGGAGGCATATACTGATTCTTGAAATTCTTGTTTTGTTGCATTTCTAAGTTGACTTCCTTGTCAATCTAACCTTTGGAATTTATTCATTTATTTGACTTCTTTGTCAATCTAACCTTTGTAATTTATTCATTTAATTAACTTACTTGTCAATCTAACCTTTGTAATTTATTCGTTTAATTAACTTCCTTGTCAATCTAACCTTTGTAATTTATTCATTTATTTGACTTCCTTGTCAATCTAACCTTTGTAATTTATTCATTTATTTGACTTCTTTGTCAATCTAACCTTTGTAATTTATTCATTTATTTGACTTTGTCAATCTAACCTTTGTAATTTATTCATTTATTTGACTTCCTGTCAATCTAACCTTTGTAATTTATTCATTTATTTGACTTCTTTGTCAATCTAACCTTTGTAATTTATTCATTTATTTGACTTCCTTGTCAATCTAACCTTTGTAATTTATTCATTTATTTGACTTCCTTGTCAATCTAACCTTTGTAATTTATTCATTTATTTGACTTCCTTGTCAATCTAACCTTTGTAATTTATTCATTTATTTGCGAGCTAAAAATTAATTTTAGATATAACTCCACTTTTTACTTCCTCCTCTTACGTACACTAACTAACCCTCTAACTTGAGTGGCTCATGAGCCTTGTATTGAGTGAACAGTCAATAAAAATATATTTTATTTTGACCGACGTTTGCGAAAGTCTTGCCAGATCCTGTTCTTTCGTCTTCTTGATGGTTGCCATAAAAACAAGTTTTGATGCAATGTCAGGTGTGGATGTCATATACCATTTGTCCGGTAAAACGTCATTCTTCTGATTGCTATCTTCTGATTGCTATCTTCTGATTGCTATCTTCCTTCGAGACTGGCACTAGTTTTTCGTAGATCTACCCGTTCGTTCGTTCGTTAGTCTTGCCTTCCATAAAAATAGCATCATTATGTTTCAAATAAGAGAACATTCTTATTTTATCCTATATGAAACTAGCCGACTACATATAGACACGTTATTCATCTTTATGTCGGCGACTCTTCTGCTAACATAGAGAAATGCACAAATACAAGGAGATGGTGAAAATACACAATTCGACCCAGTATTTATTTACTGATTTTAAGAATTGTCTTGAGCAGAATTTTCAACATTCCCTCGTATCTGTCGATATTTCCTCAAGGACACATGGCGCAGTGGGTAAAGGCGTTAGTTAGATCCAATAACTGGACCCAAAGAGTGTGAGTTCAATACCTAGTTAAGGCAGTGGAGAACTTTCAGAGGGAAATTAACAGGAGATAACTGACAACTGACATCCATTAACTAGAACTTAACATGGAACTAGAACAGTCTACCCCAGTGAGCGAAATAAAGGGTTCAGTTCGACATTCCAACCACCTGAAGAAGGCTGGAGCGTACAACGGCCGAAACGTCGTAACAAATATGGCGACAAAGATGAGGACAATAGTACGAATAATGTAAATAATTCCCTCGTTTATATAGATAAACAATAAAACGTCCGTTTTCCAACCATGAGACCGGGGTTCGAATTTCACCTTGGTCGACTTGTCAGGGAAGTATCTCCTTGATGTTACCGGCCTGGGGAGACGCTATCAGCGTGCGGCTCTGTTGGAAACTTCCTGAAATCTATACCACGGGTTGACCCAAGACTTGCGCGTGAATTTGGATAGACGGAACTATTTGGAAGCCGTCGATGCTTTGTGGTATCACGATGTCTCAAGTCATTGGGCGCACTGGTCTTGTTTAAATTGCTCATGACGATCGATGACCATGACAGGTATTGACGTCTCTCTCGGAAACTGTAACTAAGGTTTGTTCAGTATAGTTGTAGTATAAACCACACATTAGTAAAGCGACTGAGACACAAGGGTGGAATGTTTAGAAACAGAAACATTACCAAGGATCTAGAACAAAAGAAGATTTATAATGGACAGTAGATAGCGATTGACAATGCATTTCAATTTTTACAGATTAAAGTTGACTGGAACCGGATGGGAGTTTCACAAACGAGTAGTGCGAGAAAAGAAACTGTTAGCATAGAACTTACGGTTATATCTACCCAAATTATATTATCAATAAAAAATACGGGTGAAATATTAAACGAATTAAGAATGGTTTATGGGGTACATGCTGTGAAGAAATCGAGTGGTTTTGATTGGTGCAGTTGGTCAACTAAAGGCTAGATAGTGTACCTGATATCTCAATCAAGAATTGGACAGACAAAAAAAAAATGAAAAAGAAAAAAAAGGACACTATTTACATTATTCGGACTATTGTCCTCATCTTTGTCGCCATATTTATTACAACGTTTCAGCCCTTTAGTATCTGTCTGTTTCTGAGATGAGGTCTTATGTACGCTATTTACATTATTCGGTCTGTTGTCCTCATCTTTGTCGCCATATTTATTATAATGTTTCGGCCGTTGTACGCTCTGTCCTTCTTCAGGTGGTTGGAATGTCGAACTGAACCCTTTATTTCGCTCACTGGGGTAGTCTGTTCCACGTATATATATATATATATATATATATATATATAAATATATATATATATATATATATAGAGAGAGAGAGAGAGAGAGAGGAGATTAAATATAAAAGTGAACATAGAAGTCAAAACTTAGAGGCGACAGGCTGTTTCATGCTGGACACAATCGTCAGGCCGCGAGTGTTGGATTTGTCATCGATTATTTATATATGTGGGTCAGTGGTATATTGTGGATAATCCATTCTGGTAGTTATTTTGGTGAGAGTGGCTTGTTTATTTATTTGAGTTAATTTATTTTATTTGTTTTTTATTTTCATTTTTTATTTATTTATTCTTTTTGGTTTTCTTTGTTTTAATTAACGTGGTACAAAATTTTCGGGGGATTTGCTTAGGTCACTTATTTTACTTGTTTTTGCTTCCTTTTAATTGGGCCTAACGATCATTTTAGCAGAAACGATTTGTAATTTGTTCTTTTATTTATTTATTTTGGTTTAATTTTTTCCTGTTTTTTTTCTTTTTTATTTGCTAATTTTTTTACTTTTATTTCTTTTTTATTTTATCTATTTTTATTTACTCTATTCGGTTTTCGATTTTTGAGTAACGTAGTAATTTTCTTATCGTTATATTGCAGTTTTAACTATTCTAACGGTCATTTTGTGGGGATTGTTTCGTTGGTTTGTTTATTGTTTACTTTATTTTTTTTATTCGGACTGATTATTTTTACTTGTATTTTATGTATTTATTTTCTATTTTTATTTGTTCTATGTCGTCTATTTTAAAGGGAGTGGTTTGTTAATTCATTTTTTATTTGCTTGGGTAAATTTATTTTACTTGTTTTTTTTTTATATTATTTTGTTTATTTGTATTTATTCTTTTCAGTTTTCGATCTTTAAGTAACTTAAAACCGAAAAAATTACACACATCCTAACAAGAAGTAATGAGAACAATAGAACAACAAGTAATACAGTAATAAAAAGCATATGTACTGGATTCAGTTTATTCATTTTCCTTGACGCTGTCACGCATCGAGAAGGTCTGTATGGACGCCATCATTTTCGTGGCACAAAATGATGCGGCGCCATGTCCTGTATGATATTTTACGAAGCTGTGTTTTGTTGATTGTTGCAAAGGCTCTCCGAATAGCGTCCTTCAACTGATGGGTAATCTGCTATCGTTCAACTCTCTCCTTGATAATACCCCACAGTGCGTTGAAATAGAAAATTATATTATGTAGGAGCAACAAGACTTTCGGACCAGCATAAAGTTATATAGGGGTGACAAGACTTTCGGACCACAAAATTATGTTATGTAAGACTGACAATACCTTCGGACCACCATAAAATATTATGTAGGGGTGGCAAGACTTTCGGACAACCCTGTATATTTTCTTTTTCCATGATGATTTGTCCACTTTTTTAAGATTTTATAAACATTTTCTGTAATTCTATTTATTTTATCTATTTATGCATGTCTGCTAAATCTATTTTATGCAGTTTTTCGATCGCTGCATATTTTTGTATACTTCAATAGAACTGAAAATAAGGAACAGGATATGAATTTAGTAAATACTTAACACTTTAAATACCTCGGTGTAAGGATCAGTTATAAGAAATTTAACACGAGTCATGTTCTTAAATAGCCTCGTGAGATCGAGACGTTCATATGGACGACATCAATGGTGAAATATCAAAGCTGTCAGCTGTATACAACGTATTTCTAAGATCAATGGTTTGAAATGACTCTGAGCGAAGGAATCCCGTGGGTCTTGCCGAAGAGCATCCTTCTTCGAACCATGGCGACTGGCGATATACAGAATCACAAAGAACTATACAATATAAGAGAAAGCACATCAAGGATTTTCAGCAACAGCAACAGCTTCGAGTTATATGTAATCACAAATATGTCGAAGAGAAAATAATGACACATTTATAATGTTAATTAAAACATAGAAAACCGAAAAGAATAAATAAATAAGAAATGAAAATAAAAAACAAGTAAAATAAATTAACCCAAGCAAATAAAAAATGAATTAACAAACCACTCCTTTTAGAATAGACATAGAACAAATAAAAATAGAAAATAAATACATAAAATACAAGTAAAAATAATCAATCCGAATAAAAATATAAAGTAAACAATAAACAAATCAACGAAACAATCCCCACAAAATGACCGTTAGAATAGTTAAAACTGCTATATAAAGATAAGAAAATTACTACGTTACTCAAAAATCGAAAACCGAATAGAGTAAATAAAAATAGATAAAATAAAAAAGAAATAAAACTAAAAAATAAGCAAATAAATAAGAAAAAAAACAGGAAAAAATTAAACCAAAATAAATAAATAAAAGAACAAATTACAAATCGTTTCTGCGAAAATAATCGTTAGGCCCAATTAAAAGGAAGCAAAAACAAGTAAAATAAGTGACCTAAGCAAATCCCCCGAAAATTTTGTACCACGTTAATTAAAACAAAGAAAACCAAAAAGAATAAATAAATAAAAAATGAAAATAAAAAACAAATAAAATAAATTAACTCAAATAAATAAATAAATGAATAAACAAGTCACTCTTGCCAAAATAACTGCCAGAATTGATTATTCACAATGTACCGCTGACCCACATATATAAATAATCGAGGACAAATCCAACACTCGCGGCCTGAAGATTGCATCTAGCATGAAACAGCCTGTCGCCTCTAAGTGTTGACTTCTATGTTCCCTTTTATATTTACACACGCTCTATCTCTGATATTGAACACTTTATCTCATAAATATAGCACATCTTAAGACTAAACATGTTCATTTTTTTCGCGGGAAAACAGCATATAGCCTAATGAAAAATGCCACAAACTTAACTAAAATAAAGTTTTATCGTCAAAATGCTTATGTTATTATTAAGATGAAAGACCAAAGTATTTTTTAATTATTTTTTGAAATTTTTTAATCCTTTCTAACACGTTCGAATTTTTGGTTAAATTCTTTTTTTGTTTACATCATCGCGGCGTCACAGAAAATAACATATTTTTTTTTGCGATTTTTTTCCGTTGAAAACATATTGATTTGGAAATTCTTGTAAAAATCAAGTAATTGTCCGATTTTAATGAAATTTTCAGGACTTATTCATACATCAATGAAATTATTTTTGAAATACTTTTTTTTAGAAAATTTTGGTAAAAAATATATTTTTTTAAAATATGTTACCCCGCATTTACTTAATTTAATGAAATTTCGCCCAAAACCTTTTTGGTTCCTGAATTTTTTTTTTTTTTTTTTGTTAAAAGTAGGAGACTTCGAAGATGGTAAATAACCTACTTTTTTTTTCAAATTTGAGCTATTTAACTGAAAATCTTCTCTGAATTGAAAAATAATGAATCCAATAAAACTATGATATTACTTAATTAGAAAAGCTGTTAATTGCTTTTGTAAATAAGTAATATTAAGGACATTATTGTCTGAAGAAATTATTTTTTTCTGATGAATAATTAATTTTTACAAGAATGTTTTCGTTTTTTAAGAAATTTTAATTATAATAATTTATAATTGTTTTAAATCGTATAAAGCTCTGTATTAGGAGGGTTCCTCGAGGTGATGTAGTAATTAAGTAGAAAAAAAATTTACGAGTCCAAAATTGCTAAGTTTAATAAATTTAGTTGCGCTACTTTTTTTTAAAATAATTTTTTATGTTGTATTTTCTTTACTTAATACATTCCTTATTTCCATGTATGATATACAGAAATTGCCATTATTATAACAAGGTCACGGGATCTAAGGGTTTTGTCCCTTTACGTGGCCTTTTCATAACATTTCGTTTCTTACAGGTTGTATTTTCCGTTCAGCTTTAAAAGTGTAAACTTTAAATTATTTTTTCTTTTTTTCATTTACTATTTCACTAAATAATTTTATTTTATGTATTGTATTTCCATTAGTGTGTGTCATACTCAAATAGAATAATTTTTTTTAAAAACTCAGACTTAAAAATTATGTCATTTATGGTCATCAGTAGTAGCTGTCATCGGTTCGTCATTCAACAATCATCAATAGATCGAACAGATGAACAGGACCGCTCGTTAATAATTGGTTGTATATTATTTTTTTTTATGCTATAAGTAACAAAGATTTCTTTTGAAATCAGATTACTTTAACTTTAAATTTTTAATTTTACTAAAATAACGTGTCAGAATTTTTTTTAAATATTTTAAAAATCGATAAATTTGTGTTTGTTTACAAATTTCTTAAAATTAAGAAAATGGCCGTTTTAAGAAAATTTAAAAATTTGAAATTAAATTTGACAATCAAATGTATATAGTTTCTATCTGAAATCCACCAGAATTGTTTAATTAATAGAAATCGTAAATCTAATTATTAAACTTTCAATTAAAGCTAAAATGAAATCTTCAAGAATGTTTTTTCGTTGTAAAAAATTCATTTTAAACTTCAATATAGAAAATTTATACCGAAATAGTGGAGGTACTTACTTAAGACTATATTTCTTCATAGCGGATAGAATATAAATATATAGTGGATAGCGGCTCGGATTGAGGAATAGGATAGCCGATTTCGAAATCCATTGCATCCACTTATGTGCTAATATCCTTGGGAAAGATATTAATCCTCTTCTTCACCCTACAGATATGGTTAAATATCAGAACAGACTGGGTTCTATAGCTTTGGATGGCAACTGTTCTATGAGAAGGACAATTCTGAATTCAAAACCTGCGGAGGGTCGTTTGTGGGATTTTGGGCACGTAGTGCACCAGATCTCTGTACTCGGCCCTTCAAAAAGTATGGTTGGTTCTGCACAAAGCCTTCACCACTATAATCAAATCATATGTGTAGGTGTTTGGCTGTCGGTTCCTAGGAACTCAGTTGCTTGACCCTCAGACGTCGAATACGACGGAGAGTCTACCAAGAATATAAAAGTATTTGGTCATTATTTACCAAAAACACGTGATGAGAACGTAAGTTTGAAACTCTGGTCGTGTTAACGGTGAATTTTTCAATCATTTAACAATATTATATATAATTTAACAATTATATATATATATATATATATATATATATATATATATATAAGTGCGCAGGTATGCAGAAAATAGAAAAGAACACGTTGGGTGCATAATCCGGAGTTTCTTAGTATTTTGTTTTTATTTTTAAGAAGACAGTGCTCCATACAGAAGTAGAGCTTATATTATAATATTTTTTTGTTTAAAAATATGATTCCTTCGCTACATAAGAGTTCTCATGTTTCAAAAACGAGAGCCGAAACCATCCAAATAATTACTAAAATTAAGTTGAATTGAGGTGTTTAGTCCCGTTTCATCTTCAAGCGAATTTTTTAGGAATAAGCTATCTCTTGGTTTACGTGTGTTTTTAGGCATGGTCCGTTGTAACATTCGTTATTGTGGGAGTGGCTAGGCTAGTTTTCTTTGTTAAGTGGTCAGAGATTTAATTCTTATCTATAGATTCATCATCTTCTGAGAGGTTTTACCAAGGTTGGGTAGGGTATCTATTTCAAGGCTAATGTTGGCGGTCATTCTCTAGTTCGTTCCCAGTGAGGGATATTTTTATGGCGCGCCTACAAGTCGTTATGTGTCGGGAGGATTTTGTTTTATTATTGTCTATCTGATTATCTATTTATTTATTTGTTTATTCAAGTGGGTGGTTTATAAACAAACCGTATTGCACTGAATTTCAATTTGTTTTTTGACGACTACAGAAAGGGTTTTTCCTATTTAATGATTTGGCTAAGCTTTTAAGACTTTTATTAAACTATGGAATTTTTTTATGCTAATTATTTAATGCGAAAATTTGTTGATGTCGGAAAAAAACCGTTAACTCCTGCCTATGGTTTAATAATTTTTCATTATGTTGTTATTAAACAAATTTTTGCATTAAATAATTAGCATAAAAAAAAATCCTATAGTTTAATAAAAGTTTCTGGACAAAGAGTGAGTAAAAACTGTCCAAATGTTCTATATTACCGAGCGCTTTCGGCTATACCTTTAGCCATTATTAAGAATGATTCGATTTTTCAGCTTAATTGAGTGTGTGCATTATGTGTATGTCTTAGTGTGTAGTAGGGATGTTTTAATTTTCGAATACGGTTAGCACATTGTGGCCTTGTTCGTAGTTAATATTGTTAAGAGTTGTTTTTTTTTTTTTTTTATTATTAAAGCTTCCATTATTTTTAATCTTTTTTTGCAGGTGGATGCAGTTAATATATTTGTGTTTTCTACTAGTATGTTTCTAATTGAGTCTGGTAAGTTTGTGTGTGTGTTTAAATGCGTTCCAATGGAGCTGTGATCAGAAAAGAAAGCTCTTGTTAGAACACAAGAAAAATTAAATAAAAAGCTCAACCGTAGTACCTTGTCTGTCGTTTTTAATGAAACAGTTGAAAATGTCATGATGCCATTTCTGACCTTAGGTCTCTGGTGGGGACCCAGAAAGAAATACGTATACACCAGAAACCAAAAGAAATAAAATAATAATAATAATAATAATATATCCGATAAGTCCGACAAAATAAAACTAGCAGCTGCTCTCGAATATAATCTCGAATCACTTGTTAAGAAATGAAATGACTTGTAAATCTTAACGAAGCTGTTATCTTTTTTTCATGATAGAGGAGCATTTTTGTCTAGCATCAGCAAGTCCAGTGCTAATCTCTCCAGAAGAGCAACATTTTGCGCCTTCTTGGTATTCCGTTTTCTTTTGATATGGAATGGACTGATTATATTGAATGAATTGCTAGATCTGCTGATAGAAAAGTTGGTTTACTGTGTCTTGCCAAACAATTTTTCTCAACAGAATCCATCTTGCGCATTTATAAATCTACCACTCGTCTATGCAATGAATATTACTTCTATATCTGGTCTTCAACTCCTATCTTTAGATTCTCGACAAAATCCAAAGAAGGGTCTGTAATGTTAATAATCTTAACCTGGCATCTCAACCTCAGTCACTTTCCCGTTGCTGTGATATGGCTTCCCTATGTCTTTTCTACAAATGTTTTCATCGCCATTGTTTTAATGAGCTTTCCTCCTTGGTGCCTCGACCGCGTGAGTTTAAGTCGGCTACTAGATTGGCATTTAGGTCTCACTGTTTTACTGTTTAAATATCGAGATGCAACCATAAGTTATATTCTAATAGTATCTTTACTCAAACTTTTCGCTTGTGGAACTCTCTTCCAGTCTTTTGATTCCCTGCCACTTACCTTCTTTAAAAATTTACACCCTTGTGCAAATTAATTGAAACAACCGCTTCTGTTTCCTTTCTTTCAACATACGGTCAGTTTTTTTTACGGTCATTTGCAGTGGTGTGCAGTAATATGAATCTATTTTCGGGGTGTATGAAAAATATTGCGTTATCTATGATTGCGTCAGATTTTTATCACGCCTAGACACTATTGTTTCGCCTATCGATTAGTTGTCCTACGACCATTGTCTGCGATGGACGTTACTCCAAGGAAGCGTAAGAAAATTGTAACGCAGCACGAACAGACTGGCAAGCCTTAACAGTGAGAAAATCAAAGTACTATAGACTGGCCCGGAAACTCTGGTTTTCTATTTCAACCTTTCAGTATCTGTCTATATTTCTGAGATGAGGTATTATGTACACTATTTACATTATTCGTACTATTGTCCTCATCTTTGTCGCCATATTTATTACAACGTTTCGGCCGTTGTACGCCCCGGCCTTCCTCAGATGAACTGAACACTTTATTTCGCTCACTGGGGTAGACTGTTCTAGTTCCACGTGCCATGTTTAATGGATGTCAGTTATCAGTTATCTCCTGTTAATTCACCTCTCCAAGTTCTCCACTGCCATAACCGGATATTGAACTCACACTCTTTGGGTCCTGTCACTGGATGTAACCAACGCCTTTATCCTCAAGGACACATGGCACAGTGGTATCGTCCTCCGCTTCAAACTGGTAACCAACGGCAATCTCGTCCATTACAATATTGCAACACCACATTACTAGAGTAGAAAATAAAGTACAAAATAATATATTAAGTACAAAAATATGCATATTGTTTTGTGGGACAGATAACAAAGACTGTTGTAAATAATGATAATTCATCCTGTCCCCCCCCCCCCAGCAGATTCATCCTGTCCCCCACAGCAAATGAACCTAAATGCAATTATTCAGCAATTATCTGTCAGCGCTGGGCAAAAATAAAATCTTTATACACTAAGAAGACATCATTTTCAAACGTTTGGGGACGACTCTCTTCTTATATAGGAAGAACATGTCTTTTTAAAAAACATTTTTAATATCAATTCACCTTAAGCAAGGCGATAATGCCACTAAGACGCAAGGTAGCTACTGACAGTGAAAGAGAGTGAAAACTCTATAAGGAACTTATAGTCTTTTCACACTCTTTCACTAAACCTAATCCTAAACAGGAAACAAAGGATAAACCTCTACTCCTGTTCAAAAGACTGGAGTGTGAACTTATCTACTTCTGTAATGTCAGAGTAAATAAATAGACAAGTTGTGATCAAACGGACATCATTGGCGGCATTTTCATTATATTTGATTCTACGTGAATTGTAAACAAAGAACTACCAATCAATAAAACATTTTTACATGATAGAAAGTAACCTCATCATTTGAAATTATTAACTATTCATCCAATATTCTTAATTGATTTTCTTGTACTAATAGAATATTTGTGATGACAATATGGCTGTTAACACGTGACCTTACATAAGTGAAAAGGATTGGTCGGCAAACACTGAGAAGGATTTGACTTTAAAATGAAACTGCTACAAAAAGTTGAAGTAAATAAGGGAAAATGACGAGGAAACACACGTGTTGTTTTTAACGAAACAAAATAAGGAATTTATTTACAAGTTTACACATTTGAACTTGTCAGTAGCTTGTTTCAAGTATCAAATATTCAAAGTTCGTAGATGAATTGTCAAGCTGAGAAAATGTTCAGATTAAATCATCGGACACAAACTAATATTCGAAAATGTTTAAAACAAATTGAGAAAGTTCGTTTTTCACATAAAAGTTATACGGTTGTATTCAACATGAATGAAAAGATATATTTTAGGATACTTAGCTTTGGAGTTGAATAGAGTTCTTTGAAATTGCCCTGCTCTCATTAGAGGCTGATAAGGTATTAGTGTGTAATTTGACACCAGCGTTATTCAGACACGTGGAACTCTGATTCTTTCTGCTTTTTCTCTCTTTATCTCTCACTCCCTCTGACTTGATTCAACTTTTTTCGGCCTATTTATATCAAAAAGCGACTTCACATCGGCTCGTTACTTTTTTCTCAGTTTGTAAGCCGCTCTCTTTTCCATAAAGATAAATTTTCACATAGGCTCGTTAAATTTTGCCTTTATATTTTCTTCAGACCAGAGCCAATCCTCTTTTTTTCTATTGGTCAAAATAAATTTTCACATAGACTCGTTAAACTTTGTCTTGATATTTTCTTCATCCCGGAGCCAATCCCTTTTTCTATTGGTCAAAATAAAATTTCGCACAGGCTCGCGAATTTGAAAACAGTGAAGAAAAGAGAGTTAATTTTATTTCGTATTCACCAAAAAGTCACATTTCAGCAGGCAAGAAAACAGGACAATAAATTTCGATTGAGAGAGAGAAAATATACACGTCAAATAAACATTAGATTTATTTAATTTTTTTACAAATAACGTTTAGGCGATTGCCGAGTGTGTGTTGAATATAGAATGAGGAAATTTCAGTCCTAATGTGTGCTTATGTGTCTGTGAGGAAGATAATTGTTTATTTCAGTAACTTTTGAAATAAGTTTGTAAAAAGTTTCTGATTTTTGGTCACGAGTGATACGAAGTCTGTAACAGGTTGAAGGTGCGACTTCCGTGAATAAAATGGTGTCGTTTTTATCGCCTATTGGCGGATCCAAAATGCTTGACGAAAATATTTTTATCTCGTTTCTGATGAGCTAAAAACTGTTTTTGTTGAAACCGCGTGGTGTCTTCTCTCCAACTTCGGCGTCTGAAAATACATGGCCTT
The DNA here is from genome assembly GCA_903632075.3 of Acanthosepion pharaonis. NCBI lineage: Eukaryota > Metazoa > Mollusca > Cephalopoda > Sepiida > Sepiidae > Acanthosepion > Acanthosepion pharaonis. The sequence goes on along the minus strand of CAHIKZ030004620.1, from coordinate 220,555 downwards.
GAATTATGTTAATCCTCTATAATTTGTGGCGCCTTTGCCAGGAACTTCTTTTTTTTTTAACACAGACTAAGCCTATTCTTAACTTCTATATACTTACATGCCGCGTATACTGCAAAAGATCGAAAAGAACGTATTTTTATTCATATAGTCGAACTGAAGGAGAGCGAGGCTTAAAAACGCCACCTGTAATTTTAAGCCAAGGGCGGTAATCATACACACATCCTTTCGATAAATGATTCGTACGAGAAAAAAGACTACAACCTACAAATACTAAATGTAAATAGATTTTGTAATTTATAATATTAACTTGAACATAAACATTTTTTTTATCTAAACACTTAAGTTAATCATTAGGTTCAATCTTCTATGAGGCTGCAGAGAATTTACGGTTACTGATGTGCAGCTACATTGTGTAGGAAATATCTGGCATTGCTAATGTTCTATAACAATCCAGAACGTAAATCTTTTTCGACCGAGAGCCATTTAGTGAAGTGGGTACATAATAATAATAAATCCTTTCACCCACTCCCTTCAAATTCGGAGAGCAGATGAAAAAGAAGAAACGGAATTCGTGAGCCTATGTGAAATTATTTTTGGACCAATGAAAACCTTGCCTTCACATAAATTAGCCGGTCAACCAAGAAGAAAATGAAAAAAAAAACGTAACGAGACTACGCGATAATCCTTTTAGATATAAAATAAGGACAAAAAATAAATTCATAAGACTAAAGTGTCTGAAGTCATGTGTACGGTTCCGTTTCAGTTCATCGTAAACATCGTTGAAGTTCTCATTAGTGTGAAATTATTCGCCAATTATATTATCAGCCTGTAACCAGCTCGCGGTACTTCAGAGAATTTTCTCTCTACAATCCAAGAACGCTAAGTATTTTCTTTACTTTCTCTACTTTTGAACGTCTGCAAATCATATGTCCCTGAACACCAAATTCTCTTACCTTTTGTCTTAAACATTTTTGAATATTATTTTGTGTCAGATCATTTAATCTGTGGTAAGAACATTTCCTCTTCATGACAATATGCTAAAACTATGGACTTTAAGAATTCTGATTTATTTTCCTGAAACGATCTACTGACACTATTTCAAGCCTGTACATTTGTGAATAAATTCCTTATCTTGTTTTGCTAAAATTATCTGTGTGTTTCCTCGTTATTATCATCCTTCATTAATATTCTTGGCGTGGATAAATCAACTGTTCATTTTAATCCTTAAGCCTCACGCCATTATACTGTGATTGGAACGATAAAGATCAACATTAGATGTCCAGAATTAGACGAGGCGTGCCAATTCGACGTCGCTTCTTTTCAATATGCCTCGGCATTATCGTGTTGAATTAACATGGCTTTGGGAGAAAAAATAATCATTTCACCCAAGTGAAAAGTGATAATGTCACTAAGACACAAGGGGTTACTAGGATTGGAAGATATAAGGAAACTCGTTTCAGGAAGACAGAAGATGGCGATTGACGTTGCATTTAAATTTTTGAAGAATCATTTGCTATATGGTATTTTACTTAATCAGAATATGATTGCAAGTGTCTCATTATAATCACTGTTTCTTCTTAAATAATAATCATCTACAGTAATCATCATCATCGTCATCAGTCCCATATCCTGGTGTGGTCGTAGGATCGCTGATCACCTGACCATTTTACTCTTGGGTTGAAAGCCGTAGAGGTACTCATTCATGCGTAGTAGCGTGTCTTGAACAAGCAGACTTGTCAGAGCATATCCTTCTCCAGGTTAAACCACAGCCAATATCCTCCAGTTTGAAAGATCTGTCATGGCCACTGATTTCAGTTTCAGTAAACCCTCCGTCATGGCCGTTGATTTCAGTTTCGGTAAACCCTCCGTCATGGCCGTTGATTTCAGTTTCCGCGTTGACTGTATACGTATCTGTGGAGTTCATTCTACGCCACTGTGTTAGATGTCCCTTAATTCTACCAAAAAAAAAAAAAAAAAAAAGAAAGTTCATCCGACCATTGACAGGTGTTACTATTAATCCTGCTGCCTGTCACCTTCCTCACCAGAAGAGCTTGGTGGGGGGAAGCGGATTCGTTGCCGATGACCCAACCAGATGACAAGTAGTGATGGGTGACTTAGTACCAGTAGCACCCGTGTAGTATAACTTGACATAGTTACATCTTTATTAATTTGTAAAAAGTATTTGTTGCTTTATTTACATTATTCGGACTATTGTCCTCATCTTTGTCGCCATATTTATCACAACGTTTCGGCCGTTGTACGCTCCGGCCTTCTTCAGGTGGTTGGAATGTCGAACTGAACCCTTTATTTCGCTCACTGGGGTAGACTGTTCTAGTTCCACGTGCCATGTTTGATGGATGTCAGTTATCAGTTATCTCCTGTTAATTTCCCTCTGAAAGTTCTCCGCTGCCTTAACCGGGTATTGAACTCACACTCTTTGGGTCCTGTCAGCATCACAGTTCAGTGCATGTTTAGGTTTTATTACAATTCTAATCATCGATTTTTTAAAACAATAAACATTGCCGAGGAGTGAAGGTAGTTAAAATATTAACGGTGTCAAGGGAAAAATACGTTCTATCGACACACCGTCTTTTTGCAGACACAAAGGTCCAAGTTTATCTTCTTTTTTTTTAATGATTTCAAATGCAGAATTCTTTCTGACATGCGATAATAGTTAACTATATTGATTAAAATACTTGATTACTTAGGCCCAAAATATAGTCAATGAGATGTAAAATTATTTGTACATATCCATCATTTTTGATGATATGGATAAACTAGGTAAGGCTTCAAGAACACCAGAAAGTTGTAACACGAGGGGAAGGGGGAATATCAGGCGTGGCTGACCACATATGGAGAGAGAAGGGAGATCACCGCCGCCTGTTGGATCAGGTTGAGATCATAGACAAGGAACACCATTGGAAAATTCGTAAACTTAAGGAATCAGCACATATGCTAGGCTACAAAAATCTCCTGAGCCGACCAAGCATAGAAATGAATACAATGTGGGAACCAGTAATAAGGGGTGCCAGAGAAAAGCAATAATAACAACAAAAGTTGCAATATGAGCTCTGGTAAAAACATGAAATGATAACAGCAAAAATTGCAATATGAGCACTGGTAAAAATGGTTGCTGAAGACATTAGGTTTATAATACTCAGAAATTCATACACAGATGTCCTCAAGGACACATGACACATGACACAGTGGATAAAGGCGTTGGTTAGATACAGTGACAGGACCCAAAGAGTGTGAGTTCAATACCCGGTTAAGGCAGTGGGAAATTAACAGGAGATAACTGATTAAACATTAACAGGAGATAACTGATTAAACACGGCACGTGGACCTAGAAAAGTCTACCCCAGTGATCGAAATAAAGGGTTCGGTTCGATATTTCAACCACCTGAAGAAGGCCGGAGCGTACAACGGCCAAAACATTGGAATAAATATGGCGACAAAGATGAGGACAATAGTCCGAATAATGTAAATAATGTATGGATAAACTAATTTATATACTGAGCTATATCAGTATTTATATACACGCACATGGTGATAGGATGTGATATTTGATCTATTTTTACGGCTTACTAACCCTTTTGTCAGTTATTTAAAGGTGGAACATTTGGGATTGCAAGAACAATTCTTTTTTTTTTTTTGCAAATAAACATGACAATTTTTTTGAAAATAAAGATTTTCCAGATGCAAGTCCTAATATTTAACCCATAGCTATAGGAGGAGATAGATTCATACCTTTCCTAAAGGTATTTGCGCGTAAATGATTGTAACAAACCCAACTGGAATTCGAACTCTGCTCTCTGATTTCTCATTCCGGCCCATTATCTATTCCAAGACTTGGATGTGATATTTGAGGTGTCCATATGTTTACATAAGGAAATTCCCATCAATACTAAAAAAGAGAAATGAAATTTCCTGGGGAAAGATTTTATAAATTTCAACGCAACAGTGGCGCTAATTGTTCGGTCAATGCATGTCGAATGCATAAAAGGCTCTGCTCTTGATATACTCGGGTGAAGTTAATTTTGGAAGAATAATTTTGGCTTTATTTTTAAAAAATGTTTGTAAATATTTCAATGAATCAGTTGGTCGTATTTCAATTTCCGAATAATATTGAAAGAGTTGAAGTCCAAAAAAAAAAAAAAAAAAAAAAAAAAAAAAGAATAGAAACTGATATTCGCTTTTGTTATTTAGTTGGATGGTCCGTAGATAAATTCAGCGTTAAATAATTAAAAAAAAAGTAACTGGCGTGAGAATTGAATGCGTCTCTGTATCACGTCGGGGGTCACCATTTTGTGGTCTGTTTTTCTCTGTTGGGGTTGTGTGTTGCGTATTCATATCAAATCGCGGTCAGCAATTTATGGCGGGAGTAAAATAGTTCTTTGATTCTTAAAGTTAAAAACAGAAGTGTGCTTTGGCAAGTTGTCTTTTTTCCAAAACAAGACCACCCTTCAAATCTACAAATCTACCATTCGTCCATGCATTGAATACTGTTGCCATATATGGTCTGTTTCCCCCGCTGTTCATCTCGAGGTCCTCGACAAAATCCAGAGACGGATATGCAATGTGATAGGTCCTGATCTGGCATCTCGTCTACAATCACTTTCTCATAGACGTGATGTGGCTTCCCTCTGTCTTTTCAACAAATATTTTCATGGCAACTACCCTGGCGAGCTACTTTCACTGGTACTCCAACTGCATGAGTTTAAGCGTGCTACTAGGTTGGCATCTCGGTCTCACCCTTTCACTGTCGAACAATTAAATATAACCGCCTCTTCTACTCTTCTACAGCTTCTTTTCTCGCACTTCCCGATAGTGGAACTCCCTTCCTCCTCCTTGCTTCCCTGGTAGCTATAATATTCAAATGTAATGTCAATCGACATCTTCTGATGCCTTGACCTTGATCCCTGTCTTTCTTTTTATCCTTTCCTCAAAACCCCCAATTTACTCTTACTCTCTGTAACTCCTTGCGTGCTAGTGGCACTCCCGCCTTGCTTGAGGTGAAATGCTTAAAATAAAAAAAAAGAATCAATCGTTATCATTGCTGCTTCCTAAAAACTTTCATATTCATATTACAGACTTCATTCATCATTACCAGTTTAACAGTAACTATCTTTCTTGAGTGTTTGCCGAACCTTGTCTTCGGCGAATTCTAATACAAAAAAATCTTTTAAACTTAAATTTGATATATATTTTAACATTCTTCAGAAACGTGTCTTTCCTTTCGTCTGTTTAAAATCATTAATTTCTTAGTAATTCAAATATATCCGTGAATTTTTCACGGGTAATAACCGACAAAATTAACACCAAAAGCATTTCTATATCGTTAGAGATTTTTACCGTTCGTCATTTAACAGGACAATTCAACAGACTGATTTGCTTTTTTTTTTTTTTTTTTTTTTATCAACACTTTGTAAGTTATCCAAAGCCGAAACATTTTAGATTGTAAGATTTTTTTTAAGAGTCAGTATTTGATCTTCCCAGATAACGTCCGACTATTTAATCCATAACTGGGGGCGATAAGATACCAAATGAGCAGAGACTAAAAAGAAGATGGTTAATGATCTGACTCTAAAGAGCGAAAAAAAAAAGTTAAAAAAAAAAACACTTAGGTTGTTCTGTCAGCGGGGCCTAGAAAACGCCGACTGTATCTACTACATAATTGATTTGTTTTTTACGGATTATCAACCCTTTGCGGGTAATTTAAAGTCAGACAATATTATTAGATTCTAAGAATTTCTTTTAGAGATAATAACGATTTACTGATACAAGTCTTAGTAATTAACCCATAGATGGGGGGGAGAAGATGTGGATTTATACCTTTCCCAGGGGTATTTTGCGTGTAAGTAAATATAACGAACCCGACTGGAACTGGAACTCAGCTCTCCGATTTCCAATTATGAGCCGTTATCTATTACACCACACCCACATCCAGCTTTACAGCACCTTGTATTCTCAAACGGTACTGATCTGGCTCGATGTTGCTTAACTTTGGTGATCATACGAGAACCGGTGTTTCAACGTGATATGGCCGTAAATTTAGGTGATAATAATTTACAAGACTGACGAGATAAGCACCAGATATAGATACTATAGGGTTTATATACACGCCAACTCGAAAGGAATATGGCAAAAAGGCGTGTTTAAAGGGAGAGACCCCTGCCTACATGTGACTAGGGGAGTCAATTGCGTAGGCGGCTGCATTTTCACCTTTGTGTCTTGGTGCTAAGGCGGTAGGGGCTAACCCTAACCCCGACAAAGATATAATATAGATAATATTAATTTCTACGGCAATACCCTTCCATCGGGTGACGGCTGGGCCTACAGCGTCTCCAAAGGAGAAGCGTAAAGGGGAGCTTCAACAATTTTTGTTTCCAGTTCATGTACGAGTGACACCCACTTAAAACTTGGCCTTGCGCCACATTCCGATCAAGAGAACGTGCTGGCAAGCACTCAATACATAATATGACACCTGGCCAAAGTGAAGCTAAGATGCTGGTCTTCACAATCATCGCATTATTTTACCGAGACACATTCACACACCCAATTAATCCGTCCACATTACTTGCATCTTACCGTTTTTATTATAACGTTCACTTAATACAAGGCCCAAGAGCAACTCAAGTTAGAGGGTTACTCTATGAAATTGCTGTAAGGCTGTACAAGGAGAGAGTAAGATATGCATGTTTAGAATGGGTAACGGTTGATGTTAGAGGTGAAGAGGTTAAGATCGTATTGATCGGGAAAACATCTTTTTTGAAGAAACTGAGTGAAACTTCCTCATTACTAATGGAATACGAAGGAAATGAGAAGGAGTCGCTTATGTGTATGTGGCTTTGGCGTGTCCTAGCTGTTAACGTCTGAACTGGTGAAACTAAGGATTGCACTGAATATTGCTGCCACATCTAGTCTGGTGCTTCTGTGTGTATTTAGAGATTCTTGACAAAATCTAAATAATAATCTGCAATGTTATCGGTCCTGACCTGGCATCTTGGCTTCAATCACTTTCCAAACGCCGTAACGTAGCTTGTCTGTGCCTGTCTTATAAATATTTTCATCGTAATTATTCTAATGTGTTTACCCTTATTGTAGCTAGATTTTATGAATTTAAGCGAATTACTGGATTGGCAGTTAGGTCTCATCATATCACAGTTGAAATAGCTAGATGCAACCGTCTGATCTATGCTAATAGTTTCTTCTCCCACACTTCTCACGTGTGGAATTCCCTTCCGACTTCTTGATTTCCAGTCAACTTTGTTCTTCAAAAATTTAAATACAATGCCAATCGTTATCTTCTGTCGTAATTCCTGTTATTTTATTGTTCTTTCTCCTTAATAATGTTTTTCTCATACTCTTTCACAACTCAGTAACTTTTTGTATCTTAGTGGCTTTATTACCTTGATTGGGATGAAAGGATTAAAAAATGTAGCTCGTCTGAACATGAAAATAGCGATAGAGTATAGATTCACGGCGCATTCTCTCGCCAAACATTGTAAGTAATCCCCATATTTACAAATAGATAATATATTTATTTCTGTAAAAAAATAAAAAAATGGCGCAAGTCTTAAAATGAAGATGGAAAGAGCTGGTATTTTTTTAACTTAAGACAAGGATGTGTCTTCTCACCGGACTTCAACCTATACAGTGAAACGATTCTGAGAGAATTAGAAGTCCTACGTGGATGCATTATTGGCGGATACAATTTTAACATAAGATACGCAGTTGGCAGTGTTTATAGCAGAAACGGAAAGGAAACTGTAAGAACTTCTACAGAAGGTAGTGAAGGAAAGCGAGAAGAAAGGACTAAACGCTAGTTGTAAGAAGGCAGCGTGTCTGGTTGCCAGCAAAAGCAACAGTCCAAAATAGGAATTACAAATTGCGGACAACAAAAGAAAGAACAAAAATGTAAATATTTAGGAATTGTTTTAACAGAGGGCGAAAAACGCGGTACTGAAATCCGAAGGTGTATTGGAATAGAGAAAAGAAAGCTAAGTAAAGTATTAAGAAAGTGGAAAATTTTGTTAGAAACGAAGAAAAGAGAGCTGAACTGTTATGTAATATCAATCTTCATTCATAGCAGTGAATGCTGGATAATCCCCTTAGAGATGAAGAAGAGACTTGAAGCAACAGAAATTTGACTTTACAGAAAGATGCTAAGAATATCATGGACTGAACATGTGAGTAATAGCGAAGTTTTAGGGAAAATGAAAGCAAATATAACATTTATACTTAGAAACAGTTGAAATGTCTCGGGCGCATCATGAGGAAAGAGGGCTTGGAGAATATAGCACTCACATGACATACTAAAAGCAAGAGGAACACTGAATAACCTACGTAGCGAGCTTGTGTAAATGATTGAACAGTGATTAGAAGCGGCAGCAAAAAGACATTACTAAGAACCAAAAAGGACAGAAATCGTGGAGAGCTATAATCAGCCACGTCCTGAGAGGACACAGAATATAGAAATTTCAATCACTGATCCATTCGCATTTAAGTTGTGTTGCCGACGCCTTAATAAGTAATATTTTTTACATAAACCAAAGATAAAAGTTATTTTTTAAACATTTGAACCACACCAACAAACCTAATCGTAGTAGAAATGACAATTAACTAGCTGTAATTTTGATAAAACCCGAAAGTATGGGACACTCAGTAAGGATCGTATTCACTCAATTATGTGCCATGCATGATACACGCTTAGGCGATCATGTATCTTTCGATACATGACTGACGAGGCAGATTTTTTCCCCGCAGTAGGTTGCCATTTCTTTCTGCTGTTGACCAGTTGCCATCCATGCCTATAGAACCCGGCCTGTCCTGCTATTTACCCATAGCTGTTTTTGAGAAAAAGAGGATTCATACCTTTCCCAAAGGTATTAGCACGTAAGCGAATGTAATAGATTTGACTGGAATTCGAACTCTGCTCTACGATACAGCTATGTGCCATACGTGATACACGCTTAGGCGATCATGTATCTTTCGATACATGACTGACGAAGAAGATTTTTTCCGCAGTAGATTGCCATTTCTTTCTGGGGTAGACCAGTTGCCATCCAGGACTCATAGCTGGGGGTAGAAGAAGTGGTATTAACACGTAAGTGAATGTAATGGATTCGACTGGAATTCGAACTCGGCTCTCCGATTCCACAGTCCGAGCCACTCTTAATTGATCTAGCGAGTCAAGCTTGCTAACCCTTACACCAAGTCGAAGATAATATTTATATTTATTTTACTTTTACATACACTTATGGCACAAGGCCAAAAAAGTGGGAGGGGTTGAGGCTGGTCTTCACTATCTTATACCTAACTAATCCGATTCACAACCCATTCACTCATTACAATTTCCGCATTCACCATAAAAACTCGTCCGTCGCCAGTCAAATCCTCCATCCACCATAATACCACATCCTCTCAAGGGAAATCTACAAAACGCACCCTGTGACGTAAAAATTTAATGAATGATAAATTATTATATATAAAAATCTAGTGATGAAAATGAGAAGGGAGGAAATGAACCCCGAAACAAACTAAATGTCAAAACAAAGTAAACTAAACATAACTGATGTCAGTAGGGCCCGTCCAACCCTCAAAAAAAAGGAGAGGCCGCTGTATTCTGCCAATTGGATAAGCTCTCTCGCTAAGGGACGGGGAAAGGAGAAAATATATATGGACATGGGAAATACAAATAGATAATATTACCTACTTCCCAGAATGTTATTTCTTATTAGTAATAACTATAAATTACGATTTTGTGAAACGTTCGATTCAGAAGTGCCGATAAAGCTCGATATCACGAATGTGGTGTTACTATAGCGTGAGGTCTACTTCCCGTTTCATGTGTTTAGAAAGTGTGAGACACATAAATATCCATGTTAGACCTCATCTGATGGCCACATGAGGGGGAAGGACATGACATATTGAGGTAGACGTCACGCTATAGTAGCACCGTCGAATGTAATATTTACGGTGTGAGAGGTCTTGAGAACACCCCCTTCCATTTAATGTTATCCTCGAGCTGATTAATTATTTCAGCATGCTAAGATCCTCTTTTTAGGTTCATAATATCTTTGCCATTATTCAGACAATTTCTATATTTCTTTTTTGAAAATTTCATATAATCTAATCTACTTTCCGCACTCACCTTAAACGTCAGTCCCCCTTTTACTGGAAACGAAAACCAAATCCCTTAATTTTATCAACGTCTGATTACAGTTGACTAATGACATTTAATATCTTCAATCCACTTCAAGGCTGGTCTAAATTGAAGCTAGTCTCCATCTTGAATTACGCCAACTACTTGACTTAAAGAGTAGTCGCCATTGGAAGCACACCAGAGCTTTTCGCATCCTAACGTTAGCAAGTCTGCAAAATATGAATTAAACTACTAATGTCCAGTAATCGCAAACAAAATGTATAACGAATCAAGGGCTACAAATAAATGCAAGATATTTAACAAAGTATTAATTGCGTACAAAAACATGGACGCTGAAGTGCTTTCAAAACTATATAATTGGCTGTACCAGTTCATAGATATCTTCTCCATACACCCTCTGCACGTTTGTTTAACAATTTTTAGTGATTCCGTTTTCCCTGGGCCAACAATATCAGAAGTATTCGATACTAGTTTAAAGTATTGATGGAATAAGTTGCATCTAGTCGATACGTTAGCATTCAGTACTTTAATCTTGAAACTGGTATCCGCTGAAAGTTACTACAAACATTCTACTATAACATTGTTGGTATCTTGGTTGTACTTAAGCACCGTGTAGTTTAAACAATTACCACCCTAATTATGACTAATTAACGCCTTCGCCATGACGTTAATCGAACCGGAAATCACCGCCCGCAGCACTTGAAGAGGGGGAGTAAACGTAACTTCGGATAACTGCCAAATGCTACGAAAATAACTGGAAAAGTCCACTCTTGATAGGCGTAAAGAACAAATTTGAAAGCATGATCTGCACTGACACAACCCAGACAGTCACCTATATTTATTGTATAAAAATACAATTTTGGCACAAGGCCTAAAAAAGGGGAGGTGTTCAGGCTGGTTTTCACTAAATATCTTATATCTAGCTAATCCGATTCACGACCCATTCATTACAATTTGCAGCTTGGACAAGCTTTATTTTGACCATGGCCTCACCACAAAACCTTGTGTCATATCTTGTCCGTTCACCACAAAAACTCGTCCGTCACCAATCAATCCTCTCGAGAAGACCTACCCGGACAGTCACCTCGGGCGTGGCGTTTTAACTTGTGTTAAAATATATGCCTATTTGCAGCAGAACGTTTCCTCGCAGTTGATATTTATAATGAATTATTTAAAATCCTCTTTGGGTATGTCTCAATCTCCCCTACGGACAAAACCTGTACGCATTTCGGTCTGAAATCTATTCTTCCACGCACGTGAAATAACATCGTGTCTTTGCAGTAATGGTAAAACATTACTGATTGTTCTTGCCTCCGCGTTTCAATCGCGGTAGGCTTATCCTAATTTTAAGATAGTAAACGTCTTCCTTGTTCAACTTCGCTTTTCGTCTCTACGTATTACGCAGTGAACGAATCTCAATTTTCAAGCAATAAACCTGAACTGACAACCCAAATTTAAATCGAACGATGTCCTAATGACTAAGTTATGGAAACTTTAATTCTAGAAAACTTCATCCTTAAAAAAAAAAAAATTTCTATTGATTCTTCAAGTCAAATTTGGTATACTTTTCCTTTCAAGATGCAAGACTTGTGGATTCACGGCCATATTTTCGAATCTGTTAATGAATTACCTATGTTTGCTTATCCAATTTTTCTCCGATAAAAGTAGGTTTCAAAAGTGCACTGCTTGAACTATTTTTTTTTCTCAAACTTCCCTGTTTAAAGCAGTTACAAAAGCCATTACGCATGTCATTTGTTCGGAGTGGACAAGGCAGTTTGACCATAAAATTCTAGCTTTAGAAGAAATCCTCACGGTGTACGTTTGTAATGTTCGTTGCCCTATCCACTTAAATTTTTATTAAGAGGTCACTGCTAAAAGCCACAACTACCAAGACTAGTTTTTTTTTCTATCTTCCCCTAAAAGGAAGAAAGGACTTCTCCCAACCATTCTCTCTGCCAGAATACTTCTCTCAGATAAGCACTGTGTAAGCTAAGCATTATAGGTTTGTCTTTGTAAGATAGTGTTAATGAGTCTTGAAGGCTCGTACGCATTAAAATTCTAAATTACGTCCTTATAACATTATAACGATAATCTTTATCTTATCTTTCCTTTTTCGGTATAATCCCACATTAAGTAAATAACGAGTGCTTATTTTTACAAACTTCAGAAATGAGAAATGACGCTATTTTTCAATGCTTAAGGCGTTTTCACTGGCAAACCTGACAAAATGTGCTCAAACGTGAATGATATAATTGACTAAAGTAGGAAATACGAGTTCAAGCCTCAACTCCTTTACGTGTTTCTGCTTTTCTAAGTTCAGTGCAACGGCAGATTAGAGTGAGGAAAATGGAAATTCATTCGTTAAACTTCCGTATTCTGAGTGAATAAAATAACTTCTCCCTTCTCCAAAGCCCCCACTGAACTAAACCTAAAAATGCATCGGTCTCGTAGGTTGGGAGGGGGTGTCGTACATGGGATTCCATTTGGCAGTCAGATATCACATAACTCTACCTATTTGGTGGCTGGGCTTTATTCTTTTTATTTACTATCGTTACATTGCTTAGTAATTAGCTTGCAATATATTGATAAAATGTTGTAACACTCAGAGTCGGTTTCCTAATGAAGGAACGGTTAAGCATAAAACTAATTCGGTTTTGTTTTGTTTAACAACTTTCACGAGTATTTTTCATTTTCTTCAATATTTCACACATTCCCAAGTGTTTAGCCCAGTCCTATTTCGCCATTACTTGAAGTCAATAGTAATGACTTTAGCAATTCGTATGGTAAATAGAATTGGTCCTGGCCAGAACAAGGGACAACTAAGGCAGACATTTTCCTCGATACGACCAGGACATTCTATTCTCGTTTGAATTGATATTACACTAAATGTCCCCAGTTTCTTACAGCCTACTAACAGTGGCTCTTAAGTTGGCTAGTGCAGGTAATGGGTTCTTCTAAACACGATCCCATCAACCAACCTGTACCTACCAAGATCCACTCTCCGTGAAACACTTTACCTGAATGGACTTAGTACCTGTAATACCTAAATACAAGAAAACTATTTGAAAATACAGAAACCATCAACATGATGTCCTGCCTTAAAGAAATAGGCTTATACCAAAACATAACACCTGCAACAGATCCTCCCTATATATATATATATATATATATAACAACATGCGTTTGTCTTGAAAGTACAAAAATATCTGTAGTTGAATGCCTACAACAGAGTTCAAAATCTTTAGATTTCGGTATTAAATAACCCATAGAGGTGTTGATGTACCGCTAATCAATCTAAACACGCTGGAACTGTAGAATACACCGACTTTGTAGAGTGGTAAGACCCCCTCCCTAAGTGGCCACCTGTTTAACATGGCTACAGAAACCTGACTGCGGAGCAGACGATAAACCGGGTGTATTGTTGGTCATGTGACAAGCAACACTCATTACTAGACGGGCGATCAGTGAGGCTGGTTATGACAAGCCCTAGTACCGATACAATTAGATGCCAACAATATCTCACAACCGGGTCACACGATTATTTATATACCCAGTCCATCAATATTTTAAAAGTGCTACAAGGTGGTCACTAAGGCTAAATCCAGTCAAGAAGGAACTTTGCTCACTGTTTCATATTAAGGCATCAGTTTATTTTATTGATACTGAAGCCAACAATTAGTAGAGGCTCAGTCCTCTCGATGCGAGCATACAAGTCGATGTATCCCTATCTCAAGACGAAAGAGTTTAACCCATTTGGTAAATTCCCAAAAGAAATTGGTGAGCAGAGTGCAGGATCAACGAAAAGAAACATATAGCAAACTCGAACTCCCTTAGATCCATCATAATTAAATATCTCAAAAAAAAAAAAAAAAAAAAAAATATTCTAGTTAATCTATAATATATTCAAATGTTCGCTGGATATAATGATTTGAATGCTGAAATTATACTCTGATCAAGCGGTTGAATCAACGATGTTGTATTAGTTGGTAAGAATAGGACTTTCGGGTGTTCCAAATCTTGATGACTGGGTGCATTGTCTATAAGTAAAAGGACTTTAAACTCAAGACTTATCTTCCATATTATCTCCTTACTTCAGGAACGAAGCAATTGTCAAACCATTCAGTAAATATTTCTGCTGTTCTCCATGATGTTTTATTGGTGCTCCAGTGAACTGGTAATTTACTTAAGTTTACGCCTTTCATTGCACGCGGATGAACTGATCGATCAATTAATAACGTTTTTAACAATCTCCTGAAAGAGTTGCTACATGACAAAGTTACACGGTCTTTAGCTGCCTTAAAACCACTGGCACTTTTCTTTTACTCTATACGTTTTGTTTGGCATTTTTCCCCAAAAGGGATCAGTTTTATCTGCGTTGAAAACTTGGTTTGAAATGTAACCGCCGCCTTCCAATATTTTGGCCAGATTTGGAAGAAATTCTTCAGAAGTCTTATCTGCCGATGAAATTTCACCTCCTTGTTTATATTATGCAGTGTATGCCTTTCGAGGAATTTTGTAAGCCATCCCGTACTTGCAAATTCATTCTTTTCATTACTAGACAGATGTAACGCATTTGATGACTCCAGATCATTAATCTTGTAAAATCGTAATGACAACTGTTTTATGCTTTTACCATCGACTGGTATCCTTTTTTTGATCATTTTCTTCTATCCATGTTAAAACATCCTCCATTTTTTTTTTCTTGGATCATGACTCTTAATTGTCAAAAATGACGACGACTTGGCAAATAATTTTGTTCCAGAAACTACAGGTCTTCTAATGGCAATATCATTCTTTTTAATCGTTCTTATCGTAGCTTCGTTCAGGCAGAAAACTACTCAAGGACGCTACACTTTCGACCTTACGAAGACGATCCAAAATATTGATCTTGGTCTCCAAAGAAATTACTCTTTTTTTCTTCAATGTGTCCACCAACATTTTGAGGTAGGTTATCACGATGGCAAATAAAAAAAAAAAAAAAAAAGTAGAGAATGAAACACGCGCCACGTCGTTCGTATTAGACCAGAATGCCGCCGCGGGTCGTCTGTTGGAGCGGTTGCATGCAGTCAGATGTATGTTCAGTGCATAGGCCCCACCCATACCAAAGAGTGGGAGATCACTATATGAAAAAAATAGATTGGATTCTATTTTACTTCGCTAAATTGTTACTTAATCAGGTTACATAGTTTCGACATTTTGTAAATTATAATTGATTGATGTTACTTAATCGTTGACTTTCCACTTGCAATAAATTCGGTGCTCACACAAGGACAGATGTTTAAAATAAAAAAAATTCCAAAAGAATAATCGATTCTTTTTGTTGAACCGTGTTATTTCAAAACCGTCCAAAAAGAGAATTGAGTGTATATCACTTCTACACTTCACCTCCATGATTTCTCTCTCTCTCTCTCTATATATATATATATATATATGAGAGAGCAAGCAATATTTCGAAAAGGTTGGATGATACTGTTGGTAGTTAGAACATTTAGTTTCCTAAGTATAATCTTACATATGACGGGACTTTTTTAGTACCTTTCCCCACATACGAAGTGATCCTCTGCAGTTCTCCTTGTGGTACCCATACTTCTAACACTTTGAAACATTTCAAAGGATTGGCAATGTATTGTTCAAGTCTCTCAATTGTAAATTCAGTTTCCATTATTTTGCTACTGACGGTTTATTAAATGCATGTTTGAATTTCTGTTCATTGTCACTCTTTATGCCTATCCTTCTGTGGTTGTTGACTGCCCCCCACTCGTTTTCCTAACGCTGCATTTATTTCCTCTGCTGTAGCCAGACATAATTCTATTTCTAATAATTTCCTTTGAGGTATTAAGTCTTTCCTGTGAGTAAGACTTACATCTTAAATTGTGGAAAGATTTCATTTGAAGTTTCTCATTCACGTTTACAAGTAAATTGCCATTTCTCATATTTTTCACTGTTTGAGGAATTGCCCTGCTGGTAATTCTTTGTTCTATCGAGAATGGATACAGATTCGCCAGAGGGATTTCTTCTAGAGATTAAATCATGGTGAATTCGAATTCAGTTTCTGTTTCTAAATCGGTCAGATTCCGTTAGAGTTTAAGTTTGCCATTAATTTTTTTTTCATTGATTCTGTGCTGCACTGCGGATCCAAATTTCTACTGGAAATTTACGAAGTGGGTTAAACCCATTCGCTTTGGTTGAGACGGAAATACATCAACTCATATACTCGCGATGTGAGAGGACTTTTGAGTCTCTGATAATTTTGCGCCTCAGTACCCCCAAACTATAAACTGGTGTCTTAATATGAGACAGTGGTCAGTTTTTTTTCCTTCTCGGCCAGATTTATTCTCAGTCACCGCCTAGCATTTTTAAAATAATGAGTTAGAATGTTAGATCGTCATGTGATCTGTTTGTGAGACAATGCCGCGCATAATTATATACGTGCTAGGGTTGGGCATCTCGAGGCGATGTAATGGTTAGCAAGCTTGTCCCGCTAGAACAATTAGTGAGTTCGATCTTCACTGGTTGTCCCTATTTTCGACCTTATGCCACATCTAAGCTATGCTTGGAAAATCACTATATACGTAGGGTTTAATATGACCAGCCAATTGGTCAGACTGGGTCTTTCCGACTGCCGAAGGAACAGTGTTGCCTGCCACATGACCACTGGTACAACGGGGTCATGGACTGCTCAGCCAGCATTACGGGTCGCCACCCACAGCAGTCGGCGTATTCTACAGCCCCAGCCGATAGGGCGTGTGTGTAGATCATTGACTGTCTGACCCATGATTGTGTTTACCAACGATGAACCCGATCTGTTTGATGTTCAACATACCAAAACTGCATTTGCGGAGACCCTAATCCCTCTGGAAATGGAGTACCATGTTGTTGGCTGCGAGAACTTCACAGGAGCCAGTCTTCAACAAGTATCTAAAGAACTCTAGAACGATTTTCGCAAAACCTGTTCCTCTATTGAGTTTGGCAGATGGCATTGATATTACGCTAGAGCAACGTTCAATCCCATAGTCTGGGGAATACATTTACCCTTTTGTTAAACAACGATGGGTGTTTCCCATGACAAGTAGTCCACCGTTGTGAGCTGTTCCAGTTGTTCTAGATCCTGTCCCACAGTTGCCAAGGCAGCACAAGACACCGGGGGAATTTGGACGAAATATGGGCAGCCTTCCAATGCGCAAAGTAAGGGATTCTTAGCCTTTCGTATACGTCACAGGCCTTCAGTGAAAATCGATGCAGGCTTTCATTGAAAGGTAAGTTTGAACATGCGGTGGTATGACAGGTTTAGATTGAAGCGGACCATTTTCCTTTCGTCCCTTAATAACATGCGTCCAGCTTTAAACAGGAAAAGGAAGTTGATTCGTCTCTTCCCTTTCTTGATGTTTTCGTTAACAGATCTTCGTTGGGTTTTATTACATCTGATTATCGTAAACCGACCTTTATTGGTTTATATACCCGTCGGTGTTCTTTTTGTCCCGTAAAACTAATTTAACTTACTTATAGGGCTTTAGTGATCAGTTCTAAGATTAAGTTGGATGATGAACTTAGGTTTATTACCACAACTCTCTTCAACAATGCCTATCCATTGGGCATTGTTCAGTCAATAATTAGGAATAAAATTGCTGAATTCAATAAAGATAATCCTGCTATAGGAAAAAGATGTCCTGTGTACCTGCGCCTTCCTTGGCTGGGTAATATCAGTGATAGATATGCTAAGCAGGTTTCCGTTAACAGTTCGACATTGTTATTTTGCCGCTAACACTCGTGTCGTCTTTTCGGCCATGCTTGTTCTTCCATTCATACGGAAGGACGTTCTCCCTCCACATCATAATAGTTCTTTAATTTATTGCTTTATAGTTGTGGTTCGCGCTACATAGGGAGAACGACTCAAAGGCTGGAAGTCAGAATAAAGCAACACGTTAAAATGAAAATAAGCAATATTAAGTACATTCCGGCCAGTACGTATGGGTCTTCCATCGCAGAGCACCTAATAAATAGCAATAATTGTGCCACTAATTTCAGTGTGGACTCATTTACTATTCTTAGCAAGTCCCACTCGAAAGTGTTGGAGGCCATTTATATTTTGTCTTTGAAACCCTCTTTGTGTAAACAGAAAGATTTCGCACTGGTTCTCCAACTAATACATATTGTCCATCTCTTTTTAGTGATAATTCTATTATAATTTATTAAACTTGATTTAGCTCTGTTGAGCAAGGTTCAAACCCGGTTAGCTAGCCTGTTTTTCATTTTTACTTTTTATCTATTATCATCATGAGGGGTAATAAAAATAAATTTTGTCTTTTCATGGCGGTCATAAAATTTTGTACCACAAATCATATCATTAAATATATATAATGTGTATCTCCAGTTATATAGCAAGCTACATTGGTATCACAGGGAATGATAGTGAATTTAGCAGCAAGAAAGGCATTAGACTCCCTTAAATACTAAAATGCCTATATACAGATGTGAAAATAACAATTAATAAATATATTGGGAAGAAGTTACAGAATCGATGGAAGTCCTGCTTAAATAATAAACTGTATAAAATTAAATCGAATACAGGAGAATGACATCAGTCATCAAACTGGAATAAAAGTGATTATGTCCAGGCTCCATATTGGATTTACTACCATGACCAATTCGTACATCCAAAAAAAAGGAAGATCCTCCAGTCTGTGTGGCGTGTCAAGAGTCATTCACCATAAAACACATACTGAGAAACTATAGCAATTTTAATTCAATCCGATTAAAATATTACCAAACAACCAACTTAAAAGAACTTTTTCAAAATACTGATTCGTTTTATATTCCAGTTAACTGATTTAAATGAAATTAAACTGATTTCAAAAATATAATTAAAAATCTATATAACTAAAACTAACGGCACTCTTGATATGTAAAATAAAATGTTTTGACTTTTTAAGATTTAATTTGGAAAAAAACCCCAAAAAAAACAAATTAAATTTCAGAATTGAATGACCGAATGGGTTGATATGCCGTAAACAAACCAAACCTTTTGAATTAACAATCGAATATAATACCGTTTAGAGGATCAAACTTGAACTCGCTAAGAATTAATTCTGTGATGGTTGGATTGGAGATCGTAGTGAGACGTTGTAAATCCATTCTCTGAATTATTTCAATCAGCTTATTCTGTTCAAACTGTTTCTGCTGCTGTAGTAGGAGATTCTGCAGCTGTTCGGTCGCGTCGGAGATTTGGGTTTTTTTTTTTTTTTTTTTTTCACGTGCTCCGAATGGCGTTAAAATCAAGACGCTCGAACAATAGACCGATGAATTCAACCAGAAACAGACTGTCCCGGGGCAAACAGCAGTCGTATTCATATGAAGCACTGGTTGCTTCTGCTACTGAAGAATGAGCCGACGGCCGATTTTTATCAGCTTCGGATGACATCTGTCAATTTGACTGCGCCATCTTAACCTCTATTTAACTATGTTCACAACCAGAAATGCAAGTGAGAGATTTATTTAAGCGGAAGCATTAACACACAAAATATTTAGTTTTCAGCATAAAATAAAATATGCCGATCAAAACCAAACCGAGTGAAAAGAAAGCTTTTATGACAATTCCTTTTTCTCTGTTCGTAGAACGTCTATTTGGCTACTTACATAGAACTCAGATGTTAAAGTTTTTTTTTTTTTTTTTTTGCGTTACAAAATTTGATGGCGTAGAAAACGGACATATTTCAAATATGGACTTAAGAGAAAAAGTAGAAAGTGACATTTGATACAAGAAAAATATATTGGAGTTAACTGGTTTCAATTTTTAATTATCAAAACTTGACAGAGAATTAAAAAAAAGTACGCACCAATTATAAAAAGGAAAATAATTACACTACATTAATATGCTAACACCAAATACCAATATAAACTCATATTAAGTCCTATGAGCCACCTCCTGTTTGCACATTAAAAGCAGCCTTGAAAATTCTCTCAATGGATGTTCAGAACATGAATCATACATTTTCACACTAATTTTGTCTTTTATAAGGACACTGTTGTTTTTTACTTCAAAACACTTGTCTTTGTAAATATGGTTAATCTTTCTTGGAGCTTAAGCTGTTTGAAAAATCTGGTTTAAAAAAAAAAAATAAATAAAAAAAAACTTTACACATTGTAAGAGTAACATAATTCATGGATAATCGGCAACATATTCCGTGCATAAGTTATATTCTGTGAAATGTCCGGCACATTAATAATGTAAACAGTTCTGAGAGGCCCTTTATTAGTTTTCTGAGAATTAAGACTCAGTGTAAAGATCAGGAAATTAAGAGAAAAACAGTCAAGAATAAACTCAGAAACTTAAAAGGAATGACCACCACTATAAGACTTAATAATGTTTATTAGGTTTGGCAAATCACCCATTTGTTTAAATACCACCTCTTAATTGCTGATGTTGTCAGATCCACCCTGATTTGAGGGTGGGTAGCACTTGTTAGGGTTCCAGCTATGGGCAAATAGTTAACCACCCCCAAACTGGAGTCAAAACACTACAAAAGTGTAAAAATAGTTTTTTTTTTTTTTTTTTTTTAAAATACCAGCAATAAATTTTTTACGAAAGATTACTACTAGCAATACAATATTACCAGCAATACATTTTTAAAGAAAATAAATATTTGGATGACAGAACTAATTTCAGCTCAGATCCCCAAATAACACTAGCAATACATTTTTGAAGGAAAAAATATTACGAGCAATAAAAATCTTGTTGACATTAAATAACCCATTGAGGTCGATATGCTATAAAACAAGCCAAACCAAATCTGATAAGCAAAGTTCATTTACATATGACCCCTGACACAATGTAATTACATTAGTGCATGGACAAAGTATAATTTTAAAAAAATGATTTGTAGTGGAACATTAAAAAATATGAATTGTTAAAATTGTAAGCAAACCATTTGCAAGTGAATTGAAGCGACCTGACATGCTGTTAATCAAAACCAGAAAATTTGTGATATGTCAACACTGTCTAATGCTATCCATTATTGCTGCCCAGAGGCAGGTTCTACACTGTCAGTTGGGGGGTCAAGAATATGCCAAACAAATCCAACACTGAATTTACTGAATTCACATAACCAATTTTTTTCCAGGTGCAAAAAAACTGTTATAATTTAAGCGGAAAATAACAACAAAACTACAATACAAAATACCATATCACCACCTCTAGTAATCATGCTGACACAAAAATGGATATGTATTAATGCTGAGTATCATTTACCATGTATTCAATTGTGAAAGCAGAATAACATATCGCATTTTATTACTTCAAAGCTCCTAAGAATATTAAATTTTAGCATTAAATGACCCATAAGGAGTTGATGTGCCATTAAACAATCAAATCAACTCAGGTGAAGATACTTTTGTTCTACCTTAAGTGTATTGTCCCTTTTGCTAGAAAAGGTACAAGTTGATAACAAGTGTCCCAATTTCAGATAACATTTGTATGTTAATATTAATAATGAATTTATATAAAACTTGATACCTTCCTGCCATCCCCCATGAGATTACTTTCTTTTCAGGCATTTTAAAATCTTTTTAATAAAAATACCCGGTCGGTTGTGGCTTTGAATATGTTGACTGCTCTTCTGCATAAGGGTAAGACTACCTGTTTGCCGTGGTTGGCAACCCGTAATGTCTGGGGAAGGGATCTTGGTGAGCGAGGGCTTCAGGAATCAGGGTGAGATATATCTGATTCCCAACGCACCAATTTGGCTCTTACTTGGACTATACAGGTGGTCAGAGAAGCCCGATCAGTTGACTGGTCATGTTAATCCCTAGTGCCTATAACTGTATCAATTAATGGAGTACTTTGCAGCTTTAATCTGTGTGCATCTCACTAATCACAATCTGTTCTCTGACAAACAATACAGTTTTTTGCTTTGCCCAGTCTGCCACTGATGCGCTTACAGCTGTAACTGAATATGTATACCAAACTTTTGATAGAAGAGAGGATTCAACACAGAACCTCTCAAGATGAAAATGCAATGATATAAACAACATGTATGAGATTTTTGAGAAAACAAAATGGATGACATAATATTTCTTAAAACAGTGGGCCTATACCAAAAAAATATAAACTAAATTGGAATGTCAATAAAATCAATTTTTCTACAAACTGCATATCTGAAAAGAATGCATCAATGAAACCCAGACTGTCAACAAAAACCCTCTTTACAAAAATACATCAATGAAACTTGATTTACAAATGGATATCTTACAAAGAATACATATTCTATTTATACAAATCTATTGTAAAAATCTTGTTGGCATTAAATAACCCATTGAGGTTGATATGCTGTAAAACAAAACAAAAACCTATTAATAAAAATTTAGGAATATTTTTTTCTTTATATTTTTTATTTCAAAGATGGTTTCAAGAAAAACGAACACTGAAAGGTTTCAACATTTTTATTTACTGAAGGTAAAAAGTGAGAAATGTTTTTAAAAGCCATTGGAGAGAGAGAGAAAAAAAACAAAAACAAAACAAAACCTTTACTGCATTTTGGTAAAGAGAAATTCTTGTGTGTTTGTGTTGTATATAGACTGCCAATTGTACGGATAATCTCATTAAGGAAAATGGCATTTGGCAAAGAGGTGCACTTGCTTTTCTAATTATGTTTGGGGACGGGAAGATTTCAAATCACAGAAAACAGTTAAGCTGGAGACAATAATTTGCTTTTTATTCTAATAAAATCTTTTTAGTCCATAAAGATTGCTTGCGAGTTCTGATGAAGCCCTTTAAATTAAAAAAAAAAAAAAATAAGCTTTAAAAAAACTTCATGAATATAAATTTCTACAGAAATTGAAGTCCTACAGACGTTTTAAACGTAAAATTTATGAAAGAAAAACTTCCAATTCTGAAAAAAATTGTGCCCATTTTTAAGCAGCTAATGGTAGAGCATTATGTTTATTGCTGATGTATTGAAATTAGAATCTCCCATGTAGTCGAAGGCATAGAATTGCATACAAAATATTTAGTTTTCAACATTAAATGACCCATAGAGATGTTGGTATTCTGCTTAACAAAATCAATCAAACCAAAGACAACAAATTGTATTTTTTTTTGTTTTGTTTTCATTTGTGATGAAAGATTTGACAAGCTTCAAACTACCTGAAAAAAGAAATTACTATTTCAACAAATTCAAGATTCTGTTCTTTTCAGTTTTAGAGGAACATTTGGTTCTAATTCCATGAGAATTAGAGATTGAGTCAGTGGAGGATATATAATTGCAATGTCTATTCACAAGGATAACTACGGATTGATTTTTCTGTTAAAGTGACCAGTGTGTAAAAAGCCAGAATGGAAGAAAATGATAAAAAAAAATCCATATTTAATATGAAAACTATATACAATAGATCACCCAAATAAATTTTCATGAAAAAGTCTATCAAATAATTTGTGGCAACTGGTATCTATTGAAGCAGAAGGATTTAGACATGCATTTCTTTTGTGGAAAATGGTTTTTGATTCTTCTGAAAAGTCTCTTCTATAGATTTCTATGCAAAACAGTGTAGGTTACCAGCAGACATGGCACAAAAGCATTTCTAACTGGAGGACCAACCTACTTTGAATATGTATTGTAGGCATATGTCCTTCCAAAAAATGTTAGTGCTTTTATTTTAAGAAATAAATCTTAAATGGACATTATTTGTCTGTTTTGAGTTTCTCCTGGCATCAAACAAGATATTTTATATCAAATGTTTACTTGTTAAGGAACTTTCTGAAATTTTGTGTAATTCCACCTATTTTTTTTTTAATCTTTTTGTTTATAAATACTGTTAGTTCACCCAATACAAGGACCACACCCAATAGAGGTTTACTGAGTGAGATTGCCTTAAGGGAGCATGGAGGATAAATACTGGTTGACTTTGGATTTGAAGAGAGTGATACTATAGTTGTTAGAGAAGCATCCACTTAAGAGTTTGTTCCAGAAAGCAACGGATCTGGGGAAGAAGTTATCTTCTGACTGGAGCTTACTTATTATCAAAACAACACAAAGGGGAATAGGGATGGTTTCCAACTGTGGTCAAACAGCATGGTGAGTCTTAACTGTGATGGTCTGATCTTGTAGAACTAAGGAATGTAACTCGTCTGACTATCTGTCATAGTAATAGTGACAGAAGTGAAATGCTAGCGACATTTTGGCCACCATTGGTCAGTTTAAAGGAAAGAATGCAGAAATTTGCAATAAATTTGAGTTTAACACAAGTTAAAGGATCAACGATGGCTGAAAAGTATTTTTCTGCAAGTTCCTTTACATTTGTTCACTAAACATCCTAGAACTTATTTGACACCAGAACAAACATGCTTTCAAAAGGTTTGTCCATTTTCTGCTTAATTTCTTTTTGCTTATAGTCTTAGATTCCATAACATTTTAGAAGTTATTGGAAAATTTCCTCCTCTATATACATGATTAGTATGTCTGCACTAGTGTTTTGATCAAGCAAGTACCAGTTCAGCCAATAAGCACTGAATCAATTATTTTCAAGACTTTAGCTTCCTATTCCTTACTCTATAAGCAGGTGTGCTTTTGACACCTGCTTCTTTTGTCATCTTTTTTAAAATGGTGATTCTCAAACAGGAGACACTTGGATTTCAGAGGAGGAATTTCAGATCTTAAGGAAGGAATCTAAGCCAGGTGACGTTTAAAAGCAGAATTAACACTGCAAACAGATAAGTATTAAGTTTGCTCATGAAATAGTGATTACTTGCAAGTTTGTTTTTTCCTTCTCTGTGAGTAATCAGCAATATTTAACTGGTTTTTGTAGCTTTTAATAAAGTGCATCTTATGGCAGTGTCCATACATCTACAGTAGGTGAGTTGAAAGACTTGTGTAAATTTAAAATCAAATGTGGCCCTCTTTGGATGGCCAAAAAGTGGTGAAAGACTTGTCTAAGGTCAGATATCACAAGGCAAATCATGCACCTTACAATATTGGTTGCCTTGTTACTGGCTGCAATAATGGCAAGAAAAAAATATCTAAAATCATTCCCATAAATGGGGCTTTACAAACAAAATACATGAGAAAAACAAATTGGCTTGAGCCACAAAACAGTGGGCATTGTGGATTTTACAATAGTGAATTGACTACCCATCTGATAGAGAAAAGCCTTGCTTAGGTATAGTTACAGAAAACATGGAACCTGATTTGACAATATCTACTTGTTGTGGATGCCTGTGTGTGAGCTTTATTAGGTGGACGCTAAGAGGGGAGGGTTCCAAGTAAATATAAAAGGTGTGAAATATTTTGAGTTAAAAATTTGAACTAAAAAGATAGGTGCCCTGTATCGTTGACTACTGGACATCATGGTGCTAAGAAAATTCAGTTTCAGAAAATTGGGTCATAAAGTTTTGGTCACAGAAATATTCCCCAAAGAAGAAGAAAAAACTTACAACTTCAGTATTAGAATTAAACTTGTTTAATCTGCTCACAGAAGCTTTCAGGAATTTTACTTGTATAGTGTGAAGGAGGAAACATATTTGTACACATACAAATTTTTAATTTATTGTATTTACAACTAGTGAATAAACATTTTTCAAATAATTAACTGTACACAGATACATAATAACTAAATATGCACAGAAAACAGAAAAAAAATTTGATTTAATAGAAATAAATCCCATTTATCCATTTTAATGGGTGAAAAAAATATTCGTATAATGCAAATTTCAGATTTTAAAACTTTTAAATTGCTTTAATACTTTAGATTATTCAAGTGAAATATTCTAGAATGTTCCAATAATGTTATCAGTAATTATTTTTAGCCTAAAAAAAATACAAACAGAACATTCTTTAATTGATATTTGTGCAAGAAGCTTATCATGACAAGAGGCATAGAACTGAGAAATTCACAAAAAAGAACTGATTGTTAAGCTCTGGAAAGAAGGTAAAAGTTACAGGAAAATCTCTGACAAACTGAATGTTCAATTAACTACCATTATTTTATCCATTGCAAGATATAAAAATTGAAAACTGTTGAAAACCAAAGAAGATCAGGTGTTCCACAGAAGATTTCTTCAAGAGTTGCAGGATGATTTGCTTTCATCAGGAATCTATGTCACTAAACGGACAATAAGCAATGAAATTCATAGGAACAATCTAAAGTCAAGCTCACCTCGGAAAACTCCACTGCTATTGAAAAGACACAGAGATGCTAGATTGAAATTCATTCATTGTATTGGGAAAGAGTATTATGGACAGACGAAACCAAAATTGAGTTGTTTGGACGTAATTCTAGAAATCATGTTTGAATGAAAGATGGCGATGCTTTCAAACAAAAGAACACAATTCCAACAGTGAAATTTGGTGTTGGCAGCATTATGCTTTGGGGTTGCTTTTCTGCAAAACGTACTGGTAACATATCGGTCATAGATGCTAAAATGAATGCCACAGCATATCAAAATATTTTGGAAGTAAATTTAATAATTTCGGTTGAAAATTTTGAACTTCCTCTTGATTGGATTTTCCAGCAAGATAATGATCTTAAGCACACTGCAAAATCTATGATGAAATGGCTTGCTGAAAATAATCTAAATATTCTGAAATGGCCAAGTCAGTCCCCAGATTTAAACCTAATCGAGAATCTGGCATTATTTGAAAATTCAAATCCAATTGAGAGCTCCAACTGACATCCCGGATCTGAAAACTATATGTGAAGATGAATGGAACAAAATACCAACTAAAATTTGCAAATCATTCTTTTTTGTATTGTATGAATAAGTTTTACAGCCATTAAAATGGATAAATGGGATTTATTTCTATTAAATCAATTTTTTTCTGTTTTCTATGCATATTTAGTTATTATGCAACTGTGTACAATTAATTATATGAAAACTATATTTATTCATTAGTTGGAAATACAATAAATTAAAAATTTGTTTGTGTACAAATATTTGCCCCCCCCTCCCCCCCACAATATATATTTTTGTTTTGGGTGTGTGAGTTTTTGGTTTAAGCGTGTACAAGGTTGAATAAAAAGCTTAAGAGTATGGTACTTGGTTAAATCACTTCAGTCTAAGACTGATGTTGATTATTTGACTTAATTTGAATTCAGTAAAATAACAAATGCCCTTAGTAGTGGTTTTAAATGGTGGTCTAAGAAATAACTAAATTCTCTGGTGTGCTCTTTTCTTCAGAAAAAGTATGTCTATATTCCAAAATATCTAATATAACATTGTTTCAGAATTGTTATTATTACATTTTTATTTATATATATATATATATATATATATATATATATATATATATAAATAAAAAATAAAATGCTTTAAATATTTATGGAAAGCTTTCTAATATAGAAAGGATAACATTAAAACTTGTGATTTTTGTCATTCAAGACTTAGGTTTGGTTCTAAGAGAATTTTCTTATTACTATAAATGTTATTTAGTAGGTACATGTGTTTGAGTAGAGGTCTTTGTTTATTTACAGTGAAATTGGTGATCTAGGTCAGTAAGCATTAAATCTCGTTAAAGAAAATATACCCCTCGGCGATAAAAAAATATTTGCGGATGGGGGATTTGAAAATAAAACAAAAAACACTGAATAAATTTAGAATATAGTGGGATTGGCAGGACTGAGAAAATTGGTGAGTTGTTAACTAAAAGAATTTTCTGACTTTAGTTAAATGACTTGTCAGAGAGGATTGTTAAAAAATGCAATTAAATCTTTATAAAAAATCCTCAACACGTATTTGCAAGCTTTTAAAAACAAAAACTGCAAACTCTACTTTTGGTTCAAACTGCATTGCCATGCAAGATCAGGAAGTCAGGTTTACATTGAAAATTTTGATAATGAGTTTTTAATTTTCTTTTCTGTTTTATACAATCTCCAATTTATTCCCTTCAATATTGAGCATCAAACATAGCAAATGTGGACACTACTTAATTTTTTCATCTTAAAAAAAAAGGAAGTGGGGTAATAATTTTTATAGATTAACATTCATTAAGCCTACCTCTCTATGTGGCAGTTAGAATCTAAAAAATATGTTTTTATTTAATAATTTTCAAAGGTGGCATTCTGTTCATAAAAATTGATTTCTGACTTTTATACAAAGTTATCTGTACTTTGGTCTATTTATAAATGTCAAGACTGAAACTGGGGTTTATGTTATTGATAAATATGAAATGATGTTGACTTTTTTTTTTTTCAATTTCTTACAATATTTATTTGCAAAAGGAATTATTCTTATACAATTCAAAAATATTTTAACTTTAAGTATCCCACAAAGGGTAAAGCTGTAAAACAATCAATTTCTCAGTTATCAATGAAACTGTGCTTACATCCCTTTCAGTCTTGACATTTGTAATTAAAAACGGAATATAGATAACTCTTTATAAAGTCAGACACTAATTTGAGACTATTTACATTATGAAGATGACCCCCCCCAATCTTAAATAATGAATCTATTTTTCAATTCTAATAAATGTCTTGGTTTGATGAATGTCCAATAAATGGGAATCTACAAAAACTTTATAAAAAAAAAAAAATTTAATATAGTAGAGATGAATGCTGACAAATAAAAAAAAAAAAAAAATTGTTTATATGGTAACATTTCTATGGGATTTGGGGAGATCACATGGACCCCCCCCCAAAAAAAAAACAAACAAACCCAAAAAACCTTAGTGTTTTACATTAGGAGATTAAAGATGGAATTTCATATGAAACACATTAAAAAAACTAAAACCCTTAGTGTTTTATATTAGGAGATTAAAGAGGGAATTAGGTGGGGGAAACGAAGAATTTTGGTGATAAAAAAACGAATAATGTTGGGGGAAAAAAAACAGCCACAATTTGAAGTTATCCCCCCAAACAATTTCATCATTTGCTCATGTGGATTATTCTATTTGGGTAACTAGACATCTAATCCCCTGCACCCAAAGAAACATGGGTGGAAATATCTGAAAGGCCAAGAGTGTGCAGATTGAATACCATTAACCAAGACCTGAGCCAAGTCATTCTATCAAACCATGAAAAGCAGCAATAAGCAGGGTCTAACAGACAAGGGCCTGACATACAGTTGCCGAGTTGGAACTCCAGCAGGTGCCATAATAATCTTTTAATGTATGCTGATGATCAATAGAATCTGAATGATCAGTGAATCATGTTTTTTTTAACATTTACGTTTTCACGTTACCCCAAGCCACTTCTTTAAGTCTTTTGAACATTATAAATTTAGTTTTTCCTTTGTGTGGCTATCCTAAATAATTTGGCCAAGGGAGATAACTTCCTAAAATTTAAATCCCAACAGATTGTGTACAATTACGTGATTGTGTGTGTGTGTGTGTGTGTATATATATATATATATTTTTTTCATCCCACACGTGTAAAAATATTGGATTGAAGGATTTGTTTGTTTAACGCCATATCTACTCCTTATAAAAATACAGGAAAAGTTGAAAATGCAACTAGAGTCTTTAAAAATATCTAAAATATTCTTAAAGTCTCCAGTTGCATTTTCAACTTCTTTTCCTATATATGAAAATCCCACACCCACCAGAAAAATTAAATCTCTGTCATCCTAATGATGAAGGAGGAAGGAAATTGTATAAAAAAAAAAAAAGAAAAAAAAGAGAAAAGACCTTATGTTCTCTAGCTAGGTTAAAATAATAGACTAACTTTTAATGATCTGGGATGTACTAGTTGTGTAATGGATAACGGCTCAGAATGAGAAATCAGAGAGCCGAGTTTTAAATTTCTTACCTGAACTACTTAATACTTTGTTGACGTTAGCCATGCTTGCAGATCCATGACTATACTAAAATGACTATGCTTTATCATGTGACCATATTGAACCAATCAAATTGCATTTTAAACAGATAGCAATCAGTGCTAGCTTTTTTTCTGTATAGAATGAAAAGAATTCTTCAACTCCAATCAGATGCGAAACAGATCATCGCATAGTCACACGTCTCTCCATCTCAATTTAACTTTTGAAAATCATAGAACTGTGAAACCAGTAAAGTTACTCTATATATTCTTAAAGACTCCAGTTGAATTTTAAATTCTTTTTGGAGATTATATATATATATATATATATATATATATATAATGTGTGTGTGTGTATGTATGTATTTTTAAATACTAAAGTTCACCCAATACAAGGCTCAAGAGCCACTCAAGGTATAGGATTATGGTCATGATGAATGTTATGTGTGATATGAATGAAAGAGAAGGCACGGTAGGAAGTATCCGTGCAAGAGTCTGCTCCATAAAGTAGCATTTCATGGAATAAAGCTGTGCAAATGGAGCTTTCTCATTATATTTGGAATATACAGAGGAAATGGGTGATTCGAATCTGCAGAAGTGGCAATTGTGTGTATGAGTTGCAAAACTGAACTGATGTAACTAAAGAATGGAACTCATCAGCACATTTGCCAAGGAAATAGCAATAGGCTTACAGCATTGCATCTATGGGGAAAGAGGTTGCAGAAAGGAAAGTCTTCCCCTGACAATACTGTGTAAAAGATATTGAATTCTATCAAGGCAGGGAAGAGAGGATTGAGCAGCTCCAAACAAGATATGGCAACTACATCCATGTTCTGGGTAAGACGTTAAACTACGTCCAACAGAAGGTTTTGAGGAGCGTGGAACCACCTCTTAATTGCTGGGGTGGTAGCACCTGTTAGGGTCCCAACCATGGGCAAATAGTAAGCCCCCAAATTGAGGTCAAAACACTATGAAAGTGTAAAATAGGTTTTAATACCAGAAATAGTTTGTAAAAAAAATTATTTCCAGCAATACATTTTTGAAGAAAAAAATATTACCGTGAATATATTTTTGAAGAAAAAAAATATTACTAGCAATACATTAAAAAAGAAATATTACCAGCAATAAAAATTGTCGGCATTAAATAACACATTGAGGTTGATATGCTGTAAACCAAACAAAACCAAACATGGCAGTAATATTCTGTTTTTTGTCTAATTTCATCTTGTAAAGATAAAGCATTTCAGGAGGAGTCATGTACTTTCTGATGTGGTAGAATGAGCTAACTATTTTCCCATTATCTTTAGTAATGGATTATATATATATATATATATATATATATATATATATATATACACACACACACACACACACACACACACACACAGGCTGGCTAGTCGTTTTCAAGCACACCCATCTGCTAAGGTGATCAATGACACCCTATCACAGACACCCAAACTGTTAAATTCTATTTACCGTACCTACCCCACAACTGTATAGACACAAACTCAGTCTGCACCGGGGTTGATAAGACACACAACCGATATCTTTGTCTGCTGAAATATTTGCTCTGTTATAATAAATACATTGAGCTATTTTTGTGGATCAGTTTTAATATTTTATATTACTAGGAGCCACTTGGATTATATACCAACAGATTTATTACATTTACTACACACTAAACTTTTCGGTTTTTTATTTTTTTCTCTCCACCCTCTTACCAAGGGGAGGGGTTGCTTAGTGCAGGGGGTTCATAAGCAACCTTTTGCTATGTGTTGACTTAGGGTTTTTAAATCATTCAGTGTGCTAACAACATGTATTTTGGACTCTGTGATTTCATTTGTGGCTGTGTGCCATTGGAAATTGTTTGGCGTGGCACATGTGCCATAGGTTTCCGACCCCCTTGCTTAGTGAGTTTGATCTTCTGTAAACTTATGGCCTTGTGTCAGACGGAGACTTGTTAGAAACATGTATATTGATAAGTGACAAATTTATAAGCCAATTTGTGCCTTGCCAGAGAAAACAGTCTTATCATAACATTAATTTTTGTGATGTATTCCTTCAAGAGATAGCCAATTATGGCTCTCCACAACTTTCTATTTCTCCCTTTGCTAAAAGGTTATTTAAACTGTAGATTTAAGTTTAAATTGGCGTTGAACAGGGTTAAACAAGAATGTTGTACTAAGCTTTAAATTTGGGAGAGCCTAAGCAAATAAACTATTTTTATTTTATTATTGAGTCATTAGGTCAAAGTGGGTAAACAAACAGGAGACAAAAGATACGGCAAAGAGCTCCAGCAACATGAAGAAAATAGGAATAATAGAAACCTTGAATTAGAACCGCGTTTGAGAGGTAGTAAGGAAACCAAAAGGACCTTTCTACTAAACACCATGAAGAGAGAGTTGAAATTTCTAGAGCAGATAATGAGGAAAGAGGGCTTGGAAAATTTGATACTTACAGAACAGATTGAAGGAAAGAAGGACAGAGGAAAAAAATTGCCTAACCTACTATGTGAGCTTCAGTAAATGAATAGCAAAACAAGGTTTAGGAGAGATTAAAAAAAGAAAAGCTAAATATAAGAGCTACAAAAGACAGGAAATTATTGAGCCATGATCCTCATCTTGAAGGGACACTCTACATAGAAGTTGTACGTGCCAAAAAAGAAAGCCTTCCATTCATTCAAAATCTGCTGTGAAAAAAATATTTTCTTATGTTCAGACAACAGATTTGAATTTTTTAATGGACATCCTTGTAGATTTATGTTGGCTATTATGTTTCAAGAAATATCTTAATCAATTGACTTTTCTATTTTTAAATAGCTGTATTAAATCAAGTCTGACATTCCATTTCAAGTGAGAAACGATCAAGACTTGACACCAAGCAAGCGTAGTATAATTGTCACTTTATGCTGAATGTTCTATTTAGTGATTCATTTAGCTCCATCCTTACTGAATGCTCCTTTATAGCCTTGTGTCAGACTAAGCTTAAACTTACTAGAGAAATTCATAGTCTAGTTTTCAAGTTAAATACAATTAAAACAAACAATAATTGAAATGGCTAAACATTGGAGTTTTAACCATTCGACTTTTACTGCAAAATTGTTTTTAGGTGATGCTTATATATTTTTCCTGACTTTTAAATAACCTGGTTCAATTTAAGAAAAGAAAAGGAAACTTTTTCAGATGGGGAATAATTATGGTGTTTAGTACTCATTCAATGCTCAAGTTGCGACATTTGTCAGAATACCCCCCACCCACCAAATTTTTTTTTCTCTAAATCTGTTTAGAAGAGGGGTCCTGTTCATAGCATCAATAGAGTATAAAATCAATTTGACTTTTTACAGAGTTAATGGACTTAGTTGTTATTGACAAATGCCAATTTTGAAACTGTTTACATTATTTATATCAGCATACTTTTTTCCTGAATTTTTAAAACTTTAAATTTAAAAAAAATTTTTAAACATATGCACAGGCATTGGGAGATAAATAATTATTTATTTTAAATGAGGAATAAATGAAAATATACTTTTATTGATTTATGTAAATTTCTTTTCTTTAATTAAAAAATGTATATGTATTTCTAAAAAAAAAAAAAAAATCTTTTTGTTAAAAATTGTTTTTATTATGCAGAACAGCGAAAGCCAATAATTTCGCAAAAAGTTAGGTCAATTTTACATTGTATCAATATTGTAAAGTGGATACATCTTGTAATAGATGACCGAGAACATTTGGGATAAAAGGCAGTTGTGAAAAGTTGTACTTCTCAGTGCTATGGTACATTCTCACTCCCCCCTCTTTTTGCATTATTTAAATTAAAATTCTAAATATGGAACTGAATTAGAAGACTCCTTCAGAATGAAGACATTTTTTTTTATGATGGGTTTTCTTTTAATTTGGGGGATTAAAAAAAAACTCTGGAAGAAACGCAAAGGGAACTTCAGTGTAAGAGACAAAATGAATGAGAATTGTAATAAGTAAAACTCCTATGATATTGAAATACTCCAATAAATACTTAGTGATGCAAAATTTTAAGAGAATGTTACATACCCACACATGCAAAATAGGAAAAGGTCTCTCTTGAAGTGGTCAAGTGTGCAGAAATACTTGAGACCCATCTCTTTGCTGTAGACATCAAGTTACAACCTATTCCAGATACTCTTCCTTCATTGCAATAAGCTTAGCTGATCCTGAGTGGAGAGAGAGAGAGAGAGAGCCTGTTTGTTTTTTTTTTCATCTGGGTTTCTCACACCAACCCCAAGAATTGGTGGTAGGGATACTTTTTTTTTTTTTATTTTAATTCTGTTTACATACCTTGAAAGCTTAAATAGCAGTAGTGAGAGGAAAATGAAATTGTGTGTACATTTATCTGACAATCCTGGAATAGCTAAATGTAGGGAAAAAAACCCACTACAGAATTATCCATACATTTTAAAATTTGTAGCTCAGTCTAGCTTATTTTTTTTTTTAATCATTTTATTCAAAGCAAGGCAATAAAGTCACTAAGACACAAGAAGTTACTGACTGTAAAGGAGAATAATTAATGAGGAAGTGGAAACCCAATCTTAAACAGGAAACAAAGGGATAAACCAATACTCCTGTTCAAAAGGTGTTGAAGTTGCCTCCAAACTATCATGCAGAAAGATGCCTGCTTTGAAAATCAGCTCAAGTGATGGATCCAATTAGTTCAGTAACCCTGCAATCATAAATGCAGGATTTTTCTTCTGATTTCAGTGCAATGAGATTTAACTTTTTTTTCCAAAATGTATTTGAAGTTTCCTGAAATCAGACAGTTTTGTTAGCTTTCATCTGGTTGTTTTATCACAGCACTCTCAATGTCAGTGATGAGAATTGAACAAAGATTGACTTGTAAAGAAAACCTTGATTTCCTTAAAGCAAGGCATTTTTATTTTACTGTCTCTAATAAAAGCTGAATGTTGAATAAACATGTTAGGAAGATAGCAACAAAAATATTACATTTCCTAAAAGGGAGGAAGCAACCCGACATTAGTTCATGACAGTTACTAGTGTGCTTACATTTCAGCCAATAAAAACGATTATCACTGATTTTTTTTTTTTTTTTCTTATTTTACATAATGCTCTCTTGTTTATGCATGCCAAAAAAATATGCTTTTGCAACTAGTCTGTAATCCTGTCAGTTTGCTTGTAAATAAATCTCTTTAAGCAAGAGTGGTAGGCTTAAATGATATTAAAATCAGCATTTTTCATCAATAAAAAGGAGAGTGACTTAAACATAAACTAATATGTGTTTCCCTAAACATACATACATTTCAGATATTTTTGGGCTGGGGAGGAAAACTGTTAAAAAAAAAAAAAAAAGCAGGTTTCTTTACTTAAAATGGTGGGTGGGGTGATAATAGAATTTTTTTTTTATTATAACAAGAAAGAAAAACACACTTAGAAATGAATTCTGCGCCCCCCCCAACTTTTTCTCAAAAGTAAAACCAAGTAAAAAAATTAAAATTTCATAACAATCAAAAACATGTCAGAATATGGAATGAGATGCAAAATTAACAGTGATTAGAACAGTTCTTGAGACAAAACTACAAATAAATAATTTTCTGCACTGTAATATTCAAAACACACTTTTTTCTTCTTTAAATTCAAATTGTAATTCAACTTGGATGTTTCAAATTTTGGAAACATGTTTTATAGCAACTTCTGATGAGGAAAATTAGTTTTGACTTACAGGAAAATGATTTCTTAGTGTTTCTAACTCTTTTACGTATAAATTGAAAGGTGATTTAGTTTATATATATATATATATATGTATATGTATAAACTAAATGTATTTTTGGAACTATTTTTACTGTTATTGTTGCTTCAACCAGCTGCTGAAAGCAAACTGAACCTTTCATATACCACTTCTGCCTATTCAATAACTTTTATTTTATTACATTTACTAGTAACAAATAGCAATTAATCCCTGTAGCTTTAAGGTGGTCATCTTCAAAAACAGCTTTCAAGATGTGGAATGTAGTTTCTGAGTTCTTTTAGTATTCAAGGTTCATTTCACCTTATATAGTGACTTAAAAACAACAATATAATTCTGTCAACCTCAGTGTATTATGTTATCACTATTTTATAAAAAAACAAAATCTGTATAGATACATTTGAAAAAAAAAAGAAAAAAAAAAGCTTGTGAGATTACCTTAGCAATAAATAACCTGTGGCCTCAATTGCTTTTGTAAAACACTTGTGGATATATTCTGTGGGTAGACAAAAAAAAAAAATTTAGCAAGATTGCACTTACCATCAGATGGTGTATCTCTCATTTGGTATAAAGCAAGATTTACATTAAAGAGATTTCCAAATACATAAAAAGTAGCTTATTAGTAAATAAGACATGTATATGGATTCTAAAGTGATCTTAAATGGAATGTAGATAAAGCAATTTAAAATATACAATTTATTTTCAGCATGGCCCAAACAACTTGGATTAGTTTACACAGGGCAAGTTACCAGAAAGGGTAAATTAATAATTTTAATTTAAATCTCTTTTTTTTCTTTTATTTTTTAGCAGCTGAAATTCAACCTTTTCTAAATGTCACTGTGTCAAATGTATAATAAGAATTTTTTTTTAAAAACTTCAAATGAAATTGGATCAAGCAGGTTTCCCTTCTCAAAAAATTAAAAAAAAGGAAAAAGAAAAAAAAGAAAAAAAAAAAAGTACAAAAATATAAAGTTCTATATTTTAACAAGTTAAAAAAAATCGTGAGGAAACATTTCATCATGTAAAAAGAATAAATTTGAAGATGGCTATCTTGTATTCCGAAATAATTCGGAGATGCAAAGAATACAGGTTTCAATAAGCTTTCTACATTTGACAACCAAAAAATATAACTGGTATTCTCAAGTAATCACTTACTCAATACTAACCAAGTTTTGCATTGCTTAAATGTTAGAAACCAAACTATGGGAAGAATTTGCAGATTAAAAAGCAATGCTTAGTGCCAGTTTTAAATGTTTAGTAGGTAAATTTTTCTTTCTGAAACTGAAATAAGCAACTTGCAAACATTAAATCATTATTGATGTTGAATGGATTTCTTGAGTATTTCGCTTTTTTTATTTAAGAAAACAAATATAAAGAAAGCCAAGTTGAAAGTAAGAATTATTTTGTTTTCTGGCCTTTAGTGACATTACTGTTGACCAATCATTAAACATTCCCAATATTGTTTGGATATTTGAAAATCTTTATACATTTGCTTTTAAAATGTTTCAGTCAATCTAGTCTTCGGCCATTATCAGGTACATTCTGTGAGAAAAATATTTTTTTTTTCTTTCTTTCTTGAAAGTCATTGCTATATTAAACAGACTATTTCTTTTACTCTCCCTAGAAAGAATTTAATTATCATTATTATTTTTTTTTTTTTTTTTTTAAATCAGCAAGTATATAAAGAGATGTAATTGTCCAAACAATTTTGGGTTTGTTAATGAAATCTCAAATTCCTTATAGACATGCAGACATATCTGAAAGTAACTTTTTTTTTTTTTTTTTAAAATACTGTACACCCTTCAAAATACAAAGTTTAGTAAATCAGCCTTTAATTTTCATTTTCAACAGTTGTTAAAGACATTAATCTAAAATGAAATGAAACCACAAGATGGTTATCACCAACCATTACACTTTTAAGTTGACTCTTAATATGAGAAGTTATACATGACCAGCCATTGTTTTAGGAAAAAATATGCAGAAATCTTTTTATGATTTAAACACTCATTTCATTTATGTAATTTGTTAAAATACAGTACATCACTACTGTTTTAAGCCAAACCATAATCAGTATTTAACATTGAAAAAAAAAAAAAAAAAAAAAAAAAAAAAATTACTTTCCATTATTTAAAATTATCATTCATGTGACTGATTTTCAAAAATAATTATGTTAATTTGGGATATATATCACAAACTAAATATTGAAAATAATTAATTTCTCAAAATTATCTTCTTTTTGAAATATTTCCAAGATAAACATGATGTAATTTGTCATTAAGCTATATCAGCATAAAATATGGCTGGGCTTGGTTCACGGACAGGGGCGATAACTCTGCATTCACAGAATTTTTTTTTTTTTTTGAAAGAATTCTATCAAGTATTTTGATAAGTTCATGAACCTTATCAGTAACTTTTCTTATATCTTTTTTGAGCAAGGAAATAATTAATATTACTCCCCCTAAGCCAAGAGATAAAAATAAAAACACCGATTCATTAAATTTAGTTTAGGTAAAAAATGTGAACAGTTAAGAAAAATCATTTTAGAGAGACTTGATTTATAAGCTTCATGTTAAGATGAGAGTACAGTCCTAAATTTTGGTATTTTAATAATTAATCAAACACAGCAGTATTAAGGAATAATAAAAGAAACTTTTCCTTTCCTGTCTGCAAGGACAGTAACTTGCTTGTAATCAGCATAAATAAGCTGATGTCTTTGCTGAATACAGTCCATGTGGTTGTCATAATTGCTGCGGTCATTAAGCTGTGAGAACATTAGACGAGCCTGCCAATGAACTCCACACCTGGATATTTTTCCTTCAGTTGTGGCCATTGCACTAGGATGTGATCAATAATAGGGAGGAGAAGACGAGCTGACAGTGACAAGGTCTGCACCCGACACAGGCTTTCCACGTAGACAATGTTAATATCCAACAGAAGTAGATGCTAAAAAACAAAATAAAATGGTTTACAGGCTTTTATTTATTATTATAATTATTATCCTACTACTACTACTAGCAGTAGTATTAGTAAACTCATTTTTAGATGAGTTTGTAAACACAAAGGTTTTTCAGAAATGAGACCAAAAGAAAGAATTAGAAAAGAACTTATTGTAGTGGAGTAATTTGCGATGGTTAAATGGAATTGTCAAAAATGTCCAACAAATATAAAAGACAACAGGGCAAAATAATGCGAAGCAAACAATGTATATGCAAATCTAAACTAGACAAAGCAACAGTAATAAGGTAAAAGGTTCATAAAGAATGGTGTTCACACGCAAAAGAGATACCCATCCAATCGGCTGGGGCTCAACATCCTGTCAGCTGGTGCTTCAGAATATGCTGACAGCACCTCTGCAGAGGGGTAAAAATGAGGCCACCTGTTTGCCAGGGGTGGTAACCCATAATGTCAGAGGCAGTCAGAGAGGCCCAATCCGATCAATCTGCTGGTCATACCAAGATAACCAGGATAAAATATGATGTCTATCCAATTTATAGGCACTAGAAGGCAATGGCTGAAGGTCAATCAGTTCAAAGAGATCTAGACTTAGATATGGCTGTAAACATACTAGTTTGTACATTTATCATTTGGGAAGTGCAACAAATGGTTTAATGGGTGCTCAGAGTCTCTTTCAAATATGAGTATACTGCTTTGTGTAGTCTTGACCTGTCAAGATGGCTGGGTTCCCCCTTTGACACATTCCTGAGATCGAGATGGGTAGGGAGCACAGGCAGGAAATATTAATACACAAAAATTATGAATAATCCCAAAAAAAAAAAAAAAAAAAAAAAAAAAAGCCCAAGAAATGTCTTTCAGACTTTGATTCTGAAAAAGAAATTAATATGGAATTTACAAGATTTTTTTTATTCTCATATCCCTAGGAGAAACTCCGCCGACAAAATTTTCCCCTTTCTTGATTGGAAAATCCAGTAGAATTAATCCTAAAACAGTTAGAAAGTTGAGAGATGGCAATTTGCTGGTCGAGGTGGAACTTAGGAAACACATAGAAAATATAATAAAGATGAAGACCTTTCATAATATCAAAATTAAAACCTTCCCTCATGCAAGACTGAATACTTCTAAGGGAGTCATTAGAAGTAAAGAGTTGTCTCTGGCCAAACTTGAAGAAATTACATCTGCCTTAGGATGCCAAGGGCTTAGCAATTACCATAGAATCTCAATTAAAAGAAAGGGTGGAAACGATTACAACTGACACATATATCATTACTTTTCCTATACATGACCCCCCCCCCAACAAAAAGTTATAATATTGAGCCAATGGAACAATATATCCCTGCTCCCCTAAGATGCTTTAGGTGCCAAAAATTTGGATATTATAGCATTCTGAAGATGAATGCCATGATGAAATAAGATGTGTTAATTGCCAAGAAAGCCAAATTATAAAATATAAAAGTAATTATCTCATTTTCAGAAGCAAGGCAAATATTAAAAGGTTACATGGAAGGCCCTTCACACACAAAAAAATAATGGAAAATAAGATTACAAATAATGCCTGTCAGCCTAACAAATACAGAGCCCTCATTGAGAAGCTTGTACACTTGGGACCAAATGATTGGCCCAAATTTCAAATTTAGCTAAAATGTCTACATTCTAAGTAAATGGTTCAGGTTGAACTGCAAAAGAAGGACTGAGATAAAAGGCATTATAAAAGTGTAAAAAAAAAAATAGGTTTTAATACCAGAAATACTTTGTAAAAAATTATTACCAGAAATAAAGAAAAAAAATATTACCAGCAATACGTTTTTGGAAAAATAATATTAACAGAAATGGATTTTTGACAAAACAAAAATATTACCAGAAAAAAAAAAAAAATCTGTCAGCATTAAATGACCAATTGAGGTTGATATGCCATAAAACAAAAGAAATCAAAAATTCCATACACTGATTCGAAACCAGTAATTAATAAATTAATTTTAAATTAATAAATTTATAATAAATAAATGGTAAGTTTTCTGGGATTTACATTATT
This sequence comes from Acanthosepion pharaonis, assembly GCA_903632075.3. Lineage (NCBI taxonomy): Eukaryota > Metazoa > Mollusca > Cephalopoda > Sepiida > Sepiidae > Acanthosepion > Acanthosepion pharaonis. Next base: position 179,936 of record CAHIKZ030004620.1, on the reverse strand, counting down.
CAGACTATTGTCCTCATCTTTGTTGCCATATTTATTACAACGTTTCGACCATTGTACGCGCCGGCCTTCTTCAGGTGGAATATAGACAGATTCTCTGGGATGGCTGTGTAAACAAGAAATTAAAAAAGATTCAACCAATGATCAAGACCTAACAGAATTACAGAAAAGTAAGAAAGGAGGAAGTAACTCTTGCTCGACTACGCATAGGCCACACACACACATACATATATAACGCATTTACATTTGCTTAAAGGAGAGGATCCTCTATTATGTGTAGAATGCGATGAACTACTTAAAGTTGAACACATACTGGTGAAGTGTATCGACTTTTATGAAATTCAATTAAAATATTACCAGGTCATCAACCTGGAAGATCTATTTGAACTGATTGATCCAAATAATATTTTTTTGATTTCTGAAGGATGTTTGGCTAAATCAAAGGATGGAGAAACTTGAGGTTGCTTTGTAGAGAAATATGTACCGTTCGCCAAACTGAAGAGGAAAAAACAATGTACGTATAAACTATTCATCTACAAATTATACATACACATATAAATGGGATTTGGCATTAAATGACTCACAGGGTTGATATGGCAGAAAAGCCATCAAATCAGCATTTCTTATATGGTCAGGAATCCAGGCCAATATTATTTTGTGCTTTATTAAATGATAAAAGTCTTCTGAAATTTCGGGATGATTTAGGTTCTTTTATTTAATTGCTGTTAAACTAAATAGGAAATTTATAATGTTCTTATTCTCCCTATCATTTTAAGTGCCATTTTTATGGCTTGTAGTTCAGTTGTATAGATGAATGCATTATTTGGTAGCCAGGTTTGTTTGTGAATTTGCCTGCTTGTGGCTGCTACAACTATTCTAAGATTTTTGATCCATCTGTGTAGAATGGTTCATACTCACAATATTTATCTCTTAATTCTCCGTATAGGCTTTTGTTGATTGCATCTCCCTTCTTTTTTTTTTTTAAATGTATCAATGTAAGGTCAATATGAGGTTTGGAGATTGTCCATAGGGCTATATTATTTATTGTGACTGGTGTTAAATTATCAAGATCTTTGTTTATTTGTTCAAGTGCTTCTTTGATGGAAAGGATGGCTGTTTGACGAAAGGATGGCTGTTGGTTTATTTCTAAAGAACTGGATATATTGAGGTTCATATGTTTTTTGGTATGCTGGGTTATTTGGGTTTGATTGTAGTCTTAGTGCATATTGAAGGGATCATTTTTCCCATCTCAGAGACGTAGTTGGTTCATTGGCTTCTATACAGAGACTTGCATGGGTGAAGAGTCCGGGTGGCCCAAAGACTAAATCTCAAGCCTTGATTTTGTATGGTTTGTAGCTTTTTTTAATATAGGATCTACGTGTGGTACTGTAAATACTGTATCCATAGTCGTTTTGATCTGATATGTAACCTATATATTCTGAGCATTACATCTTGGTCAGTACCCCAGTTCAGTTTTGATATTAATTTTAGAAGCTTCAAAATGTTTCGGCATTTTTGCTGAAAGGTAATCAATGTGCACTTTGAAGTTAAATTTGCTATCTCACATGATTCCTAGATAGTTTATTTGTTGGACTATGGGAATTCTGTGTTCATTCAATTTTAATTCTGGATGGAGGTGGTAAGCTCCATTTTCATAGAAATGCATACAGTTTTTGTTATGGAGAAACAGAATCCATTTTCATTTGTCCATCTTTCTATCTTGTTTAAACATGTTTGTAGATATCTTTCAAGAGAAGGCACATTTTGTGATAAGTATGACATTGAGAAATCATCTACATATAGGCATTTTTCAATTCTTGTATTAGTTTTTGATAATAAATAGTGTAACTAATAAAATGCTACCTTGAGGTACTCTTATCTCCTGCTTGTGTGCGTCTGATGTTGTGTTTCCATTTTTTACTTTAAATGTTCAGTTTGAGAGAAAGTTTTGGATGAATATAGCCATTCTTTGTTTCATTGCCATCTTGTGTATGTCTTTTAGGATACCATACTTCCATGTGGTGTCATAGGCTTTTTCCTGATCAAGGAATATTGATACCATATGACGACCACAAACAAAGCCATCATAAATAAAGGATTCTAGCCATACAAATTGATCATTGTCCATTCCTTGATTTTTCTGGAATCCACTTTGGTAACTAGATAAGAAATTGTTTCTCTCCCAGTACCATATTAGTTGAGAATTTACCATTTTCTTCATTGTCTAGCAAATGCAACTTGTTTGTGTAATGAGTCCATAGTTTGTTTTACTAGTCTGAATGGTGTTCCTACACCCCAACATTTGCTGTGTGCATTAAAATCTCCCATTAGTAGAAATGGAGTGCAAAGTTAGTCTTTCTATTTCAATTTTATTTAGTCTGTGTTTTGGAAGAATATAAAGGGAACATAGTTATTGTTCAATGAATCAAAGATTTGTATGTAATTGTAGTTCTTCATGGGGTATTGATTTTTTAACCAATATTGAAATAACCTCACTGGGTCTATTTTCTATTTATTTTGTCGTAAGTTTCATGTCCTTTAAAGGTGAAGTCATCAGTTTCTTTGAGAAACGTTTCCTATAAGCATAAGCCTATATTTGGATTGTAATCTGTAAGGAGCAGTTTCATTTCCTCATAGTTTAACACCTCTACACTTCCATTGTATTATGTTTGTATTCTGTTTGTCCATTTGAGTGGTAATTATTTTTATTTTTGTGAGTGGATCTTAAGGATGACTGTATTTTTGGTTATCAATTACCATATATTCCATACTGTTTGTTTTTGTTTTTCAACAAGCATTTGTATTTTCTTGATCATTTAGGTTTTCATTTTTTTTTCTGATTATCTTTATGTGGATTGTTGTTCTGTTTATTTGCTCTTAATTCTTTTTCTTTTGTTTTTTTTTTGGATTTCAATTTTGTTTTGTATCGAGGTTTGATTGATTTTCATTCTGTCAGTTTTCTGTTTGGGTAATTTTCCATTTGAGTGTTTTGTAGTTGAGAGGTTGTTGTTGTTAGTGAATTTTATGTTGGATTTACATTGGAATTAGTTTTGGTTCAGTGGTTGGGGTTGTTTCCAAATTTACAATTGGTTTAAAAGTTTTCAATATGTTTCTTTAATTTTTAATACATGAATAACAAGAACTAACATTCTTAATTGAATGTTAGTTCTTGCTATTTATTGTAATTTGTTTGATATTAGATTTTCATGAGTAGCTTTTAATATTGCTTGGGTAATTTTTGTATATGATGTATTGAAGTTTGTTTTGATGCATTTCCTTGCTTATAAGAAAGGTATTTTTTTTTTTTGGTATGTTTAATTTTTAAAATGTCTTTCTTTTTTCCAGGTTTTGCAGTCCCTGAAAGTTGATCTATGGTTTTGTTTACAATTAAGACATTTTGTATCATTTGGGCATGTGATCTCTGTATGTTTAGCCTCATTCTCCTGACATACCAGCTTCCTTGTATGTTGATTCTTACCATGTCCATATCTTTGGTAATTGAAACATCACAACAGGTTTGGAATACATGTTTCTACTTAGAAAACTGTATATTCAATTTTTATTTCATCTGGTGGTTCTAGAACTGGATCCAAGATGGAAATGCTACAAAGTCAAATATGTTGGTAAGGAGGGGGAGATACTAATACTAATAAAAAAAATAAAATATTTATAAAATATTAATCTCAAAAGGAGGGGATTTTTGAAGTAAATAGTACACCCCCAGTGACTATATGAACTAGTCTATTACTATAAAGAGCTCCAGGTTGGAGGTAAGAGTGGTAGCTGTTTGGAGTCAGTCTTCAGACTAATACAGGCATCATGGCAAGTAGCTGAAGCCTTACATATAGAGAATCCTGATATGAAGTATGTTATGCAAAAACCATAGAATAATATTATTAATAATAATAATAACTAACAGCAGTCTTACTCTTTTAAACAAATAGTCTGTTTAAATACAAAGCTTTATTTAGAAAAACATTAAATTTTGGCATTAAATGACCCAATGGGTTGATATGTTGTAAAACAAACAAAAACATTTTATAGTAAAACTGAAGACGACATGGCATACATTGTCAACAAAACAATTTGCTATGATTAATCTCATTTCTTGTAAGGAGAAACAAGTTTTCATTGCTTGTCTGATTTTCTAAGATTATTTGGTTTAAAAAAAAAAAAAAAAAAAAAAAAATGCAGCTAAGTAATTATAATATAATTATGAAATAATGCCATTCTCTTGGATTAATCATAAACTTTGAATTTTCATATTTAGACTTTGGCATTAAATAATCAATGGAGGTGTTGATATGCCTCTTAAAAAAAAACAAAAAAACAACCACCCCCAAAACAAACTAAATCATCTATTTATTTTTTTATTATTATTTTATTTATCTTACTTATTATAAAACGCAGATTGTGTGTGTGTGTGTAACGTTTATATATTGGATCGAATTTCCTACATTTTTTAGCCGATTTCAACAAAACTTCACAGGACTACATAAAATTACCTTGTGGTGGTTCTTACGGCGCCGAAAATGGGAAAAACACATTGTTTTTTTTAAACAAAATCAATTTGAAAACACGATTAAGACACATTGTGAGAATGAAAGGGGGACAACTCACCCACGAAAATGTAAACAAAAGAGCATAGCATGGTGAAAAAAAAAAAGCCGAACTTGACGAAAACAAAATTTTATCGTCTAATGTTCATATTATTATTAAAGAGGAAAGATCAAAGTATTTCTGGGGTATTTTTTTTTTACATTTTTTAATCGTTCTTAGCACGTCTGAAATTTTCGTTAAAAATATTGTTTTTTTAGGTCAAAAAAAAAAAAAAAAAAGACAGATAATCAATCATTTTCGATTTGATAAAATAGGGAAAGATAATTCCAATGTACTTTAGTGCCGTTTTTTCAATTCCTTTGCAATTTGTTACAAGGCAGATCAATAAGGCATTGGTTCTATTTGAAATTAATTCAATATTTAAAAGAAAGTATTAAGAAATAATTTAAAATTGCCAACGTAAGAAATCTGATAGACAAAAACAACAATATTTCAAGATGATAATTATTAAGGAAAGAACACAGTACTTGTAATAAATTAATAAACCCAAATAAAGTTAATATTTTGTATTAGAAACAACGAGTGGAAAATATATTCAAATCAGAATTCTAATTATGAATCACCACAAGCAAAATATGCAATTTTTTTTACTGTATTCAATAAGTAAATATCATAAATTGTAAAAGATTACAGAGAAAGGCTATCTACATTTTTCAACCGATTTCAACAAAACTTCACTTTTTTTTTGGTAGGATAGCAAGGTGAACAAGGCGGAAAAGTTTTTTTTTTTTTTTAAATGGAAAACAAATTCTGAAAAGGAAAAATGTTCACGAAAATAGGATAGGTGTAAATGTGCACAGGTAAAAAAAAAGTACTTACTGTGGATTTGGGTATTGTAAGTGTGTGTAGTGTTTTTGTGTTGTTTTTGTTTTTTATACCCTTTTTTGTTCAGGTTCATGGTCGTGAGAAAGTTCAGTCATCTCAGATTTTGGGATCAGGCATTGAATTTGCTGCTAAAAATTATTTATGACGAGCCAAAAGGGATGAAGACTTATTTGTTGTTGGTTGCATCGTCTTGAAGAAAATTATTTGCGACGAGCCAAAAGGGATGAAGAATTATTTGTTGTCAGTAAGATATCCCTGTCTGTATTTAAGGTTGACTGACGAGGAATAAATGAGTCAACTTCACGGATCAAAATTTTAGTCCCGACTGAACTCAAACGATTAGTTTGTCCGTGATGTCAGAGAAAAACGGGAAAAACAGTAATTTAAATTTGTTATATTGGTGACATCAGCAGGAGCTGATAAAACGACAATAACTTGTAATTAGTTTTAAATAACTAAAGAAAAGGTTTACTACTATTTTAGCTTAACGAGAAAGGAAGGGGTGTAATCAGTGGACAAGTTTTCCTTCCACCACACTTGGAAGGAAAAACGTCAGCGCCGCAAAAAAACGTAGATGGAATTACTGTATTATTTCCATAAATCATAGCGATTGTAAACAATGTTTTCGTTTGAATTTGGGTTTGACCAATTCGTAAAAAAAAAAACTAATTAAGACATGCGTCAACCTTAAACAATAATCTTTGTCAATTTTATTTTTCAGTCTTTATGATCGTCCATACTTGATCTATCGCTTACTGTTACATCCCCGGGCAACGCCGTGCTCTACTGCTAGTTTATTCATATATTTATTTTTTTTAATAGCCAATTCCATTAAATTCAACTTTGGAAATTCAGAATAGTGTCTTTATAAAAACTTGACCTCTACAAATCTCTAATTTCTGGTAGGTATAATTTGTTTATTTGTATCACAGAAAGTGACGACAGTGTTACCCACCTGCTGCCACCAAAATGATTGAAATATCACAAGAGTGCGTCAGAGTCTGTAAAAAGAACTGCTGAAAGTGCAGTAAAGAAGGAAATGTAACTTACCTTCAAAAAAAGTCCAGCAAAACACAATGGGATACACGTGCCAGGACCATTGCATAAAATCTAAAGAAAAAAACAGACGTGTATTAAAAAAGGCAGAAAATAAAATCAGCATTTGTAATACAGGTATAAAAATTTAAAAAATGGATTCCAAACTTGTCGCCAAATATAACGAAAATATATTCAGGAGTAATTTTTAAAGAGATAATGAATTTATTTTTAATCCAATATTTTTATTAATTCAAATACTTTTAATGGATCCGTGTTTAATTAGATACCATTTGTTTAACAAAAAAACAAAATGTATATTGCATCTACAAGAATGGACATTTCAGAAAACCTAATAAATAAAATCTGCCCTGTTGATTGAGACTTTTTTTTTGTATCAAGAAATGCAAGAGAGTAAAGCCACTAAGACACAAGGAGTTACAGAGTGTGGAATAATTTGGAACAGAGACTTAAAGTTGGCTGGAAAGCATGAAGACGGAAGAGAGTTCCACACAAGTGAGAAATGCCAGAAAAGAAACTGTTAGCGTAGAACTTACGATTGCATCTAACCAGCCCAACTGTAAATTAATGAGATCTCGATGCCAGTTTTATACTGCACTTAAATAAAAACCAAGTCTGGGTACCATAGAATAGGGACTGTAAAATACACAGACTGCACTTCTTCAGGGGGCTGACCCCAGCAATGAAGTCACCTGTTTGCTGTGGTTGGCATTTCATAATGTCCGAGGTTGGAAACCTGGAGGCTGAGCAGAACCATGATCCCTGGTTGGTCATTACTTGAGCTAGGTGGAATGGCCAGAGAGGGTTTGATCTGATCAATTGGCTGGTTATGTCAAGTACTAGGACCAATGTAATTAAGCTTGACATTGTCTCAAACAGATTGCATAACAATCAAACATTTGATCATTTATTATTTTTAAAATGGTAGAAGGCAGTAATTGAGGATCAATTGAATTGAAGAGAAAGAAACTTTGACTGCTGTTTCAAATTAAGGTGTCAGATTTTTGGGTTACTGAAGCTCAAAACTAACAGGGACTCAAAGTCTGTCCATGATGAGAATATACTGGTAGATGTATCTCTGTTTCAACCAAAGTGAACGGGTTTAACCCACTTGTAAATTCCCAATAGTAACCGACTTCTGTGGTGGAACACAGGACTAATGGAGAGAGAGAGAGAGAAAAAAAAAAAAAAAACAAATGAAATCTCCCTGATTCTGATTCAGAAACTGGAACTGAATTCCTTAGATGAATCATAATTGAATCTCTAATAGAAATTGAATTTACGATCGAGAGGGTTGAACACTACATCCCCAAAATCCCTCGAGATGTTTCAAGTGTTAGAAGTATGGACACCAGAAGGAGAGCTGAAGAGAAGAAAAAAGAAAAGCATACAAAATATGTAATTGAAACAAAAATAATAACATAATCCACAATAATAAATTACATGAAACAGATTATATAATACTACTGACGTCATGTCCACTATCCAGAATAACCTATCCCATCTAAATAATCTTGAAATAGTCACAAACACTTCCAAAACCATTATGGATATACTCAGATCCTCAAACATTAATAACAATAATATTTCTGAAGCAGGTATTTATAAAATAAATTACCAAAACTGCTCCTCCCAATATATTGGAGAAACAAGCAAAAATTTAAAGACGCACTTATGAGCACAAAATAGACGTCACAAAAACAACTTAACTAATGGTCTAGTCATACAGAGAAATAAATTCAACCACAATTTTGATTTTAAAAATGCCACACTCATAAAAAATAAAGAAAATCCTCCATTGAATATTATCCAAATATTAATCTACACCCAGCTTTCTTCCCAATATCACCTTTCCTAACAGAATCACTACTCTCCCAAGCCAATGTACACAACTATATCAAGAAATCAAAAGAAAATGGTTGAATGTATCAACATAACAATAAAAACATTTCTACACATGAAAGTACTTGACGTAATTTTCAGTTGACAATATGAATACAATAGTGTTTTCTAAATTCTTCTAGTTGCTAAGGACATTTAGTCCACATGGAATGAAACACGTCAATTAATAATACAGTTTTCCTATTCTCTTTTACCTTTATACGTATTGTTTTTTTCTACAGATTAAATCTGAGAAATTTTTCATATATAGTGTGTGTGTGTGAAAGAGAGAGGGAGTGAATAAATCATGGAGATCAAAAATATAGAAGTTAGAAAAATACCCATTTCAGATGAATTCAATTAGTAACAATAACAAAACAGGTAAATATAGAGAACTCATTACAACAGTTGGAGCAGTGAGGACCAAATGACTGGCCAAAAATCTAAGAACTGCTGAAAAGAACATGCACAGCTGAAAGCAGCTGATAAACACTAAATAATACTGGAAATACTAAATAAATTCAAAGCACCCATTTCATACGCACATACTATGGCTCAAATATTAGTTACACAAAACACAAAATCTCCACCTAAAGTAAACCCAATTAAACAACATTAACATATGCCGTAAAACAAAATAAAACCAATCAAATTAACCAAAAATCTCAAAGCTCACTAATCCCGCTAACAATCCTTTAAATAAATATCTCCATAACACCCCACCCCACCAAATCAAGACCAACCAATAAAAAAAGACTCCTCTGTTACCCACAAAAAGAAATTTGAGCTTTTAGAGAGAACAGATGATATGCCATCAAAAAAAAAAAAAAAAAAAAAAAAAAAAAATTAATATTTTTCTCTTGAATTATAAAGTTTTAATTTTAATATTAAATTTTGTCATTAAATGACCCATAGAGTTGTTGATATGTCACTAAACAAAAACAACCAACCAATCACCCATCAATTGATAATTGCTGAAGAGTGAAAATAAACCAACATGTAGAAACTATTTACATTATTTGGACCATTGTCCTCATCTTTGTTGCCATATTTATCATGTTTTGGCCATAGTACCTGAACCCTTTTATTTTGCTCTCTGGGGTAGACTGTTCTAGTTCCACGTGTAAGTGGAACTACCCCTGCGAGTGAAATAAAGGGTTCAGTTCGACATTCCAACCACCTGAAGAAGGCCGAAATGTTGTGAAAAAAGATGAGGACAATAGTCTGAATAATGTAAATAGTGTACATAACACCTTATCTCAGAAATATAGACAGATGTAAAAGCTGCACTCACAGTGAAAAACATTTTAATGAAATGTACAGGGTGATCTGAAAGTTGTGTTACCCCTACATAATATAATTTTCTATTTCAGATGGATGACACAAAATGAAACTTCTCGATGCGTGACAGTGTCAATGAAAGTGAATCCAGAACATGTGCTTTGTATTATTGTATTACTTGTTCTTCTATTGTTCTCATTATTTCTTGGTAGGGGGTGACAAGACTTTCGAACCACCCTGTACATACTTAGCACCTGTAAGACATAAATACTACAAGGAGACCAACATGAGAAAACTATTTGAAAATACTGAAACTATCAACATAATGTCCCACCTTAAAGAAGTAGGCTTATACCAAAACACAACACCTACAACAGATACATATTATAGATGGATAAAACATACGCTTGCCTTGTAAGTATAAAATTATGTCCAAAATATCTGTAGTTGAATCCATACAAATGTGTTCAAAATATTTAGATTTTGGCATTGAATAACCCATATAGGTGTTGATATTCCACGAAACAAAACCATCTAAATAGATAGCTGGGACTCATGATGAACTAATATAACTATGTACCATGCCTGTAGATGACATAAGACATCAACATCCCAGCCATTGCCAAGAGACAAATCTGTGAGGCTTAAGGGCAGAGATACCCAACAAACAAGATGGACACAGATTACCAGTGAAAGATGACCTGTGACTGGGATTATGGCTCATAAAAATCATCCAATCGAAGCTCTTGTCCAAAGAACTTATCACCTTTTTAAATTATGACCACTTCGTAAAGTGATTTAGATTTTTTCCTTTTTTTTTCCTCACTCTCTCTCTCTCAATTTGACAGCTGATTCTATTAAAGGAACATTTATCATGACATTGTTATAAGAAGAGTTAGCTTCAACCAGTTTAAATGGCTAGTGCCATCATCTTTGTCGCCATATTTATTACGTTTTGGCCGTTGTACGCTCCGGCCTTCTTCAGGTGGTTGGAATGTCGAACTGAACCCTTTATTTCGCTCACTGGTGTACACTGTTCTAGTTCCACGTGCCATGTCTAATGGATGTCAGTTATCTGTTATCTCCTGTTAATTCCCCTCTCCAAGTTCTCCACTGCCTTAACCAGGTATTGAACACACACTCTTTGGGTCCTGTCACTGAATCTAACCAACGCCTTTATCCACTGTGCCATGTGTCCTTGAGGATCCAGTAACAGGACCCAAAGTTTTGTGAATTCAATCCCTGGTTAAGGCAGTGGAGAACTTGAAGAGGGAAATTAACAGGAAATAACTGATAACTGACCTCCATTAGACATGGCACGTGGAACTAGAACAGTCTAGCCCAGTGAGCGAAATAAAGTGTTCAGTTCGACATTCCAACCACCTGAAGAAAGCCGAAGCGTACAACAGCCAAAAAATTTGACTTTTCAGAGCTTTGTCTTTTTACATCCAACTTAGCATAAAATTAACAAAAAATGAGAAAAATTTTCAGTTGATTGCTGAAACCTCCTGATGAGTGGACTGTACATTTGCAAAACTTATTGTCTATGAAACTCCAAAGTTAAGTTGCTGGCTATAACATCAGTCAGCTGAGTGACAAATTTTATTTGTATTAATCATTTTATCTATTATATATATATATATATATATATCTTATCCATAAACATATATATATATTTTTCATATATATATATATATATATATATATATATATATATAGCACTTTTATCCATAAACATTACATACCGTAAGGCTATTTTCACCATAATATTATATATATATATATATATATATATATAAAATGGTGAAAATAATTTTAAGGTATGCAGTAAGTGCTCTATATCAGGGATTGTGTATATAAATATAAAAGCTAACACTGAAATGTTTTATTGCTTGAATATTGCGTTCAAGCATGAAACAGACTGTCTTATATAAAAAGAAATGTGTTTGTGATGTGAATGTTTAAGACTATTCTCATGCACAATATTATTATTTTTTATTTGAATTAAAGGACTGAACATTTTCATAACAAAGGGAGAAAACTTATCTCGGAATAATTACACAGTGTTCTCCCCTGTATCATCTATAAATCTTTTCTCCAGTTACGGTTTCTTTTGGTTTTTTTTTCCTTTCCTTTTCTCAATTTAGTACGGTGGAGTAAATGTATAGCGGCTCGTATTGGCGAATCGGAGAGTCGAGTTCCATTCCAGCTGAATCCATTACATTCACTTACATGCTAATACCCTTGTGAAAGGTAGGAATCCTCTTCTTTCCCCCCCAGCTATGGGTAAATAGCTGGACAGACCGGGTTCATCCATGGTACATAACTGACTGAACTATTCACTATTCAGTCATCTGTTTTCAGAAGGCGAAGTTCTAAATGAATTTTTTCTATCTTTTTTATATCTATTATAGCTCGTGATTAGTATGGCAATTATAGAAATAAATTTGGTTAAGTCAACTCAAGATCCAGAGCTTTGATTAAACTGCCTTGGGTTTTCCCCCCAGTGATTGGGGGGTTGAGCTGCAGTTGGCTAGATCTCGCTCTTTCTTTCCAAGCATTCCTGTCAAGTGGAGACTGCAGTCCTTCCACATCTTCCTAGTTCTACCTCAACCTCTGTGACCAGGAACCCCGCACTCTAAGACAGTCCTAACGCAGGACGAAGACTGCGACCAGACCATCTAAGACGACGGATGTGCAGCACTGATGTTTATATCCTCAATACCGAGCCTTGTTAACAACTAGGATGAGGGAGTTTTATACTGAGGCACCAAGCAGTTGTGGTTATCAAGCAGTTGCAAGATGGATACACTTGATGCCCACGTCTCATTGCTTATGTCTTTAGTGATATGCACACTCTCCACATCTATCAACAAGTGACATGGAATCATTTCCTTACTCTCTTCTCTCACTTATAGCCATAAAATTATTATCTGTGACTAGCTTGGTGGTCTCAATACAGAAATTTCAGCCTTGGTCAATTTGCAGATGTCAACACACTCCTCCACATTGTCTCTTGGGCTTCACTTTAAACTGGATGCCCAAGTGGATTTCAGCCAGAACCCACAAACGGAAAAAAAACCTTCAAAGTCAAAACCTCAGAAAATTAAATCACATCATCCCACATCACATAATAAGCTAAAGCCCCAAAAGATTTAGCAGTGAAGTATCAAATAATTCAATGGCACTGCCACGAAATAAAGGCAATCATAAATGAACTGCTTTTGCTGATAACAGACCTATCACTGGCAGTTGTTTGCCTTCAGGAAACATTCCTTAAGCAAAATGACAAACTGAATAGGAAAGAATACCAGTAATACAACTACATACATGATACTGGGCTTCAAGCATCAGGCAGTACATCCATCCTAGTTTAGAAATGATGTGCTGTAAATTTAACAGCTATTTTACAGGCGACTGCTGTTAAAGTGATCTTACAAAGTCCAATAAACATCTGTTCAGTATATATCCTATCTAATGGACCAGTAAATGAATAAAATTCATGAAATCATAAGGCAACTCTCTGCCACTTTTATGATACGTGGAGACTTTAACTGTCACAGCACCATTTCGGGACACAAAAAGACACAAACCAAAAGGGAAGTGCATTAGAAACAATGATTTATGTATTTGTAATGATAAAAGCCCAGACTTAAATCCATTTTCTGGCAACTACTCAGCAATAGACTTGTTCCTATGTGATCCACCAATTTATATGGATTTCTCATGAAAGGTACTGGCAGATACAAGAATATATAAGCCAATGTTCTGAAAAAGTAGTCGAAATAAAAAGCATCAAGAACTTTAATCATTTAATGGAAAATCCTCATCTCTTCAGCAAAATATTCAGCCCCCCCGACACACACAACAAACACAAAAAACACAACAGCCCTTGGTTCAATGACAAATGCAAAAAAAGCCATCAGGCTAAGAGCAGCTCTGAGAGAATTTAACAAACAACATCAAGATGAAAATGCTATGATATAAACAACATGCATGTATGAAATGTTTGAGAAAAAAGTAGATGACATAATATCATTTCTTAAAACAGTGGGCCTATACCAAAAAAATATAAATCAAATTGGAATGTCAATAAAATCAATTTTTCTACAAACTGCATATCTGAAAAGAATGCATCAATGAAACCCAGACTGTCAACAAAAACCCTCTTTACAAAAATACATCAATGAAACCTGATTTACAAATGGATATCTTACAAAGAATACATATTCTATTTATACAAATCTATTGTAAAAGTCTTGTTGGCATTAAATAAGCCATTGAGGTTGATATGCCATAAAACAAACCAAACTACTCATTTGTATAATCTTCTAATAGTCTATCCAAATTGTGATTATCGGGCAGCTCCATCACAGATACTCCATTTCTGGTCTGATCTAACCTTTGTAAAGACCAAAGCATTGCTGGTAGGGTCGGCTACTTTTTCGAGTGGTGTAAGGAACCAACCATTTTTCTACCATCTTTAGTGATGGATCGTATATATGAGTTCCGCTTGTAGTGAGCTTGAGCCCTAATAGATATTCAAAGCAAAAACTTGTATTGAGAGTTCAACTTGGCCGACTAAAATAAACAATCTATAATATAAAAACACTGATTTTCTTTCCGTCATACACTGCCTGGAAGTGACCGAGTTTGACATTGAAATAATGCATTCCCCTCTCACTCGGTTTGGACAACCTCTACCCCGGGCTAAGCAATAGAATCATAAATTCAAAGATAAAAAAATAACTTTTGTTTTTCTAAAGCAAAAAAAAAAAAAATTCAGTAATAAATAGAATTGTTTTCAATTTTTTTTGTTTTTCTTTAAATTTTGTAGAATATTTCTACAAAATTTAAGTCGATGATGACCTGTATATAAAATCTTGTTCAAACGTGCCTCCTGTCAATTAGCTGTGATGGTGTAATAGTCATAGATATGAGTTGTAACCCCTCCCCAATCTGTACTGGATCGCTCTATCCTTGTTTTTAATCATCCTGGGTGTCTAGCCACTCATCAGAAATGCCTGGTGGGGGAATTGGTCTAGTTGCTGATAATCCAGCCGCCACTCGTACTGGGCTGTATAACTGGTATCTCTCATAAGCACTAATATATATATATATATATATATATATATATATATATATATATAGATACAAATTCATAACCGCATCCATATTTACAGTGATATTAAAGCCACTGCACTGTAGTATGCAATGTTTGACTTGAACCTGACGAATGTAAAACTAAGAAACAAAACGGTGTGTAGAGAGATGATACTAATGGCATCAGATCTGAAAAAACTGTAAAAATTATAATACAATAATGCCTAAAGAAATATAAAAAAAAAGATTGCAAAATTAATCACAGGCAGACTTACGACCATCCTGGTTATGACGATAAACTACATCCACATCCTTAGTAAGACAATAAACTATGTCCAACAGCAAGGCCTCTGATTAGGAGGTTTTGAGGAGTGTGGAACCACCTCTTAATTGCTGGTGTTCCCAGGTCCACCCTGACCTGGGGTGGTAGCACCTGTTAGGGTCCCAGCTATGGGCAAATAGTTAACCCCGAAACTGAGGTAAAAAGCATTATGAAAGTGTAAAAATAGGTTTTAATACCAGAAATACTTTGTAAAAAATTATTACCAGAAAAAAATTACCAGAAATAGATTTTTGATAAAACATAATATTACCAGGAAAAAAAAATTGTCGGCATTAAATAACCCATTGAGGTGTTGATATGCCGTAAAACAAAACAAACCAAACTTACGACCAAATCAATTAATGACTTGTGGTCATAACCAATTGTGGTTGTAAGTCAATAATGACTTGTAATTTAAATGGTAAGGTGATAAAATACAAACTTAAATCGTTGTCTATCTTATTCTCTGTTAAATATCGAACATTTATCAGTTTTTATTTCCCGCACCACCAGAAAGACAAAAAAAAAAAAAAAAAAAACGTTCAGTGATTTTGTAACTCTGATGGTGTACACTATACAAAAGCTGTTGTATTAGTGCCAAAGATACAATACAGATGGCTGGCATTTGTGTAGGTAATTCTGAAAATGCTTTGCTCAATCACTTTGATCTCTAATATTCTGATGGGTTTTATCATGATAATTGGTGATGGGACAATCCTGGAGTTACAGTTAATTACTGATGCATCAAACTTTAGTATCCAAGATAAAATAAATGAAAATGCACAATGTGTGGAGACATCCAGTGAAATCTGTCAACATAAATGGTCAAAAACCCCCAAACTGATGGATGCCATATTTCCATGCCAATGAGGTTGATTATCAAAGACAGTTTACTTACCACATTTGGTCGAATTTTGCAGACCAATGGGAAGCAGTAGAGGCTGGCATAAAGTGTGGTCAGTATAGAAGTGATGTATGACTGACCGACTGATCGGCTGCGTGGGATACGGTGAACTTTGTACTGTAAGCAAAAAGAAACAAACAAAAGATCAAAGATAAAAAGACTTGTAGTGATAGAGAAATAAATTAAAAAAAAAATAACAAAAGACCAAAATTTCACCATCTCTAAAAATAGATAGACAATCAGAATTGCCATGCCGCAAAGCCATATTTCCACCAACCAATCTGAAAGCTTTCACAACTAGGATATAATGCCAATGAGAAGCACAGTGACCTTTTCATAGTTGAGATATAGATGTGTATATAATTAGATAATCAACCAAAACTAGAATCAATAAATAAATTTTGTCTGTTCTCCAATGATGTGGTCATTGTAAGATCCCTAGAGACAAAATAATATAATTGTATAATATATATATATATATATATATATATATATAAAAAAAATTGAAAAAAATTTTTTTTGCTTTAATTTCTTCTTTTTAAATAAGTATATCAGCTTTTGTAACATTAATTAATAATTATTAAATTTCCTTTTTAGCTCCTCCCCCTCTGGGGATGGTAGCGCCCGTTAGGCGGCTCAGCTATGGGCAAACAATGACACCCTCCTCCCAAAATAATAATTATTTGCAAATAATGTTTGTCTTGAAGTTTTAAATATCACAAGCATGCAACAATGTCTGACAGATGAGAGGATATAGGTTAAGTCTCCTCCATTTTTTTCCCTCTTATTTCCTTAAAACTTAGAAATAACTATTTACTATTACTGTAAAAAAAAAAAAAAAAATGCTATGTCAAAAGAATGGTTATTTCATTGACACTGCTATTACCGTATAGAATTTTGGCTCCCTCGGCAATGTTGTTTTAAAAAGTGATGATCAGAATTTTAATATAATCCAAACACAGGAAAGGGGATTTATATATTTTCTTTATTAAGAATTGACACCAAAGATATTAACCCTAGAACACTATCCATGGGTATATAGTACCCAGTGCAATAATGTTTTTCAGTCTCTATTAATGTTAACTCAAAGTACAAAGTTTGAAGTGCCTGCCTGTAAAATATTTCAAATAAAGATTTATATTTAATATTTTTTTTGATATTTTCAAAATCGGGTATGATATACTCATGGTTAGTAGTGGTGTAACTTTAATAGATGGTTAGTGTTCTAGGGTTAAACACTATTTATTAAATTGTTTATTTGCAAGAATAATTCTATATTTTTGAGATTATAAAAATATGTGAAGCTACTATAATGAAATATTATTTGCCATTTTATAAAGAAATAAATATGAAAATAAGTTTTTTATGCATAAATTTATAAAAATGCCTGTAAACAAGAAAATTTAAAAAACATAAGTAATTTGTAATTAAGAATAAAAAAAAAAAAAACGCATTTTCTGGACATTTTCTTTTTCAAATCTATTTCTTTATAAAATGGTAAATAAATATCACATTGTATTTAGTTCATATATTTTTAAATAAATATTACTGAGGAAGCCAAAAGTGTATACAGTAATGGAGATGTCAAGAGAATTAAACGTCTTTTTGGTACCCCGCCTCCCTCTTCATTGCAGCCATGGCGGTTAAACATTGCCAACTGTTAATGATAAATTATCTCCCTTGGATAGACTTTACATGTAGAAAAATAAAATTTAATCAATTTTTCATACTAACAGTTTATAAGTATTTATACCATTTACATGTGAACTATTGTACACATCTTTTTCGTTTTTATTTATAAAGGACGTACTGGATAATAGCCTAGTGGATTAAATCATTAGTTTGTGAATTCGGTAATAATTGTGAGTTCAATCCCTGGGTCAGGCAGTGTGTACTTGGATTCAGTGGAAATGGCAAGCAGTAACTGAGCATTACTAGAAACAAGAACTAGATGAGATATTCTTAGACATGGGTAGTGGAATGGGAACAACCTACCACTGTAGATTCAGTTCAGAAATCCCAAGTAGATTACTCGGATTGGCATATACCCTCCAAAATTCATTAGGGGTAACAACAACAACAAAGAAATTCAGAGAAAAGTCTGAGTAATTCCATCAAAACACTGCATAAATGGCAACTCCATTTCAAAATAGGTTTGAAATAATATCAATAGTACTTTTGACTTACTTGTCGATTGAATCTTCTCTCTGCCAGTAGGTTTTCTTACCTTCCTCAGGTGTATTTACTTATTGTTATTTTTTTTTCTGAAAACATTTTTCGCCTCTTCTCTGATGAGTAGTTGTAATAATATTAAAAAAAAAAAAAAAAAGTGTGCGGATTTCATGCACCCCTGCACCACCACCACCACAGGGTAAAGAGAGACTAAGAATTTGTCCCCTTCCAAGAAGTGGGGGAAGGGATATTATGGAAGTCATAACTTGAGAATCAACAGCCAGAATATGTCAGAGTGCCTGACGTCAAGTAGGCTCATGATGGAGCGGGTACTATATATCAAATAAAAAGTGCAATAAAAAACAGAAAAACAAACAGTTTTAATAATAGAAAGAAATAAGTACTTTATAAAGTAATCTGCACAATATCAGTTACTCAAGTTCAATGTAGGAAGACATTTTCAAAGCTAAAGATCATAAAGACAAGGTTAAGAAATTCACTGTTTGAAGAGAATTTGGAATCATACATGTTACTCTCCATTGAAAAAGAGTTGTTAGATGAATCAAATGCAAAAGCAATGATTGGCAGATTCTTCAGCAGTGTATCCATACTCACCATGCTTGGCCAATTGCAGGTTGGTGAAACTATTTAACCCATAGCTGGAGGTTTTGAATTCAGAATTGTCTATCTCCTAGACCAGTTACCAACCAAGGCCAAAGGACCAAGTCTGCTATACTATTCATCCATAGATAGTGATTGTAATGAAGAGATGGATTCATACCTTTTCCATGGGTATTTCCATATAAGTAAATGCAAAAAACTTGACTGAAATTTGAACTTGACTCTCCAATTTTCCAGACAAGTCCTACTATTTAACCTAAAGGTTGGGGCACAAGGTGGAAAAAATTTCATAAGTGAATGAAAAAAAAACTCAACTGAAATTTGAACTTTGCTCTCTTATTTCAAGCTACTATCCATTACACCACCCACACATCCGCTGATATTTGCTTAAAGAGAATTAAAACTAATTATACACTCACAATCATCTGATAATGATAATCATCTAATCACACAAAATGAACTTTTGCATTTTGAGAGTAGAAAAAGTAAAGTAAAGCTAAGACTTAACATGGTTTCTCTCATTTTTGTCCTCAGTGGGAACATAAATTTCCATCTTATTGTCCGTCTCTGTTCATGTTTACTATGTGATCTTCTATCTCTTTGCACTCAGTCTGATTTCCTTCTCCATTTTCTTCTTTTTGACTGATTGCATATCCATATGAATCCCTCCAGAAGAATCCTCCACCACTTGTTCTCATTTCTTCTTTTATAACCACCACCATTACCCACAATCCCTCAGTGCTGGCAGCTGTGGTCACCACCACCCTACACCAGGATACTTAAGGACACAAAATGACCATTACGTGTGGAGGGAGGGTTGCTGGAGGATAGAAGCAGGCCTGTCACCATGGTATAACAATGGTCAATTCCTGAGGTGGGGGGGGGGGGGCATTGGTAAAAGCACATTTTCTTACATTAAAATTAACTGGTATCACCATTAACAAATGGGGATGGGATTTTTGGAAGGGGTCTTGGTGTGTGTGGGGGGGTTCTAAACCAACTTTGTTTAACATGAGCTGGAAATTCTATTTCTTATAAAATTGCAGAGACTAAGACACTGTCAGAAAATATATTTGTAGCCCCTCCTCTGTTATTCTGATGAAGAATACATGGTTATAAGGAAGTTGAGTTTTCTTCACTTCACTAGAGAGGAACTAGAACAGACCCTGCTGACATTAGTATTGACTGTCTGTTGGCACCACTGGGTGGAGGAGGTCATGCTCAATACTGTTACTGCGAAAGTATGGAAGGGGCAATGGACAAATTTATTAAACTTAAAATCTGAGGAAAATATTGGTCATGAAAATAGTTTCTTGTGGGCCATAGAAACAGGGACGGGACACACCTGCTCTACACCTTCATTTTCTTGGTTCATTCACCTCGTCACAGTTTTTTCTTTAAAATTTCAGAACTTATTCATGTCAGTTAAATGAGTCTCTATTACTACATTGTCACTTGTAAAAATCAAGATACCACTGGTTCAATCCGTCATTCTTGCTTTCTGAACACTTCTAAATGTAAATCTGTTTTTCCCCCCTTTTTCACTGCTTCAGGCCTCTTATCAGGCCAACAATGCGGTTGACCAACCAATCAGTGTTCTTCGCTACCCAGGTTACACAGGTAAATAGCCTCCTCCAGTTCGACCAATCAGCACATGACTTGCTATTGGTGGAAGCATACCAAACTGTACAAAAACCCTCGTTACTGCACATGCTGCTGGAATTGCTAGATGGGAGAGTAATGCCATTTTCATGGAGCAAACTTGCCAATGTCACGTGCCGCATGTTAAGGTAAGACCCTTATTTTCCTATGCACCAGATGCAAGCCACTCTGGCTCATTTGCTTCTATGGGACTGTTCACCACAATTCAACAATTGTTAAATGAGTTTAAGATTAGCAAGGAACAACGAAGAAAAAAAAGTGATTTTTTTACTTTCAATGAATAAACTATTGAGGTTTTTGTGTACAAATACTTAATTTAACTTTATAGAGAATCAAAATATTGATTAAATATTTAAAGCTGAGAAAAATATGGCAATGCCTAGCAAACTCATATCAAAGACTGATTTGCTTGTGTAGTGTGTTCAAATTTTCTTAGCCAATCCATATCTGTGATCTTCTGCAAGTCTAAATTAAACTTAGTAAATAAAATCACATCACCAGAGGGTAATGGTTCTTGTCTCTAGAACTTTACAAATATAACAGTTCAATCCTCATCGGGTGCTCCCCACACCAGTGAGCTTATTTCTAAGCTAAGTTGATATGAAATGGTTACGATTGTAAATATTAATCCTGAGTATGTTTTTGGAAAGTAACAAACAAGGTTAGACTAGAAGAGTTAAAAATAAGTGCAGTCGTTTGACAAGTTTAAAAAAGTAAAAGAGGTGGTGAGATTTGGCAATATTTTCTTATGTAACACTTGCAGATGATTACAGAAACTTCAAGTGGCCCTTCAACTTGAGATGAATTATCCAATCAAGTGTTGGTTTCTTTTCTGCTTGTATGTATATATATATATATATATATATATATATATATATATGGGCATGAGGGCAAGTGGTTAGAACATTTGCATTCTGACTATAAGACCCAGGTTTGAATCTCACCATCGTCGATTTGTCAGGAAGGAGACTTCCTGATGTTATCAGACTGGAGGGGGTCGATCCCAGCATGTCTTGCACCTTTGAAAAACCATACTCTTGGGGGCCTTTGATAGCTGTGCTAGCACAAAGTCACTAGTCATTGTGTCTGAGTGCTTGAGCATGCTGGCCTTGTTCAAATTGTTGATCACACTAGATAACATGCTCTTTCCCAGAAATTGTAACTAAGGTCTGCTCAGCATAGTTGCAGTATAAACCACAGGTGGGCCCTGTGGGTGTTGAATAAACACAAATACGCCTAAGCAAGCGTCTGCAATAGGGATTGGCTAGCTGCCCTAGTAGATGGGTATCCTTGAAGATGAGTGGCCAGCTATACATATATATGTATGTATATATGTCTTGGTGTATTGACTATCTGTAAAGCTAAACAAGGGATTCTCCCCCCCCCCCCAATGTTCACCCAAAAGATGGCCTAAAGTTGTATTAGCCTAAGAAAGGGTAAGATAACAAAGATAAATAGCTAATTATAGACTTGAAAAGGTCAAGATTTAATTACTGAATAAGAGTTCAGAGTTCAGGTGGAGATGTTAGAAGTATAGAGTTGAAGTAGACTTTAGAAGGAATCAGAAACCCAATCCTAAACAGGAAACAAGGGATAAACCTCCACTGCTGTTTGAAAGATGGGAGAGGAGTGTGAACAGGGCGATAGGTGAACCTATCTACTTCTATTGAGGAGAAAAAAAAACAAAAAAAAAAACAAATAGTTAATAAAATTTCAGAGTTCAAGCAGATACATAAGTAGTATGGAGTTGAAGTAAACTTTTAAAGGAACCAAAAATCCAACCCTAAACAGGAGACAAGAGATAAACCCCTACTCCTGTTCAAAAAACCAAGGAGGAGTGTGAACCGGACGATAGATGAACCTATTGATTCAAAGAGTATTTTAGTGGGGGTCGGGGGTGGATTAAATATTAGGTTGTTTGGAAAATAATGTCAGATTTTGGAATCAACGTTTTTTTCAGAATTAATGTATCGAAACAATATTTAAATCAGTCAAAATAGGAACCCTAGACATTTATATATCGACTCAAAGGTTAATTAGGCCTTTATGATAAAATGTTAAAGATTTGGTTCCAAGAAATCTTTGAATCCAGTCTCTGCATCTTTGCAATAGAATGACTTTTGGCTTAAAAAAAAATTGTCAAAATGATTGAAAATAGGGTTGTCAGCGTACAAAAGATCCAGGGTATATGGTGGATATGGCAAAATCTTGTCTACCAAATCAGTGAGCTTCAGCAGGTGTCATCTTGATTGTCATAGTGCAGAATTGAACTTAGCCGATTAACTGATGTGGGTCACATCTTGCTGTTCATTTCATTTCATCCAATTGCAGGCTGTCAATTTTGGCAGTGAAGCTCAGGTTCAATTCCAGAAAGCTGTAATGGACAACACCAAAGGTGGACCATCAGATAGTCATCATAATCTTCTGTTGGCGCAATTTCCGTTTTGGAAAATGTTGGGCTTCTTTGTCTTGATCAATCCATTGAACCAATCATTTATGATTGTCATAAAGGATCCATTTATCATCACAAGTCACTATTTGATCAATAAATGAATCATTAGAATTTTGCAGAAGCAGCATCGAACACACTTCAAAACATCAAACTCTTTGACTTTCATGAAGTTCATAAAGAACCCATTTATCAAGTTTCTTCACTTTGCCAATTTTCTTGAGATGGTCTGATAGTGTTAGAATGCCGACATCTCTCTGACAGTTTAATGTGGGCTTTTATTGACTGGTGTTTTCAGATGTTGATTGTCAATTGCAGATGGTTGTCCCATATCATTTTGACCTTCAAGATATGTATCCCCATTGCAGAATTCAGAAACCAGCACCGTATTGTACGATTACAAGTGGATCCTTCACTCCCAATGCTCTGTTAATGTTGGCAGCAGTTTGAGAAGCATTATAACCAAGCTTGAATTCATACAAAAAAGTAAATGCATCTCTTCTTTTTTCATGTTCAAGATGGCAGCTATATAATATTTGAAGTTAAATTCTAAAAGATATAAAATGTTAAAAAAAAGAAAAAAAAAAGAAAGTTAAATAATAAATAAAACGTTAATATAAAATTAACAAAGACACATTAATCATTCAGAATGACTAATATATTTTTATGCAACTATTATGCTAATATACGAAAACATAATTAAAAGGTTTATTCTAAAATTGGATATTATTTTCTGAACAACCTATTTTCCAGGGTATGTACAGGGTGTGTCAAGTATTTGAAAACAGAATTCTGAAGGAGATTAACATAAAATTGTGTGTGTCAAGAGGGTGCAGACATTTTGAAAGAGGATTGTGGATAGGAAAAGAGAAGCTAACTCCACAATTTATTTTCGCCGGGCTTCTAGATGCTTTATGGTTTATTACTGGAAAAAAAAAAAAAAAAAAAAAATTCCTTACATTTTTCTCAGCTTCAGAGCCATACACTCGTCGGTGTTCAAAGGTATGGATTTTCTTTTCACTGATACGATCACATCTGGCAACCACAAAGTGTCGGGGATAATATTTTCCTTCAACTCCACTCATCAGTCGCAAAATTTCTGTGGTGTGGCCACCTAAATGGGTTGTGGGTTAAAAAAAAAAAAAAAAAAATCAAGAGAGAAATAATATTTAAATCATAGAATGTTACTGACATGATAAAAAACGAGAAAGATGTTATCGGCAAGAAAAAAATAGTACAAGTGGACAATGAAAAAGCAACAAAATATATTGTGGAGAGACGAGTCCAAATTTGAACTTTTTGGTTGTAAGAAGAGAGTGTATGTCAAGAGAAAGTCTGAATGATGTGTAGTTCTGACAGTTAAACATGGTGGAGGTTATAGTGTTGGGTTTTTTGGGGGGAAGAGAGGGCTGGAGATTTGATTCTAGTCAAGGCAATCATGGAAAAAAAAGAACTTTTTACCAGTGCTCATATTGCAATTTTTGCTGTTATTATTGCATGTTTTTTACCAGAGCTCATATTGCAATTTTTGTTATCGCTTTTATCTGGCACTCCTTATTACTGGTTCCCATATTGTATTCATTTCTATGCTTGATCGGCCCAGATTTTTGTGGACTAGCTCTGGTAAAAATCATGTAATGATAACAGCAAAAATTGCAATATGAGCACTGGTAAAAATGGTTGCTGAAGACAGGTTTATAATACCCAGAAATTCATACATATCTGTCCTCAAGGACACATGGCACAGTGGATAAAGACGTTAGTTAGATTCAGTGATAGGACCCAAAGAGTGTGAGTTCGATACCCGGTTAAGGCAGTGGAGAACTTTGAGAAGGGAATTAACAGGAGATAACTGACATCCATTAGTCATGGAACAAGTGAGCAAAATAAAGGGTTCAGTTTGACATTACAACCATTCGAAGAAGGCTGCAATGCTGTGATAAACATGGCGATAAAGATGAGGACAATAGTCTGAATGTTTCTTATTATTCTTTCTTTTGTCGTTCAGTTTGTACTATTTCCTTGGAGTATATGTCTTTTAAGTAGTTCTGAAATTTGACCCAGTCATTTGGTTCTAATTGTGGGGTCTGTATCCATATAGTTTTCATTTCATGATTTGATAGGAAAGACTGGATCAGTTTAAAAAAGTGTCCAGAAACATTGTAACTTTTCAGCTTGTGGAGAAGACTGGCATACCAAACCCTGTCAAAGGCTTCCGAGAAGTCCACAGCTACAGCCTGGCATATGAGCTTCTCAATGTGGGGTTTGTATTTATCAAGTTGATTAGTATTCATTGTGGTTCTTCTTTGCATTATTTTTGCATAGGAAGGATATTTTATATTAGCTTTCTACAATTTGCTTTGCCTCAATGTATAAGATGTTTCATTTATATTTCACCTCGCCAATCTATCTCCTTTTCCCTTTTCCAAGAGTTGCATGATAACGAGTATGCTGGATTGTTTTCCTGGCGGTTAGCACAACTTAATTCATAGTGGCATTCTACTTCCATGTGGTCTGAATCCCTTTGGCCACATTTTCCACATGTTGTGTGATTCCTGCAGCTATCCTTATCATGCCCAAATGTTTGGCACTTGAAGCACCTTAGTGGAGCAGGAATATATTGTTCCACTGGCTCAATGTTGTACCCGACTTTTATTTTTCTAAGGATTTGAGGTGGGACAAAAGTAAGGATATATGTGTCTGTTCTTATAGTTTCTCCTTTCCTTTTTATTGCAATTCTACAGTAATCACTGAACCCCAGGCTTCCTAAGGCAGATGTCATTTCCTCAGGTG
Source organism: Acanthosepion pharaonis (assembly GCA_903632075.3). Classification (NCBI taxonomy): domain Eukaryota; kingdom Metazoa; phylum Mollusca; class Cephalopoda; order Sepiida; family Sepiidae; genus Acanthosepion; species Acanthosepion pharaonis. Next base: position 154,250 of record CAHIKZ030004620.1, on the reverse strand, counting down.
TGCCCAAATACAACTCTCTGCTTATAATGACTCCCTTAGAAGTGTTCAATCTTTCATGGAGGAAGGTTTTCATTTTGAGGTTATGAAAAGTCTTTATCTTGATTGAACTTTCTATGTTTCCTATTTTCCACTTCTACTAGTAAATTGCTGTTTCTCAATTTCTTTACTGTTTTGGGGTTAATCCTACTGGATAGTACCTTTTCAATCAAGAAAGGGGAAAATTTTGTCAGCGGAGTTTCTCCTAGGGATGTGAGCATAAAAAAATCTTGTAAATTCCATATTAATTTCTTTTTCAGAATCAAAATCTGAAAGACATTTCTTGGGCTTTTTCTTTTGATTATTCATAATTTGGATGTAGAAAAAATTTCCTGCCTGTGCTCCCTACCCATCTCAGGAATGTGTCAAAGGGGAAACCCAGCCATCTTGACAGGTCAAGGCTACACAAAGCAGTATACTCATATTTGAAAGAGACTCTGAGCACCCATTAAACCATTTGTTGCACTTCCCAAATGATAAATGTACAAACTAGTATGTTTACAGCCATATCTAAGTCTAGATCTCTTTGAACTGATTGACCTTCAGCCATTGCTTTCTAGTGCCTATAAATTGGATAGAGATGGTATTTTATCCTGGTGTATATTTGGGTTATTATATTTAGTTATAAAGTACTCCATAAATTGATATAGTTATAGGTGCTAGGGGTTGGTATGACCAGCTGAGTGATTGGATTGGGTCTCTCCGACAACCTGTCTAGTCCAAATAAGGGCCAAAGTAGTGTGTTGGAATCAGAAGTATCTAAACCAGACTCCTGAATCCCTCAACCACCAAGATCCCGTCCACTGACATTATGGGTCGACACCTACGACAAAAAGGTTACCTCATGGAGGTGGAAGGGGGTTGTACTTCACTGGAGAGGTGCAGTTGGTGTATTCTGAAACCCTAGCGCACAGGAAAAACCCTGACAGGTGCTACCACTCCAGCTTAAGATGTACCTGGGAACAACAACAATTAAGAGATGGTTCCATGCTCCTCAAAAACCTCACGATCAGAGGTCTTGCTGCTGGATGTAGTTTATTGTCATACCCAGGACGTGTAGTTATTAAAATTATATCTTTTACTTAAAAAAAAAAAAAAAAAAAAAAAAAAAAAAAGAATAAAAATAAAAAATAAAAAAATACTGGGTTTCCCCAAACTTTTTGCCTGAAGTGTACATGTTTTTTCTTGGTGAATTAAAATAGGCTACAATAAATATCCTGTTCAATATGACAGATTCACTTGTCATTTGCCTGACCATAAACCATGTCCCCTTTGATCTGACACTGTTCATAGGCAAAAGTAGTTTGGGGAACATCCTGACTAGGTGTCAAGAGTTTGTTTTTTTTTTTTTCAGATAAGGTGGCTTGAGAGTTACCTCTAGATACTTAGGAACACCTTCAATGAAGGATTATCAGAGGGGACTGTGTTACATTGCCTAACTGGGCTCCACCTATCAAAACCTGTCATCCTATTGCACATATTTGGCTGTGGTGCGTGTGCCTGGTATACCCTTAATGGGTCTAGGTGTGATGATGGGCATATTGAGCATCGCGTATTTGGCTGTGGTGCATGTGCCTGGCATACCCTTAATGGGTCTAGGTGTCATTATGGGCATATTGAGCATTGTATATTTGTACTCCAGCTTCACTTGTTGATCTGTGTTCTCTCTCTCTCTCTGACTGAATAATAATATAGCCAAAATGAGAAAGTGAAATAAATGTGGGATACGACCATCTTTATTGACAAGCATCTGTAGAGTAATTGCCCTGACATCACACTTGTGCACAAGAGCAGCCATAAGCTGATCCTGATGGACTTTACGGTGCCTTGGGATAAGAACATTGTGAAAGCGGAGCTGGCAAAAATATAGAGATACAAAGACCTGTCATAGAAATTGGAGAAATGTACCCAACAGCAGCTCAAGTTGTCTCATTTCTGGTTGGTGCACTCAGGACTATTTCCAAGAATATTTCTGCTTCGCAAGATGCCTGAAGGGATATCTGACATAATTGATAGTGCACAGGTGGCAACACTAATTGAAACATCTCATGTCCTATGGAAGGTGATGGGTCTCTAAGTCGCAAGTAGGAACTGAGATATGAACATTATCACTCGACCAAAATGTCTAAAAGTGAGAGAAGATAGCAAATTAAATAATGATAATAATAATGATGTACCTTGTATACTGTTATTAGACTGGGTTTTACGATGGGTATATTGGGCGTTGTTTCCCATCATCATTCTCTTGGACTGCCGTCTCATTCGATAACTAGCAGCATGTATGCAAATTACATGGATTTACTAATAAATTTGTTAATGCTGCATTCTATACTTTTCAATCCATGATGCCCAGATTAATTATAAGAAAAATGATCATCTGCAAATATAGGAAGTTAGGGTTTATTTTATCAGAAATGGTTCAATGTCTTTCGAAACAGACACAAAAGTCTGCAGTTTCATTGGAAATAAAACGTCATTTGCATTTGATAGCCCCGCAGAGAAGGACTTGGTCTCAGGACATTTTTCTGCTTTTTTAATTAAGTTCACAAATTTGATGACATTTAGCCAAATGTCTAGGAGTCGTTCACATGTTTGTACATTTTCTAGCCATCTATGGCCAAAATACAAAAGTAAAGGAACAGGGCTGCCAGATTGAACTTTTAATAGAAAGCCAAGCAATAAGTTTTAATATAGTTGATCATTTTTTTCATGCTTACAACAAAAGCTAGAGATACAGGTCATTATTAGCCTGCAACTTTAAAAATAAACATGCATTTTCTATCCTATCTGAAAACACATCAAAGGAACATTTTCTATTCTATCATCCTTCCCATCTACATTTTGTGTCAAATTTGATTGTCAAAATTGTTACTTTTGGCAACAATTTAGAGAAATGTAGTTTACACATTGATGCATAAAATGTCTATTTTGTCAGCATGAACTCACCCACTGCTAGTGACAAAAGGACTTTTTACTTTTGAAATTAATTTTGAATAAAATTTCTTTAAGTGTTTAAATTTTAAAAAACACTGATAAATTTTTCAAGATTCTATTAAAATGTATTTTATTACTTTAAAATAATTTATTTTCCTTTCAACTACAAATTCAATGAGTGTGAATTAATTTTTCTTTGAAAGAGACTAGTCTCAGACACCTTTTACTGTTGCTTTTCCTCTTTTCTTGTAGAGTGAGAGTAGCAGCTAAGAGAAGACATGCCTTCATATTCTTTCTCCCTTCCTTTCTCGTCACCTAGATGAGAAAATACAGAAGTAACTGAGATCATGAACTCATTCTAATCAAGAAAACAAACTGCAATAATTGCCAACTATTAATAACTAAAAACATTTTTCATAAAGGACAATTTTAGATTGTAAAAAAGACAGATTTCTAGCTTTTTGACTTTCATGAATTGAGAGATGTGTGGGCAGCTCATTTTAGAAAATTCTAGGACTTTCCAATGAGCTTTTGGGTTATTGTTGTTTTCCAGGACTTTTCAAGCCCTGGAAAAGTCCAGTCAATTTTCCAGGACTTTTTTTTCTTCTTTACTCAGGCCATCAATGTACAGGAATAGTGAGATTTGAACTCTTGTCCCTTTTGCCTCTGGGAATTCTCATTGAATGCATCAGCTGCTTTTACTGACTAAAAAAAAAAAAAAATACTGTGTGTGTAGGTTAGGGGCAATTTGTAGGTTGTAAACTGTATTTTTTAATGTGAGTAGAATTAAACAGAGTAGGGTAATCATTGAAGATGCAACAGATACTTGAGCAATGTTTCAGTAAATTTTCAGTAAAACTCTTGCCCTAAAATCTTAATGGTTTAATTTTGCCCCGCTGCATAAAAAATATATGCATGTATTGAATTTGTGTGTAAACTTGAAATTATTTCATGTTCATTTTGACACAGCTGATATTACATGGCAAATAAAATGGTTTTGGTAAAAGTTTTGTTAGAATACAAAAATAGAAATGCTGATATCTTTCTTGGTCAAATAAAAAAACAAAAAACAACTGAAGAACCCATTTTTCAGTCTTTCTCCAAACACATACATTTCTTATGCACATAGATACTCAAAATTAGTGCAAAATTGAATCTTACATATAAACATCTCTTGTCCAGACAGAGACTAATGGAAATCTCTCACAAAAAAAAAAATAAAAATATCTAAAACACACACACACACACAATCTTATGTACATATTTCTGTTTTTTTTTTGTAAGTCATTTCCTACTGCAGTCTATGTCTTTTGCTTTATTTCTCCATAATGAATTTTAAAATATTTGCGATTTGCCTTTTCTATCCCTGTCTGCCTTCTAATTATTCACTCAATGTCTTTTAGCATTCAACCAACAAGATGGTCCATGTTCTTTCATTTTTTTTTTTTGTTCCTTTTTACCTGGTTTCTTTTCCTTTCTTTTTTTTTTTACTCCAATTTCTTTTCCTTTCTTTTTTTTTTTTTAACTCCAATTTCTTTTCACTTCTACTTTATCTAGCTTTCTGCCTTCTGAATGAGAAATAAATTTAATGTCTAGTTGCTGCAAGGAGTTCCATCATATCTAAAGGGTGTTTTTTTTAGTCAAGGTTAATTCCTGATGATTGAGATATCCCAAAAAGGGGAGCTGGAGAGTTTTTATTCCCTATTTCATGTATGCGTGAAGTTCCAATTCTGAATCTGTGAGGGGGGGGTAGGACGAATAAATAATTACATTTTCAATTTTCGTATTTAAATACTCACATCAGTTCCTTCCCATTAAGTAGGTTTCTTACTAGTCAGAAAGTTTATTTAAATAAATTCAGATCAGGACATTTAGTGAAAACTTTTTTGGTAATGATTTTAGAAATGTGCTTGTTTTCCCACTGACGTTAAAAAACATTAATGTTTTTTGTTAAAATTTGCTCAGAACTTACAAATGGATTTAATTTTATATCACAAATTTAGAATTTTTTCAAAATAAGTTAAGCTTTCAAATTGTTGGAAGTTATATAAACAGAGAAAATTTCAACTTTCACCGGCTCAGAGATTGCTATATTTATTTACTAATCTTAGCTAAATGGAACATAAAGCTAGTGCAAGGCATGAATAAATAATAGGAAAATTAATTATATTGCGTCAGTATATCAAATTATGAGCCTATCTGTACAAATCAGTGTTCAAATATTGTTTTTCTTTATTAGGGTTACTTCTCTAACAGTAACACCGGTTTACGCAATTGACATTGACTAACTAACATAATAATGTGTCTTCTTTTGACAGCGTAAATAATTAAAATATAAATGGGACAAGTACAACTGGAAATAGATATTTAATAAACGAAGCCTTAATGAAAATATTAATTTCGAGAAAATTATGTTTTTTTTTAAAAAATTTTTCCTCGGATTAAAGTCTTTTTTCTGGACTTATTTACTAATTTTTTTTTGTCCTAAGAATAAGAAACGTCCCACTCAAGTTAAAAATCAATGATATGCAATAATAAATTACAACATTAATAAACAAAAACAATGATTGCGTAGAGGAATCATCACAATATTAAAGAAAATCCCTTTTTCATCCAAAAAATAACGTGTATTAAGCAGGGAGGGACCTACAACAAAAATGAGTTGAAAAAAATAATTAACCACCCTCAAAGTTCGAACCGTAAAATGACAATAGTGGATTTTAGCGCTTCAAATTACCTTTTGGCTGCATACCAAGCACTAATTAAAAATTATATACTTAACGGAAAAGGGACAAGAAGACCACATAATGTCTGTGGCTTGACTAAGTGCACCATGGCATTAGCTTAAAAAAATGACCTGCACGTTGTATTCTTTTTTGCTTTACATAAATTAATATACAAATTAAACAATTATATGATTAATTCAATAAAAAAGAAGTGCATTATTGTGTGACCACTTTGTAAAATTGTAAAAAGTAATTCAACTTTACTCTTTACGGGACAAAATCTCTAAAAAAGTAAAGGAAAAAAAATAATACACTTAACTTACTAAGTTATTGAGGGTTTTCTTTTTAAGATTACAAACTTTTTTTTTTAACTGTTGCAAAGCAAAAAATACGATGAATCATTCATTTCAGAATAAATTTATTTTCTAACAAATAAGGGATTTTTTTAGGTTGTATTTTTTATTTATGATTATTAAAATGTACTGCCAGATTATTTTTTTAATTGCTAGACAATTATTTTTAGACCAAAAAACCAAGTTTATTCACACACTTCTACTATCAGAACTTTCAAAAAAGCAATAGAATGAAAGAAAATAAAATAACAAATGGTTATGTTTTTTCTTTTTTTTTTTACTTTTAACACGGGTTTTTGGGAGGTTGCGGGTCGTAATCGCATAAGGAAAACAATTAAACAAATTTTTTTAAACTACTTTTTAACAGGAAAAGAAGACCATATCTGTTTTTGTTATTAAAACAAAATCTCAATTGCTTAATTGTCTTTTTTGTAAGTATTAAGAAGAATAAAACATTAATTTTAATTTCATTGTAATTTTCATGTTAGAAGTTCTTGATTTCAAAAACTGAAAATTCAATTCGTCAAAAACGTAAGGACATTATTTTACAGAAGAAACTGACTGATCCTTAAGTTAGAATGCAATCATAATTAATATTCCCCTTTTAAGGGATTTTTGGAAACTGTTAATAACCGTTTTCAAAAAAAAAAATCAGTAGTACATTGGTGAAGTAAGTCTAATTATTATTATTATTATTATTATTATTACTACTACTTATTACTTACCCGATCCAACAACAATCATAACAGATACTGGTTTCTGTCGTCTTTTTCCTTTCTTTCGCCGAAAGAATCCACGGGTGACACGATAAAGGATACATATGAGTAGCCATACAGCTAAAAGTCCAAGGAAGGTGGCTAGCACCGAATAAAATATCTGGATCACAACACTAAACATTTAGGAGAAAAGGAGAAGTATGTAAAAACGACATTTGCAGACACACACGTGGTAATAAACATTACTAGTTACGAGCCCACTAACGGCAATCAAATTAAAATTAATGACTGGAAAACTCAAAAAGAATAGAACATATTGAAAACTTTTAAGGTATTTTTATCTCATTTAGAAGATCGATATGTTTATCGTTTTAAAAATTGGCGATTTAGGCCTTTAGTTCGGATATATAAGTTTTTGCGGTTAGTTTTTTTTTCTAAGAGTAAGTAACTGAATTTACGACAGTGCGTCGGTTTATGGCTGACCGAAGCGGCGTGTATTGTTGTCACCAACCAATTCCGATACGAGGAAAGACGGAACTTCTAATTCAGCCAAAATGTGTTACTAAATATCTACCTTTAAATTTAGTGGTAAGTATAAATTTTTATGCGAAATTTCGAGTCTTCAGTTGGGATTCTCTTGTATTTAAAAAAAACAAAGAAAAACCCAACCTGGATTAATTATAATTGTATTGGTTTTCTGAATGAAACAAAAACATGTTTTTAGTTAAGAAAAATTCATTTCATTCCCTCCCATTTTGGGGTTTTAAATTCTTGCAGTGAAATGTAACAACACACAAAAAAAAAATCAGTTCAAAGAGGAAACCACATTAACAATAATGATGAACTGATTTTATTCCTATAGGATTTACAAAATTTTCTTATGAAATTAAAATAGAATAAAAACGATTATTAAACTAAAACAATTGAAAAGAAAAATAATTAAGTAAACGATTTTTTTTTTTTTTTTAAGTGAATAAAAAGATTCTTTTTTTTTTTTCCCCCTTGATTTTTATGGTAATTAAATAACCAATGTTTAAAGATTGTCATTACATTCATTTACCTTCGACTTCCAACAGACTTTGGTACAGAAAGAGAAGTTTATTTAAATTGCACCTAATTTTAGAAAATCCGATATTTCCGTTTTTATGATTTTCATACCACACCATTGTAGAAATGAAAACCAGTTTTGATTTCGGGTAATGGTTGCTTTTTTTTTTTTTTTTCTTTGCAAGTTTTTCAGTTTTAAACACTTGTTGAAAATAAACGGAAATCTGGTTCCGTCTTAAAGCCCCCCCCCATCGCGCACCCCATTTTTGTACAAAAAATGGGTTTGGGGGAGACCTTTTTTTTTAACATTGGAAACGTAAGTCAATAATTTTACTAAGTTATTACTGTTCAGTTAAAATTTTTATCGTTTCTAATTTTAAATCTGAAAAATAAACTTGGAAAAATATAGAAAGTTGTTTTTATTTTATTATAAAAAATTCTCTACCCTATTTTTTGTTTTTTTCATTGCGTCCAAGATGGTGAACGCATTAAAAAAATAATTCATTCTATTTGAGAATCCATTTTAAAACAATATATTCTTTTTATTTTTTTTATTTATTTTTCATCATAAATCCGAATTCCTTAGGATTTCTTCCTCTTGCTAATTTTAACTGTCACGGCATTTACGCTTTTTCCTATATAAACGTTCATAATTTTGTAATTTAAAAGTTGTTAAACCCAATCAACAGGTATGTACCTCCAAAGAGAAGCGATACCTTTTGGTTTGGACTTGCTTGAGGTACCTTGTACCTAACTTTTTTTTACCTGTTTGAATAAAATTAACTTTTAAATTACAAAATGTAAGTTATATGAACAAATTAAAGTTTTAAAATAACTAATCCATTTTTAAATTAAATATCTTTTTTTTTTAAATTTGTTAGTTTTACTTTTCAAGCTAAATATTTCCAATAAGCAAAATACTTTCCTGTGTTACAAACTGAATTTAAATTGATTGGAATTAGTTTTTTTTTTTTAGTTTTTTGTTATCGGTAAAAAAACGCTGAAATCGTCCATATTGACAAATCTGTCAACGCAACGTAATTCTCTTTATTAAAAAAAATATACTTTTCTGAAACTTTATTTGAGCAGGATTGGCTGATTTAAAGTTTAATTAATCTGATTTGTAACAAATATTACTTTTACAGTACTTTAAAATATTGCGAAAACATTTTTTAACGGGTGGGTGTTTTTATGAGGTATTGCAACTGTCTTGATAAACTTGTTTGGGAATTTTTTTGTAAGGGGGACTTAACTGTAACAATTGTCTAAATATAATGTGAAAAACTTTTTAAAAATTTTTTTAAACTACCCAATAATCTTTAAAAAATTAAAATATTTTATGCAATCTAATATTTTATTGGATTTTAGGTACGTTCGCTTTATAGTTTAACTTATGAAAACAGTTGTTGAGGAAATGTTAAAAATTACCAATAAATTTTAACTTTACTATAATTATTGCTCTTATTTTTTGATAATGTCACATTTAGACATCCATACTTAGAACAATCAACATGCCTATACATGCACAAAATAAATTCAAAATTCTTTTTAAAATACTGGCAGTCATTGAATTATGAGTTTTCCATTTCTGATTAGTAAATGTCTTGATTTAATAACAGGTTTCTTCAAAAGAGCAGTCTATCAGGCATTTCAGGTTCATGTCTATTACTCAATGATTTAAGAACTTTGTCTTTTGTACACCTTCCTAAAATATTTTTTTTTCTTTGTCTTGAACAAAACAAATTGTTTTTGAATTAGAGCTTTGCAATATCACTAAGAATTTATCAAATTTAAGTCATGTTGCTTATTTTGAGACATTTCCCAAAAGAGGAATTGTCATTTTTATGAAATAACATTGATTAGATTCTGAGATTTATTGATCAAAGTTTCTCTCTCACCAACATGAACTTTTTTAGTGAAAGATTGCTTTAAGTTTTCAATAAGACTAATACATAATTAGAGAGAGAAAAAAAGCTTCTATATGTAAAGATTTGGGGGCATTTTTAAAACCTCGGCATAGTCACTCCTCAACCACTGTTATAAAAAAATTTAAAAATGCAATATTTGTCATGTATTTCAAAGTTACTTAGTAAATGTAAAACTGGATTTTGTAAACTAAACATACTTTTTGCTTAAAACCTGACAAAAATAAAGTTTATTTATGAATGGTAGCCTGTAAGGTGATAGGTCAGCAAATATAATTTTCTGCTGTAATGTCTCATAAAAAGCATGTTAAAAAAAATACGAGACACCAACTGTGTAATCAGGAAATTAACATTTATATTTATTAAAATTAAAAATACATTTATTTTTTACCTTCTATAACCAATCCCATAAGAATATAATTTTTTTCATTCTATATGCTTTTCAAAAAAACTTTGTAGTATGAATGATTTTGCTTTTTATTCAACATTAGAAGTAGTTAAAAATGATATTTTTGAGTTTAATCAGTCAGTCAAGTTCAAGTACCATACGTGATACACGTTTGGTTTGGGCGATCATGTCTCTCTTGATTCCTGACTGACTAGGCAGATTTCCCCCCGTAGATGGTTTCTTTTTTAAGGTAGACTGGTTGCCTCCCAAAGCTATAGGACCCAGTCTGTCTTGATGTTCAGCCCATAGCTGGGGGAGAGGAGAAGAATCCTTCCTTACCAAATGAATTTATCTAGAATTTGAACTATGTTCTCTGGTTTCACATTCCGAGCTGATATCCATATTGCACCACAACATGCATCACATTGTGTTTAAAACATTGCTTTTATTTTTTTTATTTTCTTTCCTGTTTAGTGTTTAATGTCATAAAATATTGAATTGAACAATGAGGTGTTTTTAAATTATTACACTTACAGTGTGTTACTCTTCTGATAGGAAAGCGTAATTAAGAATTATTTCCTTTTGGAACATCCATACAGAAGTAAGAATAATTGACAGTTGCTAAAATAAAAAATAAATAAATAAAATTCTTTTAAATATCTTAACACTTAAAAATGACATTTTGGTTCTTCAAATGTGTCTTTATTTAATAAAAAAAAAAAAAATCTGGTTACGGCCAGCAGTGGGATGAATTTCAAAATCACACTGAAAAATTACAATTAATTTTTAATAAATATTAAGTGTAGATTATTATTATTTTTTTTTTTTTAATACAGCTGATAGCTAAATTTTTGGCTTTCATTTCAGGAAAAAAAAAAACTAATCCATTTTTTGCCTTCATGGTATCTCCGCTTCTTAAATGTCTTACTCTTTAGTCTTATTTCTATATTTGCCATGTTTGTTCAACTAATAATGAGAAAACCTTAATAAATAATATAGGTAATAATAATAAACACTGAAAATAAATATACCTTTTTTATTGAATTGTCTGATAATTGGAAGGCTGTGTTTGTTGATGATTAATAAGAGAAGGGCATTATTAAGTTAATAATAACTTAACATTTGGTCGGAAATATTGGTGAGTTTTACTTTTAATTAGTCGTAAGTCACCTCGATTTATTTATCGACCCCCATTTAACTTCCAGGCATTAATTTTAGGGACCCCTGGGTTAGACAAAAATGTAAACTTTGAAAATACGCCGCTTAAAAGTTTATGAAAAATGTTAGGATTTTATAAATAAGGTTGAAACACCGATGACAGTTTACTTTAGTTTTTTGGATTCTAAAAAAGCAAGTCAAGTGGAATTAAAAACCTTAGTAATTTTCAGGAAATTCCTAAAATCTTTTTAGTCGGGGTCGGAAATTCCTTCCTTGGCAACCAACGGCATATGTTTCTAAATCAATATTAATTACCATTTTTTTTTCTCTCTCTCGCCTTCTTTCTTCTTCCCCCCCCCCCCGAAGTTTTTTTTGGGGTGGGGTTGTTCGGATACGTTTTGCGCGCGGTTCTGCGAAAGTTTTTGGAAGATTGTAATAAAAATAATGTCTTGAAGATAATTTGATTGATTTGGCTTCTATCATAGTTTAAAAAAAAAAAAAAAATCGAAAATGTCCTTTAAGAAAATATTAAAAAAAAAAGTTTCGGGACTATCCAGGGAATTTACAGGCGCAGGTCATTTTTACAAGGAACTTCAAAAACAAGTCTTTTTTTTTTTTTTTTTTTTTTTTTTTGGATGAAAAATGTTTTCTGTTCATCATAAGTTGTAATTAATTTGCGATGTTATAAATCTTTTGCTTGTTATCGTTGGCTCTGGTCTGGTGTATTAAGTTTATAAACTGAAATAAAATCTTTGCTGCTCCCTTAATCTACTTTTTAACCCGAACTTTGGAAAACGTGTTAGTTTGTTTTCTGTACAAAGTTGAGGGGGAGAGCTGCCTAAACTCGTTGATGGAAAAACTAAATTTAAAAGTGAAATTATTTTTAATTTGCAAAGATAAACATTTCATTTTGCAGATTTGAAATTTCATTTAAGCAGAATTTAAAAAAAATATGCATATATAATTAATTTTCATTGTAAAAATGAGGTTTTGTCACGTCACTTGCACAACTGTGTATGTGTGATTGATACACACGCCCGCGCCCATATCATAAGTTAATTATTCTCGGTAACTGTATTATAGCACTACAAATAACCTTTGACCTGACCTACCTAAAAAGTAGAGTTTTAGTTACAATGTGGGCTGATGTCTAGAAGTGAGATCATATAAAGGCTTGGTTTTTTTTTTTTTTTCTCAAAACTAGATTTTGTTTCCTTATCACATTTTATGATTTAATAAGAAGTTAAGTTTGTTTTTTCTTAAGAAAATTAAACTACTTTTTAAAAACATTCATTAAATCAATTTAAATCTTTTCCATTACCTTTATCCGGCCACAAAACTTTGTTTTGAATCATCAAAAAAACAAAAAAAGGTATGTGAATTTGTTTTATTTTATCGAGTTTTTTTTTTTTGCTTTTGTTTTGGAGGTTGATTTGCATGGAAACCTTTTTGCAAAAAGATAACCTTGCGTTCATGAAAGTTTTGTTCTTTCTCTAAAAAGTTCGGTTAAGAAGGTGAACTGAAATAGATTATTTCTCATGTCTCCCGATTGATAACAAGGCCGACTAGTAATAAAAAATAAAATAAAAAAAAATATTTGAAAAACTAACCTAGTTTGTTCTAATTCTGATCGATCGTGTCTTTTTTTTTTCTGTTTTCTGACTTGACATTATGACTATGTAGTCAGCAAAGTAGGAGAAATATATTGTAAATAATAGGGGGGGGAATAAAAAAAATGATTCTTTTTACAGCATGAACTTTATGTACATTTTCCGACTTGGGTGTATCATCAGGGTAGTTACTATGGTTTGTTAATTTTAATATTCTCTTTGAACAGTATTGCCTTTAGTTTTCACTTTTCAGCATCTTTGCAATGATATTTTGGATTGTTCCATGTACACCAACAATTACTGGCACTACTTTTTACGTTTTCACAGCATTTGCAGTTCTTATATGAGATATAGAAACCTTGTTACAGAATGCATAGGCTGGCCCAGAATGCAAAACTACTGATCAGAAGACCTTCTTGTGGAAGTGATTTTCTGATAGTGATGGATTGTCTTTAAATTTTCATTATAAGAACAAAATGGCAAACAGTCACAAGAATTTGACATGCCTGATTCCTTAGCACATGGCAATAAAATCCAAGTCAAGGTTCTGCATGCATTCTCTAGATCATCTCCTTTTCATTTCCTCCCAGAAACAATGCTACAACTACTGTCCCTCATAAAATAAAGCAAGTAAAAAAGGAAATTTGTTGTTGATGCAGTCTATGATGTAGTGTTAGGCCTGAAGAAGTGAAGCTCATTATGACCTGAAACACAATTTTTCTCTACTTGTCATTCCCCCCTTTGATCCAATGAAAATATAACCTTGCTCATCTAGTATAGCTTCTTTTTTTTTTTTTTTCTTTGCTTTTCATTTCTTCCGTTCATTGTAACCAAAGTTTTGATTTGGCTTTGAATCTTAAATTCTTAAGACATTTTTTATTTTCAAAAAAACAGCCTTTGTTTGTCTTTTGGATTCTTTGTTTGTCTTTTGGATTCTTTGTTTGTCTTTTGGATTCTTTGTTTGTCTTTTGGATTCTTTGTTTGTCTTTTGGATTCTTTGTTTGTCTTTTGGATTCTTTGTTTGTAAAATCAAAATGCTAACACCCCATATATATATTTTTAGTGCTAGCTGGCCTAAGAAATGAGTTGGCGTTTTTGCACTTGAAAATATATTTGAAGAAATCGAAAAATAAAGACCAAAAATTATAACAATAGAAACAATTTCTACCTGGATTTCAAATCTGAGAAATTCTCATTATTTATACTTGGACTATTGTTCTCATTTTTGTTGTTGTTGTTGTTATGATAATGCTTTAACTGTTGTGCCATTTTCAGGTTCTTGCCAATTCAGGTAAGCTTCAAGGAATTTTGAACTGAAGCCTTTATTTAATCTATGAGGGTAGAGTGTTCTTGTTTCAGTCTACATGTCGAGGGATACCTTGTTCTTATTTACTACTGCTCAGTTAGATATTTCAACACCTGGACAGCAGGAGAACCGTCTACTGTATAAAGATGAAACTAGTCACTTCTAAAAGTAAGGCTCAAGGGACATTGAAAAGCCATAATTAGGAGTGTGTCAATGAAATCAGGAATGGCTGATCATGTATTGAAAGAAAATGGTAGTCTTCAATGTCTTTGGAATTAAGTAAAAATACTAGACAGAAACACCGGAAAGTCAAACCTGAAAGAATCAGCACATGCTAAGCTATGGGGCTCTCCTTAGTAGGCCTAGAAATAAGTATGATAGTGGAGCCATTAATAAATAAAGAGAAATGGCAACAAGGCTTAAACAGCAGCTGCAGTAAAAAAAAAAAAAGTAAAACCTTTGTATGTGCAGTCAAATGTGTCAAGCAACAGCAGCACTCATCAGCAAGTAGATTAGGTTTAAGACTCCATGTTCTCCACTAGCAGATTAAAGTGTTGGTGTGACAAATTGTGACTTTAATCCCTTTGCTGAACAGTGTGTATTTGGACTCAGTGGAATTGGGGTAAGCAATCTGAGCAATATTAAAAATAAGAACTAGATGAAATATCCTGCGATGTCTACAGAGACAAATCTACTCCTATAATTAAAGGGTTCAGTTTGAAATTTTCTAAAGGTTTCCTGGATTGCCACAATGTAATAATAGCATCAAATGTGGGAATAAAAGCCAGAGTATAAATAAGAAATATGTAATGCTCACATATTAAAAAACCCCAACATTATCATCACCACCTGCCTAATAAGGAGTTGGTTCTCTGTATGTGTGCAAACCACCTTTGACCTGGTTAGGTATAGACTTTACAAAACCACTGAAAGGTTTCCTTTCGTATCTGGTGCTAAGAAGTTAGCAACAACAGTCCCTTTCACCACTGCAGATTGAACTTGTTGATTCAGCATATTATTTAGAGATGCTTAAATTTAGTTTTGGGGAGTTTGGTAGCCAAAGCAACACTATAATGTCTCCTTTGTGTTTCTTAAGCACTTCCTATACAATTTGTGCAGTGAGACAGACATTTTGAAAATGCCATGGAGATGTGTATTTTGTCTCTAATAATGAAGTAGGTAGTACATGACTAAGGCCTTCTCACAGGAAAGAGGGGATGTAATATTTCCTTGCAGAACATTTCTTTCAAGTTGCCATCCCCTTGGTTCCTAGGCTTTCTCCCAAATGCCCTTCTCCCACACTCTTACAACAGGGACACCTACAAACCTAGTGTGTTGGGCCCCCTGCTCATGTTATCTGTATGATTTGGCTGTTCTGTGGTATATCTTATCCAAATAATTTCAGCAAAATACAAACAAATGTTAAGACTTTGTATAACAAAAAATAAAACTATTCGTATATAACTCTTACATTAATTTTATACTTTGCAACATGTCTGTTTCTTAAGCATAACTAACTTGGATTTTATAAAACGAAAAAAAAAAATGACTTGGTTCTAATGCCACCCTATGTCCCTTGTGTCACACCCTTTTTTTCTTCACTGCTCCTGGATCTTTTCATCAGCTTTGAGAAGCCCTTTTGCTTAATTCCTTTTCTGTGTTGATGCTCTGACTTAGACTTCTGGCTTTAACAATATTAAAGTCACTTAGTTCTTTATTTTTTGCCTGTAACTGTGACATTCAACACATCAAAATGAAGTACTTGTGGCTGGCTTCGTTGTTTATGTACATCTGACACTGACGTGTATTGTTGTTAAATTACAGTAGCTGTCATTTTTGCTCATCAGTGCAAGTTGTTGAGTTCAAAGGTTGAAGGAAAGATTTCTTCTGAACAGAAGAAAGTAGCGACAAAACTGCAGATGATAATATTGTGATATTCTTCACTGAAATTTGTGGAGGCAGGTGTAACACTTAGCATTAGTCAGCAGTTGAGTAGTGTAGACTTTATCGAGTGCAATCACCAACTGATCTGAAGCAGTTTTTCATTTTGACTCTCTCTCTACTTTGTGTACAATTTTAGTTTGCTACAATGTTCACAGGGTTAGGCATACTAATGTGTGTGTGTGTGGTACAATTGTCACAGAATAACCAGCCCTACTCAATTATGTCATATATAAATTCTGTTTTATTTTTAAAAAAAAACCCCAAAAACCTCACAACAAAACGACAAACATTTTTAAATTGAAGTATTTACTTATGTGAAATTTCATTTACTCATACCAATCAAAAAACAAATTAACACTGAAAATTCATTGTTTTTTAATGAAATATTGCTGTCCAGATACACCGTGTGTGTATGTCGTGTGTATGTTCACATCAGTGTCCACTTTTATATTTACACATAATCATAATCTATCCCTGATATAGAGCACTTTTAGCCAAAAATATAGCACACGTTAAAAAGCTGTTTCTATCCTATATATTGTGGACAACAAATGCCTGCAGGTGTTTTGCAAACTTTTAGATAGGTGGAACATGTGGTTGAGCATCAATTGCCACATGTTTCCATGACTGGACAGCAAGGCCTGCTTGCCTGTGTGAGACAAAGCCAAAGTGGCAGCTAAGGGTATCATGCTGCCAACACCATATATTTATGATAAATAGGATCAATACAAATAAAATTATCACTTAGTTGATTAATGTTATATTTAACACAACTGACTCTAGAGTTTCATAGATGAACCTTTTTATAATCATTTTGGTCCATTCCTTGGGAGGTTTCACACCTTGAAAGAAAGGTGATTCCTAAGTTAATAAAATAATTTTTATAAATGCTTGAAGCTTTTACTTTAGTTTTAATTTTAAGCTAATTTAGTTTTTTTTTTTGTTTTTTTTTTTCTCTTGACATCTAGATGTTTGAATAGTGTAATGGGTAGTGGCTTGAAATAAGTCAGAGAGCCATGTTTGCACACAAATGCCCTTGGGAAAGGTATGAATCCATCTCTGTGTAACCCCCCCACCACCTCATCTCGGCTATGAGTTAGAAGGTCTTGTATCTGAAAAAGTCCTTATTATCTACAAATATTGTTAATACAATATTCACTCTCAAAAAAAAAAATTCTCACAATCCAAAATATGTTTTGGCTTTAAATAACCCACAGTGTTGATAAGCCATAAAAAACAAATCAATATCTTGCTAGTATTTTCAATTTCCTTTTTGATTATTCTGTGATCTCTATCCATACATTTTGTTTTGCTTCTCTTGAAACTATATCTTTCTCACAACCCATGGCAGTCTTTATATATCTAAAATTACAGAAATAAACATCAATAACTCTATTGTTATATAAATTTATTTACAGTATAATGAACAACAATTGAGTTGCATAATAAAATCTCAGAGCATCAAAAATAAGATATTGTAAATATTTCTAATAAAAGTTAATATTTCCATGATTCGTTTTGGCTTATATGTCCTAATTTCTAATGGATCCTGTTGAGTCACATAGATAATTTCATTAACATCAGTTGATGAATACCAGGTATATGGTGATAAACATTGACTTCCATAATAAAATCTAATGCTATATATATATATATATATATATATATACATATAATATTTTTTTTTTTTTTTTTTTAAAAGAATATTGTTTATGATAGCGAACTTGCACTGGGAACTTATTTTTCAAAGCTTACTCAGGTCAAGTTCTAAAAAAAAAAATGATGTCAAAGGAAATTGAAGTTCCCTAACATTTACTCAATTTTGACCCAAGTTTAAAAACAATGCCTGTGTTTATGTAATGGGAATTTTCCACTTGTCACTCAGGGAAAGCCATTTCTTCTGTTTGTTATCATCGTCATTGTTCATGACAGTTTTTACATCCATGAATTCCCATTGTCCAAACAAGACATTGTCAGCTGACAATTCTGCAGGTCAGTTTATACAATCTTTCAAATTTTTGACATTTTATTTACGCATTTTTTTTCTCTTTCACATATTTTTACTCAGTTTATCTTCAAAACAACATGAACATTTACTACGATTACACTATCTAATATTAACAAAAAAAAAACTTTTTAGGGTAATGGCACCTCAGTCCTCTTTTGGGATTGCCATCAGTTGCATGCTGCATTCTTCTTAATGTGGCATTTCAGTAGAATTTTTTTTTTAATAGTTTTGGTCGGAAATGAAAAAGTTACAGGTTGTCGGGTGTTTAACAGTCCTGGACAATTCTTTTATGAAGAAAAAAAAATCAACTCTGTAAGAGACTTCAAAAAATTTTCATCATTTTGAATAGGATGATTACACAGTCTCAATGGCATCATCTCTGTTCACATATCTACATTAAGGTCCCCACTGATTGGCTGCATCAAAATCACACAAATAGTTCTTGGAATATTCAAAATGGCTGTCCAGACTTTGTATAAGTTGTATTTGACAGTGTAAAAGACACACACCCTATTCCATTAGGATACATTCAGGAATAAAGTTTTAGTGTATGCAATATTTAAAGCAAGTTATCTGTACATTACAAAAGCAATTCTGCTATAGCATAAAACAATACTGTATATAAAAAGTTGTTTGAGTTTGAACTTAGTGATTTATTCTCGGCGAAGTGGAAATAATCTGTGACAAACATTTCCTTTGCAATCCCAGATCGCTTACAGGAGTAAAGAACACAGAATGTCATGGGTATAGAGTTCAGCTCAATAGAAGTGACCATCTGAGGTAAAATTATAGTCTGTAGTAATGAGTTAGGGATAAGATGGGAAGCTATTTTACATATGCATGTTTTTTAATGGGGTTGGGGGTGTCTTGTCTTGTCAAATCTGGTTCTAAAAAAATGGGTCCATACTTTAAAAATTACTCAACTTATGTTGTTCTGAATATGTGATCATTCTTTAAAAGAGACATTTTAGAAGATAGATATTTCCTTAGTATTATTATTATAACACTATGAGTACGTGTGAAAATTTCATAATTTTCCTGTTTTAATTTTTTTCTCTTTCATGTTTTTTCTCCTCCTTGAAATGAAACCGCATCTCTCTCCACATGATCAAAATGGAATAGTTCATTATTTATGATGTATTGGCAGGGTGTAACGGCCGTGCTAATTAAGTGAGGAACAAGCAGAATTCTAATATTTTCACATCCATAAGAATGATACATGACTCGTGTTAAGGTGTATGGTTGTTATTGATGATCTATTTTTGAATAAAAGATGATCGGATAGAAATGGTGTTGGTAAGAGAGGGGGGAGAATAATGTAATCTCCGTTTCCTGGGATATTTCATTTTAGGAGATGGATAGTAGGATTGTTCTTATACTATGTAGGAGTGAGGGTGGGGGCTATAAAGAAAAGATAAGTAATTTTAATGGAATTTTCATTGATAATTCTGGAAAATACTTCTCTTGGCTAATACTTAGTAATGTCTGGACCTGTAATATGTACATAATGATCGAGTTCTCTATAAGGAATATTACTGCCATACCTTTGGTTATTGTCTCGTATAATTCAGGGAGCATTGCCTTTAGACCATGGAAAGTGGGTACTGCATTTCTGGTGTAAGGTCATGAGTGGAAAGTGTTCAATCCCCAGACCGGGCGGTGTGTACTTGAAAATGAGTGAGCAATGCTAAATAGAACTAGGCTAGATATCCCTAAGGACTAGACATGGGCAAAGGAATGAGAACAATTTACCCTCCATAGATTAAATAAAGAGATCAATTTGAAATTCCCTGAAGGTTACCTGTATAGGCAAGCACCTATAGAGAAAAAAATAATTAATTTCTCTTGTGCCATTCACAGTACTTTTCTGACACACTCATAAATGTATTTTTGGGTTAGATCTAATTTTACGGCTATTTCATTCCTTCTTTGGTGAGTATATTATGTTTTCACCAACTACTCTTAACTTGGGTCAATGCTGACCACCTAAAGAATTAGAGGATAGTGTGCAGAAAATTGACAGTTGTGGTTGGTGATCCGTACACTGGGGGATTATGATTAATATAATATGCTCTGCTGTTATGTCATTGAACTCTCTTTTTGCCAGGATGCCATTTTAAGTATGCTCCTTTGAGAGTTGCTTTGCTTTTTTGTGTGATCGTGTGTGTGTGTGTGCATGCGTGTATATATATATATATATATATATATATGTGTTGGGGTAATTTAATGATAAAATGAAAAAAAAGATCTATGTTTCGTGTTTTATCTTTCAAAGGGATTTCTTCAGGCTACTAATGTATTTCATCTTGTGCAAGTGTTCATCGATAAATCCATGATTACTTTGAAGAAATCCTTTGGAAGAGTGAAATGTGTAAATTAGGATTTTTTTCTATTTTGTCAATCAATTACTTACTATACGTCAGAGTTGTTGATGTTTGATCATTTATATAGGGTTTGGGAAGCAGGTTTTGGCATTGAACTGAAATCACATATAATAAAATTAATTTTGGTTATATTTACTCTTTTATTATTTTTCTATAATATTTACTTGTACAATATATAATTTTTATTGTTATTAAATCAAGTTTTCCTGAAACATTTTAAAGATATATATTTGTATAAGGGGTACTTTTGTAATCAATTTGAGATGGGAGTAATGAAAAGTTCTTTGACAAACCCAGGGCTTCCACCTGTACTTTGTGATGTTTGGTCAGATTCTGGGGAATTTTTTTTTTTTTTTTTTTCAATCTATTTATCCCCAAGCAAGGCAAGAATGTCACTAAGATGCAATGGGGCTATTGGGAGTGAAAGTGAATGAGATGACTTTTAGAAGGAATTGGAAACCAATCCTGCTTCTTCGTACAAACCCAATTTAAAATAGAAAAAAAACTTTTTTTGAAGTTCTGAAGTGAAGTATGTTATTTTGCACACTTGCTATATGAGTATCTTTATCTTTGTTGTTTTCAGCATAATGTTTCAGATTATGTATTCTTCTCTGTGTTCGTTAGGTATATGCTGTACCCGGTGTTATTTATTCTTCCCCTACCAGTATGTCAAAATTGAGCAGAAGATCAGTGATTTCAGTTGGGGAATCTTTATCCCCCCGCAAGATATGGCAAACAATATTTCTCTGCGTTTACCACATAAATCAATTCGTCAGTTCTCCATCCAAAGTCCTCGATGCAATGAAGAGCTGTTGTCTGAGGAACAAATACTTTGACTAGACAAAAATTATCTACTGATTTTTTTTTTTTTTTTTTTTTTTTTTTTTTTTTTTTTTTTTTTGGCTAAAGATAATCCAAAGCTAGGCTCAAGAGCCACTTAAGATAGAGGGTCTCACTGAATGAAGTGGTGGGATATATGACTGCAAGAGATGGTTGGTAGAGAGTGAAAATTTATAAGGATAAAGAAGCTAGATATGATTTATCCTTGACTTGAAGAGGTGAAGATTTTAATGTTCAGGGGAGCATCGACATGGCAGTCTGTTCCACAAAGCAACAGTTCTCCGGGGGGTAAAAGCTGTTTGCGTGAAATAGTGGTGAAACGAGGACGGTTTGACTTCGTGAAAGTTGAAAATGTTTGAATCAGAGGAGAGAAAAGAGTGGCATTCATCTGAACATTTGCCATGGAAATAGTGATAGAGAGTAGTAGTGATAGGATTGCAACATTGTGTCTGAAGAAAGAGGTTGCAGGGTAGAAAATAAGTTACCCCGCCCCACATAAGACTGTGTAGACAACTTTGAACTCTATCAAGGCTAGAAAGTTAAGATTGAGTAGCTCCAGCCCAGATATAGCAGCAGTGCTCGATTTTTTTTTTTTTTTTTTTTTTAAAGAAAAAAAGATTTTTTTGTCTCTAGTCTGATTCTTAGTTTAACTTATGGTAGAATGTGTACTTTGACTATTTTACCAACATTTTAACGATGGATCGATTATCTGAAGTATCCCCCCCCCCTTCTACTTCCAGGTTTTTTAGAACTCTGAAAAGCCGGAAAATGAATCGGCCGAGACGTCATTTTGAAAAACATTCCTCCGAAAGTTGGTTATAAGGGCAAGTGCACTCTCGTTGCGTTGACTGACGCATTTAACACACAACTGTAATAATAATAAACTAAAAAAGTAATTTTATATTCTGTTACACACAGTTTCCTTATTTTGTTTATTCAAAAAAAGTAAATAAGCCTATTTCTTTTTCCCCTGTTATCAAATCAGCTTTTATCTCCATCGCTTCTGATTCATCTTGCTTGGCATTTATTTTCTCCCAAACCTTCGTCTTACTGGCGAAGAAAAAGAAATCGAAAACACATGACCAACATTCTTCTTCTTACTGCGCTAAAAAAGACCAGCGGTAACAACTATAAAACTAAAAGAAATTGATTGTTTTCCCTACTGTTGAAGTTGCTACGGGGATTTCGTAAAACCGCCGGCTGCTAGGTGTGCAAGTTAAGATATGTTGGCAGTTAAGAGTGCCGTTTCTTTTATGAAGAAAAATTTGAAAAGATCTCGGGCCCCACCAAAAAAGGACTTTTTTTTTTTTTTTTTTTTTTTTTTTTTTTAATAAAGAAAAGAAATTCTGATGGTTTAAGCGATAGCTTTTTTATCGCGCCTTCGTAATGTTCTTTCATCGAAAGGAATGTGTTTCATAAACATTTAGGTTTTTTTAGCCCTATACGAGAAAGTTGTCAGGGTGTGTATTTATTTATTTAGCTATTATTTTTGTAAATGTCATTTTCTCGGTTTTCGGGTCATCATTTCCATGAGAAACAACAATAAGTTTTTTTTTTTTTTTTTTTTTTTTTTAACAAAAGGTCTTAAAAAAAAAAAAAAAAAAAATCAAGATAGTTTTAAAAAGAAAAGAAAAAAATTACTTTCCGATGTCTGTTTCTTTTTCACTCAGTGCTGTTTGTTTCAAAAGTTTCTTTTAACAACTTCATTCACTTAGACTTCCTGTAAAGAGAAATCTATTTCTAAAACATCGAAGCAGTTGTCGAAAGCAAGAACTATTTTTTTCATTCTGTTGTTCACTCAATACAAGGCTTAAGAGCCACTCAAGGTAGCGGATTACTGAATGAGGTTGTTGTAAAGGCAGAAGTAAAAGTGTGTATTATGAAGTTATGTAGGATGGATAATGGTTGACGCTGGATTGGAAAAGTTAAACTGTAGTGATTGTTGAAGCAAACTTTTGGAAGTTTGTTCCACAAAGTAACTCTTCTCTGAAAGAAACCGTTTGAGTAGAACTTCAGCCTTATGAAGGGAAGGAAGACGTGTCGTTCCTTTGTACGTATATTTTGCTTGATGACCTCATCTACTAGAGTTACGTTTTCTCAAATTAAAGCTAAGTCTGTTATTAAGTTTATTCACTATGTTGTGCTAGATAATTTTCTCGTCAGAATCTATCTTCGACCATTCTAAGTCTGCCATTCATCCGTGCATTGAATATTGTTGCCACATCTGGTCCGGTGCTTCTATGTATCTAGAGATTCTTGAGAAACTCCAAAGAAGAATCTGCAATGTCATCGTTCACGGCCTGGCATCTCGGTTTAAATCACTTTCTCTGCACTTTTTCTATAAATGTTTTCATGGTAATTGTTCTGATGAACTTTCCTCTTTGGTATGCTCATTGGCCCCTTTTATTTCTGTCCCTATTTTTTCTTTAAGTTTAATTCACCATTCCCTCCTTTGTTAGGTGGTCAGTGATATCGGTTCGCTGGTGGATGCGGGGCGCCTTTCGTTTTGCGTGAGTGGTATTTTTCGTATTTGTTGTTGTGTCTGAATGAGTGCATGTCAGTGTGAGTGCTTGGGATGAATGAATGTTTTATACTATTATAGTCCCGCATTGATTTCGGCCATTGAAGCGATGTTTCTGCCACATTTACTGATTTTGGGGGGGGGGTATTACTAATCTTATTTTCTTTAGTTTCATGTAAATAGATTTTTGTATTCATATTGTAAATACACATTGGGGTTAACTTTTAGAATTGTTGTTTTATTTCCCTCTCCCCCCACAGACAACAAATTGTAAATATGAGGACCAGTTAGTATTTTCATAGAGACAAAGAGGTATTATGGTGGTTGTAGTAAGAAAGGTATGTATGAATGTGTTGTTTTGGTGTAAGGAATATTGTTTTGTACGATTGGGTCAGTGTTTGCGGCTAACTAAGTTATAATTAAGACAGACGAAGACCGTCCTTTCCCCAATCCCCTTTTCGGCCTTGTGCCACATTTCTGTATTGTACAGAATAAATATTACTTTCCACTTTGGTACATCGACTTTGAATTAAAATGTAGTACTAGATTGGCAGCAAGGTTTCATCATTTTACAGTTGAAATTGCTAGATGTAAATGTAAGTTCTATTCTGATAGTTCCTTCTCTTGTACTTTTTGCTTGTGCAATTCTCTTCCAGCTTTTTGCTTTCCTGTCAACTACGATCTTCAAAAATTTAAATACGGTGTTAATCATCATCATTTGTCTTTGAATCCTGTCTTTCTGTTGTCCTTTCTCCTCAATAACGTTTTCTTAGTTTCTTTCACCCTCAGTAATCACCCCCCTTACATCTTAGTGGCTTTATTGCCTTATTTGAGATGAAATGATTTAAAAAAAAAAAAAAATTAATACGATACAACATCAATGGAAAGAAATGTTGAAGTTGGAAGATTGTGCAGCGTCAGTCTCTTCTAAGTGGATTGGCGGAAGTTTGATTGCATTGAAAATCATTTTTTGGGAGATTTGATTTTTATTTGAGCTTGAACACCAACTACTGGTGGTTGTTAGGAAATATAAAACTGATTGCTTTATACTCGCTGCAAACCTGTTACTGTTAAATCTAATAAAGATTAATTGAAGAATCTTTTGTTGACTGTTTCCTAAGCAACTTTACAGGCACTTTGAAGTGATGTAATTGTTAGCTTGTCTCTCAGATAAATTACAAATGAAAAGTGGGTTCGATACTCACCTAGTGTTCTATAAGCTATGCTTAATAAACTGGACACTTCTCCGTGGCATGAAAATTAGCAAGCTTGTTTTGCTAGATCAATTATGACAGGGTAGTGAGTTCGACCCTCACTAGGTACATCCTTGTGCCATCTCTAAGCTACATTTAGTAAATTACAAAACAACATTATGTAGAGCTTTGAAATTTGGTTTACATGCTTATTGGACCCAGGCTAAGGTTTGAACATAAAACAAATTGTTCCTCATGGAGGTTGACCTTTTTTCTGTTAGGTGGAAATATCTTTGTAATAAATGCCATTTGGAATTGTTTTATTGTTGTTGTAATCAGCTACGATTTGTCTTGAGCACTTACGCTGTGTAGACGAATACCTCAATTAGTTATTGATTTTTCCTGGTACAAAAACATAAGTGGAGAGTGTATTCCCTGTAATAGTAAGCACCTGCAAAACAATCTCATGTGGCATTATTAATAATTCTAGGCATGTGAATGATTTGTTCAATCTTGTATTTTTTGCATTATTGTTGCATATTGTCATTATTGTTGCATATTGTCTGACTATTATGTGACTGGTCAATCATTATTTAGCATCTGGAATTAATTTTTTTTTTTTTTTTTTTTTCATTTTTGCAAAAGACAAATCAATCAGTGTTCAAAATCTATTCAGTTTCAATATCTATTTGGGGAGCATTTAAAGGGATCTCATTTGTTCAGGCACATCATCATTATAGCCTTACTTGTGTACTAAAACTTTAAAAAAATACTTTTTAATAATAAAAAGCTTACAAATTTTAATTCTCTTTTCTCTCATGTTAAAGTGCATTTTCAAATTACATAAAACAAGGAATGTACAATTGCCAGCTTGGCATCTGTGAATATACCTATAAGCACAACACTTCCAGCGTATTATTTTCACATACATTCGGTGTGGCTTCATTTCCTTTAAATTAAAAACCAAAATCAATGCAAACATACTTTGTACGAGATGTACATCTTTGAAAATAATTGTCTAAATTTTGTTTTATGGCATATCAACCTCAATGGGTCATTTAATGCCAACATTTTTTTTTTGTTTTGTCAAAAATCCATTTCTGTTAATAGTTTTTTTCTCAAATGTATAGCTGGTAATATTACTTTTTCAAAAACGTATTATCAGAGGCCTTGTCGTTGGATGTAGTTTATAGTCATACCCAGGACGATCAATTGCTATGGAATAAACTTTGAAATTAGGTGTACTTGTTTATTTCCCCTTGGCACTAATGGTCAGTATTCAAGCCAAGGTAAATGTTCAAACTGAACTTCAAATGCTGATTTTTTCCAGAGAATCACTGTCATTTAGGAGATGGTTAAAAACCACTGCCATTTCCACGACCACCAGTACCATTCGGACTCTATGCCAGACTAATTAAGTTGTTTTGTATTAATCTTGTGTACCTTTCTTTCTCCATTGATTTGAACAGGTGTCAATCACTTGTTTTTACCCCACCCTGATAGTTGTCAGCTAATTTTATTACACACACAGGTATCCCACTTAACTGGAACACACAGGGAATAAAATGATTTGTACCAATTATGTTACCACTCTAATTATGCAAAACAAAATATGAAGAAAAATACAAAATGTATAAAGTTTTGTGCTGGTCAGTTTTGGGAAAAATAGGAAATTGACATTTATTGGAAATGACTATAAAGATATTGACTATGAGCTTTCTTGTTGGTGGCACCATTTTTGGTTTCAGTAGGATACACTGCACTACAAACAATGTCACAAAACCCGGTTGTATTGTATGTTAATATATGTCTGTGTTGCTTTGGGAATAGCACTAAGTGCTAGTGAGTTTCTAACACAAACGTTAAATATGGGCATTTGACATTGTCTTGAATACATCTATAGCTGACAGTATAAAGTTCATGATGACGTATAAGTTCTTTCACAGCAGCGAAATTGTGAAACTAAAAAAAAAAAAAAAATACATGTTTTACTGCTGAACTGAAACAAACTTTAATCAATTTTAAAATAAAAATTCTTTAAAAAGAAAATCTCATGGATTTAATAACACACTGAACTGCCGTAATCGTTAATACTTATTGATGTTTGAAGAATTTCTTGAATGTATCTTGTAGTCCTTTAACTAAATGAATATCAGTGTATTTAATGAAGATAACAGACTGTTTTCATCATTTTCTTAAGTAAAATCATTATTTTAAAAAATTTTTTTTTTGAGTCACCTGTTCATATTTCGATGTGTCATTTTGCAAATCTTGTAATGGCTTAAATAATTTACTGCATTTTGGTCAACAGTTGCACCTTCATTCTCATCTGTGATACTGAGTTAGACATATATACAATTTTGAAAGTTTTCAACATAATGCACTACCTAAATGACTAAAATGTATTGCAATTCTCCATGTCAATGTCAAAATATCATATGTAAATGTGTTGGTTCTTATTTTTTTCATTACTAGTGACAAGAAATTCTACTGCTTGTATGAGATTTAAATCTTACACTTCCTTAGATATCGGGGAAAATTTAATTTGTGGGTGAATTTTAGTCATAGCAATTTTAGACATATTACATAAAATTTTCTTTTTTTTTTTTCCTCTCTCAAATGTGTGTGTTGAAAAAAGTATGGATTAAAAATCCAACAGAATGATTAAATAAACAATTAAGAAAAAAGTTTAAATGTAACGTTTCACTTTCATTTTAGCTTCACCAGAATTTGGTGGTGGGTGGTTATAGATTTTTTTCCTATTTGTTGCTTATTGAATCCTATACGTGTGTGTGTGTGTGTTTTGCCATGTTTCTTAAGGACATAGGTGATATCTTTCCAGGGATTTTTCTTTATTGTCAGTGAATTGCTATGCATTCTTATGGGGGGACGGGGCGGGGTAATAGTTGGGTCCCCATTATCTTCACCACGGTTTTCAATTCATAGTTTTCCCCGTCTTAGACTGGTTGCTGCCTAAGTCTACCCTGGTATTTAACCCACAGGCATTTGTGTGAAAATGAACGCATGACAAAACCAGAATTTGAAGCTATCCTTTACATTATCTGCATATCCACACACACACACACACACACATATATATATATATATATATATATATATATATATATATATATATATATGTGTGTGTCAAAAGACTGATTGTAACAGATAGTGTTTGATATTCAGGTTCAATCAAGTGGTCTATCAGTGAGTCATCATTGGACAAAATGTTTTTGTTCACACTGGCTCAGTTGAATGGCTTGTTAACCTAAAGAAGTGAAGGAAATCATTAAAAATACTATTACGGTAGCTTCCAAAATATAACTGGGATTTATTTACATATGGACAAACACTTCTCCAGGATCAGATGCAGTTGAGCTCTGAGAAAAGTGCAGTTGTGGATACTTGAATTTTTGATAGTCAAAGTTTGGCCCAACCCTTGTCCTAATTATAATGACCTAGTTTCCTGAAATCTACTTTGAGATATAATATTTCCCCCACACCCTTACCCCTGAGTTTTGTGACATAGTGTTAGGAAATGGGACACAGATTACAATTTTGTACACTTAATTTTTTGTAAGGTAAGTTCAAATTTGCTTGAGTCTTGTCTAATGATCCTCTCTTTCTCTCCCCCCTTTTTTCTTTTTCCTTTCTTTATTTTCTCTTTTCTCCTTTCTCTATTTTCTCTTTTCTCCTTTCTCTATTTTCTCTTTTCTCCTTTCTCTATTTTCTCTTTTCTCCTTTCTCTATTTTCTCTTTTCTCCTTTCTTTATTTTCTCTTTTCTTCATGATCCCAGAATAAGTTTTGCGTGTAATTTTCAATAATGCATAACAAATTAATCATTTGATATTCTTTCAAATTCTTTTTGTTTATCCTTTAAACATTTATTAAACCTATCTCTGAGTTCCTGTTTATTAAAATTTATCATAGTTTAATAAATAATTCATTAATTTGTTTTCTATGCCTTATCAACCCTTTGCAGGTTATTTAATACCAGAAAAATAATTTTAGATTGTAAGATTTTTTTTAGATATCAATGATTTAGCGATAGAATTCTTATTAACGCATAGCTGGGGGTGGGGTGGGGGGAGATGGGATTCATACTTTTCCCAAGGGTATTTTGCATGTTATTGAATATAATGAATTCAATGGGAATTGGAACTTTGCTCTTTGATTAACAATTTCAAGCTATTATCTATTACTCCACCCATGTATCCAAGCTTACAGCACTTGATATTTCCAAGTGGTCACCCATATTGGTACTGACCGGGCTTGATGTTACTTAACTTGACTGATTGTATAGAAACTGGTATTTATAAATGTGACCTTTTAATAAATGAAGATATGACCATGTATTTAAATTTGTTTTTACAAATGTCTTTTTATTTTCTATCCATAAAAAAAAACTTTTTTACTTTTAGAATAGAAGCGATCATCAATTTTGGCTAACACTATGCAGATCTGTCTTTGGGAAAATATGATTTCTCATTTCTAAATATCAGAAAAATTGTTAGGTAATTTGATGACAAAGTGGAAAAATTCTATGTAAAGGACTTCATCTGACAAATTAAGATTTTTACTGGAATTCTAAAATATATATGTGGGGAGATATGGTGGCTTGGATTTAGGGATCTGAGTGTCAAGTTTGTGATATCCACTTATGTGCAAATACCCTTGAACCCCCCCACCAGTGGAGAACTTGGAGAGGGGAATTAACAGGAGATAACTGATATCCATTAGAAATGTCACGTGGAACTAGGACAGTCAACCCCGGCAAGCGAAATAAAAGGTTCAGTTCGGCATTCCAACCACCTGAAGAAGGCCAGAGAGTACAACGGCTGAAACGTTGTGATAAATATGGCAACAAAGATGAGGATGATAGTCCGAATAGCATAATTTAGTGTACATAATACCTCATCTCAGAAATCTAGACAGCCATTGATATGGAATTAAGAAAACTTTGAAATGCAAAATCAGTCCCCCCTGCTAGTGACTCTGAAACAGAAGATAATTAGGACTCTCCTGACAGTCCTAATTGTAATTATGGAAAAAAATTGGAGGATTTACAAAAACCTGCAATCACAAAAGAAGGGATGTGGCCCAAGACTCTGCAAACTATTGATTTAGGCCAGGCATGAGCAACCATTTTTTTTTTTTTTTTTTTTTTTTTTTTTTGAGCAGTGGGCTGCATGAACTATGCCTCACCACAAGGAGAGCTGAAAGATTCAATGTAATCTTTCATTGTAGATACTTAGCTATTTTCCCTATAGAAAGCCATAAGCATAATCATATACCTTAGAAATTAGAGAAAGGGTTTTTTTTTTTGGTTTTTTTCTTTGGAGAAAAGATTTTTCTATAATTTAAAACATGAAGTTTTAGTATAATATTATCATTATTATATTTCATTCTGATCATGTGGAAAGAAGGGAAAAGACATTTCAATGATACTATTTGGTTTCAATGAGAAAAATGAAAGAAAGAAGGAAAGTGTAATGCCAGTTTCATAGAAATGGGAAAAGTTGTCTATTTATTTTCAAATCTTTTCATTTGTACCCCCTTACTTCTTAAAATAACTATTGGCATTCATATTTATGATTATTATTGCAATATTTTGTTTTTTTTTGTCTATATTGTTTCTGTCTATATTTCTGAGATTAGGTATTATGTACACTATTTACATTATTCAGACTATTGTCCTCATCTTTGTCGCCATATTTATTACAATGATTTGGCCGTTGTATGCTCCAGCCTTCTTCAGGTGGTTGGAATGTCGGACTGAACCCTTTATTTCGCTCACTGGGGTAGATTGTTCTAGTTCCACATGCCATGTTTAAGGACACATGTCACAGTGGATAAAGGCATTGGTTAGATCCAGTGACAAGACCCAAAGTGTTTGAGTTCAATACCTGGTTAAGGCAGTGGAGAACTTGGAGAGGGGAATTAACAGGCGACAACTGATAACTGCCATCCATTAAACATGTTATGTGGAACTAGAACAGTCTACCCTAGTGAGCGAAATAAAGGGTTCAGTTCGACATTCCAACCACCTGAAGAAGGCCGGAGCATACAACGGCCGAAACGTTGTGATAAATTTATTAAAGTTGTTAAGCTCAAATATTTAATGATGCGATAGGGGAATTTCTACGGATGTTTTATTGTCATAATTCTTCAGCTAATGACTGAATAAGCTCATGGTCAAATTCTAAGATTCATCAGAAAATTTAAAATAGGAAAACTGTTAAATTTTAACTTGTTTAAAGTAGTTTAAAATATACATCTTGGATGGCAGAATAAGTTTGGAGGGGGAGTGAGGTTGTTCAGATTTCCTAACACACACCTTCCCTGTTTAATGGTTAACTTTTGATTAGTGATGTTTTATCAAACCATTTGGTTTGTATAATTTAATAGTTTACAATTGATGATCTCTGAAACCTTCATTGCCCAAGTTTTGTTTTTGCTTTTCCCAAACCTATTTAGGAGGTCAAAGGTTATCAATCAAGTTATTCATCACTGACCGGTTTTTATAGTTACCCACCTTGACCCAAGGTCATTTTCTAGAACATTCACTGATGAGGGACAAAGATTACGAGTGAAATGATCTGATCACTTTACCATTACAGGTGCTCCAATTCTTCGATAGCTTACTGATTGTTAATGGTGAGAATAGCCATTACCTTATGAGGAAACATTCAGCATGGAGTCATGAAGCAATCAGTGCTGCTGTCAATTGAAATTTATAAAATAATTCTATTAAAACAATTAATCAGGAAAATAAGTTTCTCATGTCCAATAGCTGTTATTGCTCTTTCCAGTATTAATAAGGTTTTTCTTCCCTAAACTTTTATCTAAAGCAGTGTAGAACGTCAACATCTCGATTGTCATAATTTTGTCTTTGAGTTGCATGTGTTATCCATTTTAGTTGCCGTCCTGGGTATGACGATAAACTACGTCCAACAGCAGGGCCTCTGATCAGGAGACTTTGAGGAGCGTGGAACTACCTCTTAATTGCTGGTGTTCCCAGGTCCACCCTGACTCGGGGTTGTAGCACCTGCTAGGGTCCCAGCTATGGGCAAATAGTTAACCCCAAAACTGAGGTAAAAGCATTATGAAAGTGTAAAAATAGGTTTTAATACCAGAAATACTTTGTGAAAAATAAATTTTTGAAAAAAAAAATTAGTAACAATATGTTTTTGAAAAAAAAAATATTACCAGCTATACAATTTTGAGGAAAAAAAATATTACCAGAAACAGATTCTTGACAAAAAAATATTACCAGGAAAAAAAAGTTGTCTGCATTAAATGACCCATTAAGGTTGATATGCCATAAAACAAAAACCAAACTAAACCATTTTAGTTGTTGTTTTCAAATGATGTGCTTTGTGTCATTTAGTAAAGTTCTTTTTGAATCTGCAGTGCCAGTCTACGAGAGATCCAACAAAGCACAGTTCTTTTCAACATCCACAGAGTTCATTTGTTTGATCTGAGAATGTCACCAAATGCTATATATAGTATTTGGTGACATTTCGGAGTAGCAGTCCCAGAAATATGATTATTATTGTTAATTATCAGCTCTTAGTAGTTTCAGTTTGAATATTATAAATATTATAATTTTGAGAAGATTTATTCATCAGAGAACTATTGGATGTTTTATTTTGTGTTTAAATAAATATTTTAACCAATTCATTCTGCCTTCTTACGAATTATACACTTGATGAAAATAAACTTCCAATACTTCAAAGAATTCTTGGATTTGAATATTATGTTAGTATTATATTAATTTCTTCTTTATATATATATATATATATATATATATATATATAAACAAACATCCATTCATCTAAGCAAATATTGATTTTTCTTGTATTTTATTTTTTTTTTTTTTTTTTTTTCTTGTTTCATAGGGTTCTGTTCATAGTGTAAATACAGCCCAAAATTGATTCCTGACTTTTTAAAGAGTTATCTGTACTTTGGTTTTATTTACAAATTTCACAATTCTAGGTTACACTTTTGTGTGTGTATATATATATATATATATATATATATATATATATATATATATAAATAAATGGGGGGGGAGTATTTAAAAAAAAACTTTTGTCGGAGGTATTTGCAGAAACTTGGAGAGATAATTGTGAAAATGTGAAGAACGAGAAGACTTACCTCCCACAAAGCGAATTTGCTTGGCGTGTCAGGTCCTGTTGATAGATCGTGGGCGGACGTGCAGGAGAAAACAAAAAAAATAATAATAAAAAACTAAGAATTCAAAACCAGCTTGAATTTATAAAACCGGAAGTCTCGGGCGAATGAGAAGTAAGTCTCGTATGCAAATTGTAGTTGCACATAACCCCAAACACCAACCCTGGGGCATAAATAGTGAGTCTGGGAGGAAGACGACAGATGTCGTACTAACTCGGGGGCATTAACGACCGGGTACTCATGTGTGCATTTTTGGAAGGTCTACCCATTGATGTCAGCCGGCTTCTATGAGCATCATCAAAGCCAGGGGAGATGGGTATCGACCAGCTACTGACTAGAGCCCGAACCATTTTGAAGGAGTCAGAGCACGTCTCAGCAGCTGCACGGACAGAGGAGGCCGTGTGTAAATCAGGGGAGAATGCTTTCGGTGACTGTTGCATCTCCATGACTCAGTAGGGCCCCAAATGCTACAAGTGTGGTGGTTCCAACCACTTCTCCCGAGAGTGCATATTTGAAGTAATATGAGGAGTGGGAATCATAGCAAAACACGTTGCTATCGCTGTAACAATCTTGGCCATCTAGTGCGGAACTGTCTGGGAAACGACCTTGGGGGCAAGGAACTGTTGCCACCCTTGCCCCCTGTCAATCAGTAAGTATGGATTTGCCCATAGTCAGGGTACATGTGAATGGCGTGCAATGTGTGGCTCTCATTGACATGGGTTGTTCCTGTTCAATAATCAGTGCAGACTGCTGTCAGGTCTGGAAGGAGTGAGATGTGATGATTAGGACTATTGACATGATGTCTCATGCGTGCTGCAGAGTTGGAGTGATTTCAATCCTAACAGATGGAGGTTTTTGTGCCGAGGTGGACGAACTGGTGGTTTGTGACAAGCCTCTGGCGTATGATTTGCTGTTCGGAATCGGTGCCATACATAAACTAGGCGGTGTTATGGTCATGCGTACCGGGGAAGTGCGGCTCAGGAGAAATTGTGACATGTGCCGCCATTAGAATTGAGGAATGGGATTTCTGTATCGCGTATAACTTGGACCAAAGACTTGGACATGGAAGTGGACAGGAAATAAAGCAGCAGATCAATTGCTCAACACTGTTGCAGAATATACGATGTCGAATAAGAACAGAGCTGCCTACGAGAACGAAATCTTTAAATACGAATCCATGAGACGTTATGGCCTTTCCAAACGGTTATCATCAAAGGAAAGAGGTACTGCTTGATGCGTCTGGGGTTTGGTCTTAATGTGGCTCCCCTAATTATGAAATAAATCATTAAGACAGTGCTAGATCAGGATGAGCTGATGAAAAGATCTGCGTCGGCATATGTCAATGACATATATGTAAATGAGGACATACTTTCGGCAAATGAAGTCAGGCGCAGATCAGAATCTTTTGGCTTGTCTAGCAAAGACCCTATTCAATTAAAGGATGGGACTGATGTGCTTGGGCTTAAAGTCTGGGGGGAGCACAACACATTGCAGTGGAAGTGAGTTCTGGAACTCCCCACTACACTAACACGAAGCTCAGTATTTTCTGTATGTGGGAAGTTAGTGGGGCACTTTCCTGTATGTGGGTGGCTCCGTGCAGCCACAGGAATGATGATAAAAAGACGAGCAAGCATGATAACAAAGCGGGTGGCATGACACTATAAAAGACGCCCCTCTTATGCAGATGACTGAGACGCTGAATAGAGTGCACCAAGACAACCCTGTTTGGGGAGAATGGTGCGTGACTGGAGAAGAAGTCAACATATGGGTTGGTTGATGCAAGCTCCCTGGCAATAGGTGGGGTGCTGGAAAACCGGGGAGTTATACTAGATGTGTGCTGGCTTCAACCAAGAAATTACGCGCAACATATAAATCTGGCCGAATTGGATGCCATGTTGAAAGGTATAAATCTGGCATTACAGTGGCGGGCCAAGGTGGTACACCTATACACGGACTTGGTATGCATGTACCAATGGCTGCAGAATATTCTGACAGGCAAGATCTGAATGAGGACGAAAGCTGCACGCGAGATGCTAGTGTGCAGGAGACTGGCTAACCTACAGCAACTAAGAATATGGTTTGGTAGTTGACGTCACACTGACTACATCACGGAGGAACCGTGCCGATAAGTTGACTAGAGTACCAAAAAGATGGCTTGACATGTTGAAACAGGGATCAGAGCCACCAATGTGTGTGGCTGTTACAAGCCTGCTGATCATCAAACAAATCCGTGCCATACATAGCAAGAGCTGTCATCCTGGCGTTTGACGTCCGCTTTACTTTGTCCAAAAAGTATGTCCTACATTGACAAAATCAATGGTTAGGTTGGCCATACAAGGTTGTGAGGTGGACCCTGCCCTAGTCCAGTGGGACAAGGGCAAGCTCGGTGTAGACAAAAACTGGTGGTGACGGCATGGACGGGACACATCACAATGGCAATCATTTTCTAACTTTGACGGATTGCGGCCTGATGCATTTCACTGTATGCTGCCCACAGGTGCGACAAGATGTATTATTGATTATACAACAATTACGAGCTATCTTCTATGAATGTGGTCCCCCCCGTTGAAATATTGACAGACAACGCCCCAACTTCCTGTAGCCAAGATTTTCAGGACTTCATGCTCGAATGGGTAGTACAAGTAAGGTACAGAGGTGCATACACTCCAGAGGGTAATGAGGTAGTGGCGCAGTGTCACCACACTGTTAAAAGGATAGCAGCCAGAACACGGTACTCTATTCAAGAAGCTGTATATTGGTATAACGTCACACCCAAAGACGATGTAACACCATCAACTGTGCCGGCCAACAGAATATATACATACAGACAGCGGATGAAGGGAATAGATCAAGTAATGCCAAATATTCCGAAGAATACAAAAGAACCATATAAAATTGGTGATCTCATATGGGTCAAGCCCCCAAATGGACATTGTACCACTAGATTTAGAGCGTCACAGCGAAGATACGTAGCCTGATAGTGATTCGGAGACATCAATGTTTTGCACAATGCAGTCAGATGGTCTGCCCCCTGTATCAGAAAGTACAGATTTGGATGACGAGGAAGGTCGTGATGACACCGAAAATGCCAAGGACCCGCAGAATGTAGACGTGTCAGTACTGCTACCGGAAGCATCCTCTCCACCCCTACAAAGGAATGTTTGTCAAAGGCGTTCTCCCCCACCCTGTCATCTATGTGATCATGAGATCAAGGGGGAGTGTGAGGAATGAGAAGACTTACCTCCCACAAAGCGAATTTGCTTGGCGTGTCAGGTCCTGTTGAAAGATCGCGGGCGGATGTGCAGGGGAAAACAAAATTAATAATAAAAAAAGACCAAGAATTTAAAACCAGTTTGAATTTATAAAACCAGAAGTCTCAGTCGAACGAGAAGTAAGTCTTGTAAGCAAATAGTAGTTGCCCCCCTGACAAGGGCATAAATAGTGAGTCTGGGAAGAAGACGGCAGAGTGCATTATTGGCGTGATGGCATACTAACGAGACTAAGTGGTCACTAGCGACAGCTCAGTTAGTAGACCAGAGGACTGGACAAAAGCAAGCACTTTAATCCATTTCGGTCATCGCAAACAACGGGCGAACAGAATTACCCACAGAAAAACAAACGGATATGTGCATTTTTAACTTATTTCTTAATTCATTTAAATGACTTTATTTTATTAACATCTGTCTGGACCTGAGAAACCCAATTAATATTATACTTAAGTGGATCTTGTGAAATTCATTTGTCTATATCTCTGCTTTTCTAAAGTGTCCGAATAAGAATCTGTTACACTTGACGAGAAGTGTTTATATTTAGGTTCAAATAGAAATGAACTTAGTGATTACGTATTGGAGAACTTTGAAAGTTATAAAAATGAAGTTTTAATTTTAATGTGCCATCATTTTATAGAGAAGATCAGTCAGTTAAGTGCCATATATGATACATGCTTGGGTGATTATGTCGCTTTCAATTCACAACTAACAAGCCAGGAGATTTTTCCCACAAAAGGCTACCGTTTCTTTCTGCGATTGGTTGCCAACTAAGTCAATAGCTGGTGGAGGAGGTTAGAAGAGATGGATTCATACCTTTCCCAAGGGTATTCTACTAACCCTGAATCTGTTGTTCCTTGCCTCCTTTTTTTTAAAACTTTTCATGCACCCCTTTTCATCCAACGTCAGAATCTTATTCCTCTCTTCCAAGAGCGTCTGACTTGAAACGATCATTGTAGAATTCTCATTTGTAGAAAGAGTAATATTCCAACAGTTTGAATTTACTAATCTATGATTTCAGTTCTGTTCTAAAATCTGAAAATTCTTCCCTGGGATTTCTCGCGATGCTCTAAATAATACCAGAAATAGAAACCGTGTTAATGAGTTGAGAGAATTCTAAAATCTTCACTTTTCAGTACACCATTTTGGGTTTTATTGAGCTTCTCCAGGTTGGAATGTTGAAACCTCACACAATAATTTTTTTTTTTTTTTTTAATACAATACTGTTCACCCTGTACAAGGCCCAAGAGCCACTCAGGATAGAGGGTTATAGAGTAAGAGTTTATGGGGATATATATAGAGAAGATAGCAATTAAACCTCAACTTGAATATGTTAAGATTGTAGTGATTGGGGAAACATCCTCTTGGGAGTTGGTTTCATAAAACAGCAATAGTAAAGTATTTTGTATAATGTGGTGTTGGCACATATTCTTCATTAACTACCAACAAGAAACTCTGATTTTTGTAATAAAGAATATTAATCTTTTTTTTTCTTTTCACTGTTTTTCTTACTTTCTCCTCCATTCATTATTTTTTTTTTTTTTTTAAACTATGGAAGTCAGAAGTTATTTAGTCACAAAAAACAGGAAATTGTGGAGAGCCACGATCACTGTGTTTTCAAGTGACTTGACACATAAAAAGCTATTTGTAGCACAAGTAAAATAAGACTTTGCCAGCTGCGATATTTGCGATAAAAACAAAACTCATAAAAATACTTTAGGGCATTTTTTTTTTTTTTTTTTTCCTTTTTTGCATGCTTAACTGTTATTAGTTTTTAATCAGGAAATTGGTTTGACGTCATAAATGGGGAGAGAATACTCGCCGTCAAACTGAACCCTCCCTACTCCCCCCCACCCCTCAAAAAAATAAATAAAAAAATTAAAAAGAGGGAAAAAAAATTTTGCTCTTGAGAATCATTTTACAAGAACATGAGTTGGAAAACTGAGATTGCCAACACATGACTTGACTGGATGATTGGGTTGAAATATCAGGAAATGTTGCAAATTCCACCCAAAACTCATGACATTTTGATTAATCGCTACATGAATGTGCATCTCTCTTCCTAGGTTTTTATTTTGAATTTAATTTTTATTTTTTTAAAACATGTCGGACAACACTGACTTTTTAGGCACGAAACTAAATTCATGGAGAAGGGGGCCAAACTCATTAGCAATAGCTTTCAAGAGAAACATGGTAACCGATGTATGACAGCAGAATGTTTGGTTGTTTTTTTTGTTTTGTTTTTTCGGCTCCTAGTTTTCCCATTGTTATCACTTTCAAAACTTTCAAGTGATACTAACAAAGTTTTTGGATCAGTGTACATTAAGTCCTATCAGCCATCTATTTATAGTAAGTCCTATCAGCCATCTATTTATAAGCAGAAGTGGTTGGTGAGAATAAAGGTAATTAGCCTTTAAATGCTATACATTCTTGTATATTACATTTGCCTTGGGTTTTTGAGATATATGCAGTTTGAAGGTATGCTTATATTTATGGGTTGAAGTGTTCAGTATCATGGATAGGGCATATGTAAATATAATAATGGACATTGACTCAGTAGCCGCTTAATGTCTACTTTATATTTAAGTAGCAATCCCTCTTTTATATAAATTTAATTGAAGACAACTGACAAGACCCTTCCATTAAACTTTTCATTAATTTTTTTCTTGCATTCATACAAGTGATTTCTTTTCAGGACATAGTGTCTATAAACTATACAAATGATCTGTAGCATTTTTGACTATTCTCAAAGATTTTTAATTGAATAAGTAGATTTTTATTTTTGTTATTTTATGTGTATATATATATATATATATATATATATATATATATATATATATATATATATATATATATATATATATATATATGGGAAGGCTTTTTTTTTAATTTTTGAATATGGTCAGCATGTGGCTGTGTTCATAATTGATAGTATTGAGTTTTCCATTTGTTAGCAACCATGCATTTTGTCTTCTTGTAACTGATGTTTAGTCCTTTCTTCTTGCTTTCCTTCACTACCTTTTGTAGGGGCTTGTTTTCTTTTTATGTCTGCTATCAACACTGTGTCATCTGCATATTTTATGTTAAAATTTTGGTCACCAATAATGAATCCTGGTAAGACTTCTAATTTTCTCAGAATCACC
Source organism: Acanthosepion pharaonis (assembly GCA_903632075.3). Classification (NCBI taxonomy): domain Eukaryota; kingdom Metazoa; phylum Mollusca; class Cephalopoda; order Sepiida; family Sepiidae; genus Acanthosepion; species Acanthosepion pharaonis. Next base: position 114,555 of record CAHIKZ030004620.1, on the reverse strand, counting down.
TCACTGTATAGGTTGAATATGTCCGGTGAGAAGGCATATCCTTGTCTTACATTCCTTTTTATTTTTGTATATTTACTGAATTTATTTTCTGTTTTCAGGCTGTTTGATTGCCATTATAGGCTCAGAATTATTTTAATATCCTTCCGAAATATGTCACAGTTACCTAGCAATTCGAACATTTCTTTGTGGCATACTTTATCAAACACTTTTGCACAATCTATAAAACCTAGGTATATATTCTTCTGCATTTGTAGTGCACTTTTTGATATCATTCTGAGCATAAATATCACGTTCCTTGTTCCACTGTATTTAAGGAACCCACACTATTCTTGTCCTATTTCAGGACTAAATCTCCTGTATGCTCTGTTCATCAGAATTCAGATGATGAGTTTTGTTATATGGTTCGTTAGGCTGATTGTCCTAAGGAGTTCATTCGTTTGCACCTGGCTTCTTAGGCAGTGCTATGAAAATTGATCTACTTCAGTCTTTCTCTATATCACAACTGTTGTATAATTCATTTATCTCTGTTACAATTCTGTCTGATCCTGTTGCTTAGTTTCTGTTCAATTCGGCCATTGCTGATTTTACTTTAGATTTTAACATTTCTGGTCTTTTGATATTTCTATGTAATGCTTGTTGTTCTCTTTTGCTGTAGAAGAGTTCTCATTTATATTCATTACATCTCTGAAGTATTTTTTTCTCTTTCTCTCATATCAGTGTCCTGCCCTTGGATTTTATGCAGCCTGTTGATGAGCATGTCTTTTGTTCTGTTTTCTTATTTTTTATGCATATCTGTTTTATTGGTGATATTCATTTTTTATATTTCTGCACACTCCTCTTTAACCTACCTGCATTTGTTCCTAATTTCTTTGTGTAGAGTTCAATAATCTATGCCATATCATGGCATTGATTTTCATCTCCTTTTCATTATGTTGAGAAATTCATCTGTCAGCCATTTTTTTTTTTTTTTTGTTTAATTTTCTTTGCAATGATCTCAATTGCTGATGTTACTAAAGCTTCTCTTAATGTGTCCCCACTTTGAGTTTCTATTCTCATTCTGTGTATTGTAATTGCTTTTAAAACTGTCTATATATTTCTCCTTCACATTCAGAAGTTTGTTGTCTTGCAGTTTGGGTGCTGTCTTGGCCCTCTTCAGTTTCCATAGTTTTGCCCTGAGTTTACATATCACTGTAAGGTGGGGGGTATGTTTTGCAATGTAAAACTGCATTCCTTAATCTCTTATTGAGAGTTTTATACAGTCGATTTGTTTTATTTTGTTTTTTTTTATTTTGCCTCCTGTCTGTATACATCTTGGGTGTTTGTGAAATCAGATGTTGGTTGCTACATGATCATTCGCTGTGCACCGTTGGATCTATTTTTCTCTATGTTCATTACAAGTTCCTAGTTTAAATTTGCCAACCATTTCACCGTACACTTTCATTGAGACTTGATGTTGTCTAGCATATGGTAAAACTTTTCAATTTCTTTTTCTGTACTTTGTGCTTTCAGTTTAATTACAATAATTCTTTCAAATAGTTGATAGTATCTCAGAACACATTTCTTCAGGTCTTAGGCTAATATCAGTCCTACTCGCCTCTGTTTTCTCTCCACCTGCATACATCATGTTGTGTTTGTCGCTGATGAAATCTCCATTATTTGCCCACCTTTTTTCACATTATCCTAAATTATTAACATTTAACCTATTCATTTACTGCTTTATATTTTCTAACTGGCCATGCTAATTTAGTGTTCTGACATTTGATGTCCTGAGAATTATTTTTTTATTTGATGTGAACAGTCACTGGATGACAGTCAAGTGTTACCTGTTGCACATGTTCCTCCTTACCTGTTCAAGGAGTTAATTCTAATAGTTAACTCCCTTCATGTCATTATCTTTCATATGATTAAAGGCCTTGAGTTTTCTTAGAATTGTAAAGAGTTTTTTAGTTGCTTTCTTCACATTGATTTTATCGAGACATTACCTCTAGTTGACTTGTCAAGAGTTCTGCTCTTTGATAGTTTTATTTTTCATCATATAAGGTGTTTGCTAACACAAACTCTGTGTCTCACTTGTAACAAATTGAAGTGGATGCACCAGTTTAGTCACCAACCATCTGACAGTAGATTTCATATATGCAAACATAAGTATTATTTTTGTTTTTTTAAAATTCAAAGTAACTTCTTACCTTAAGTTTCTTGAGTTAATAGAGAGAGGAATATCACTTGTCACCATTCAGTTTTGATCAAAGAGCCAAAAGGTTTCATAAATGATAATTAGAAATTTGAATTTAAAAATAAAAATTAATATATATTTTTTTCTTATGTCCTCATGCTTATCACAAGTGGGTGGAAGATATTGACCAATGTAAATTTTTTTTTGTTTTTCCAAACATGTTGGTAGCAAGTTACTACTCTAATTATTGTTATAATTATTATTTTTAATTTAAAGTAACTTCATATTTTGACTTTCTTGAGTGAGATGAATATCATGATTCTATTTTAATCAGAGCCAGGTTGGGTTTCATTATCTGAATTTTGAAGATCACCTAAAGTTTGAAGGTTTGCATGTTTTTTTTTTTTTTTTTTTTTTTTGTAAACTGATTTACTAGCTCACTTTGGTCCAGAGGGACTTTCTCTTCTTGATAAGAATTTTTAACATATATTCAATAATATTAATAACAAAATTAACCTATTACTGCTACCAGTTTCCTTAAAATCCTATCTTCTTTGGACAATCTACCTTACTGCCTAATGATGATCTTAGGACTGGTAGATTTTACTTTTTAGTTACACCCACCCCCACCTCTCTATAAAAAATTGGATGCCATGCACTAATAGGTTAAATAGTTTCAACATCCCAGCTTAGGACTTAATTTAATCAAAGAAGGCATGAAACTTACTAATTATTTAATTAAATCCAGAGGGTGAGGGCCCACAAATGTGTGTGTGTGTGTGTGTGTGTATATAATATATATATATATATATATAATGTTTAGGGTGTGCTATATTTATGGGATAAAGTGCTCAATATCAGAAATAGAGCGTACATAAATATAAAAGTGAACATTGAAGTCAACACTCAGAGGTAAGAGGCTGTTTCATGCTAGGCGCTTTCAGACAGCAAATGTTGGATTTTTACTCAACTATTTATATATATATATATATATATATATAGGTCAGTGGTGGATCGTGAGTAATCTTTTCTGGCGGGTATTTTTTGCGGGAGGGCTTGTTTAAATAGTCGAGGAAAAATCTAACATTAAATGGCCAGATGATTGCACCTAGCATGAAACAGCATGTCGCCTCTGAGTGTTGACTTCAATGTTCATTTTATATATATATATATATATATATATATATGAAGAAATTTTGAAAAAACAAACAAAAATTTTTTGTTTGTTTTTTCAAAATTTCTTCATTCTGTCGGATTTATATCCATTTACACTTGCTTATATATATATATATATTATGAAATGGATTAAATCAGACATATTTTAAATAACTTAAGCAAAAAACATATGGTGCTATGGGTAGCCTCACCTTTTTATAGTTTTCATTTCGTGCATGTGCGTTGTTTTTGATTTTGTCGATTGCACAGTATAGTAGAGTTAGTTGGGCACCGTCTGTTAGAAAAAGAGCACCATGACTCAATTCACCTCACCAGAAATTTGTAAACGGCATACTGTACTGCTTGGCATTCGCGCCGGAAGCTCCAATATGAACATTTTCGAGTGTTTGGGTGTCAATCTGTGGACAGTGCAGAGGATTCAGAAAGATTTGGCTGAGTCTAATGGTGATTACGAAGATACTCTGGAGACCGTGGTTGAAGCTAATGGCGATTTTATTGAATAAATTTACCCTTTAGTATTTCAAGATAGTTTTTGTGTAATTTTGGTAAATATATCTGTTAAAATGAGATGCCAGTATTAACTTCATTTTGCGTAATTTAGACGACAATTTATCCATCGCACCATATATATATATATATATATATATATATATATATATATATATATATATATATATATATATATAATCCGGAAAAACAAACAAAATCCAAAAACAGATGATATTTTAATTATGAATGAAATTTTGACGTAAGACGTTTTTTTATTTCCAAACCTTTTTCAGGACAATATTGATTAAAAATAAATGTATTGTATTTTAATGAATATTGTCCTGAAGAAGGTTTTTTAAACCGAAACGTCAGACGTCGAAAACATTTCATTAAAATTTAAAACAACATAATCACATTCTAAGGATTTTTGTTTGTTTTTCCGGATATTTTCTTCATTCTGTCGGATTTATATCCATTTATATTTGCTAACATATATATATATATATATATATAAAAATAATAAATAAACGTCAAAACACTAAAATAATAATAAGCACATATAAAATCATCAAAAAAAAAATAAATAAATAAAAATACCACAATGAAGTATGTTCAGCAGATGTTTTTATTTCAAATTCTTGCCGACAGGCGGCACTCGTGCGTCGTTTTCCACTCCAACATTGATTTTGAATTCAGACTCGTTTACATCTGGGCTCTGCTGTTGACGTCCTTTCAGTTACATTTCAATTGTCATTTAGAATAGATTTTTGCCCATGTCTCCAAAGGAAAGACCCAGTGCTAATGCTCAGCATAAGGCTATATCGCTGGAAGATAAGGTGGAAATTATTTTATTCAGAATACTGTACGTAAATATCATAAATTCTGTAATAGGCAATGGGGAGTGCTTATTGTGTGGTTATTTCGATTTAGGTCGAAAAACGATTTCAGTCGTAACCCCTGCTACGCGTATATATATATATATATATATATATCTCAGCGATCTTGTTTTCTACGCTCTGGTGAAGAAATGCACTCTGATGTTCACGTTTTCCAACACTTGCTGTAAGAGAATCGAGTCGTGATAGTGTAAGAAATTATGAGTAATTATTGAAGCTTTTCCTTTGCTTTATTGCTAATTTTTATGTTCATTTTGCATATATGCTTGATTATTATTTACAGTTAGACTAACGTCCTCATCTTTGTTATTAGGATCACAACGTTTCGGGTGTTGTGTCCGACGGCCTTCTGCAGGGGGGTGTCTGTCGATCCGGTAATTTGGAAATGAACACTTTATTCAATGTATGGCGGTAGGTTGTTCCCATTTCGTTGTCCATGTCTAGGAACATAGTCTTGATTAATTGTTGAATTAGCGCTAGTCTTGTTTGCACGTAATCTCCCGAGAAAAGACGGTGAAGTGAAAACACTGTCTGTAGATTGAATAAAAAAGATTCAATTCGAATTCCACTGAAGATGGCCAGGATCGACAGAACCTGAAGATGGTTGAAACGTTGTGGTTGTGACACACAAGGATGAAGAAATTAACCCTACTGCAAATAGTGTAAATCATAACTGCTCATCATCCTAAAATTAAGACAGAAATTCAGCCTAATTACTTTACTAAACTCTGAATTTAAAACTCTGTTACCCGAAGTTGTACACATATACTGTCTGTAAACTAAAAACAATAGATTTCAACAGCTATGGATAATCCTACTGGATAAGGATTATCCAAATTGCTCTTGATACCAATGGGAATTGGTGCTATGCATCACTTTACCAGCTGCAGTACTTCGGCGAAACATTTACGCTTGCAGTATTATTGTAAACTTCAGGGACATTTTTATGTTGGCGAGAATTTCTACGAAACACTTACTCCTTCTTTGTATATAACATCATAAGTTATGTTTAAAAAATCTATTCAAGTATCATTTTTTTAATCTTTGTACAAACGTCGCTTGTCTTGGAGAACAAAAAAAAAAACGATTGTACTGGTAATCAACGTGATAAAGCGTGAATTGAATGTAACTGAAACGTGAGTAACATGATGGGAGTATGCTCGTCTTACAATTTTCCACTAGTTGATCAGTTAATCAGTTAAAAGCAATTAAACAGTTTATAAATCTTATGGAACGCTCCTGTATTTTTTCCTTGATGATAATACGACGATCGCTGTATCGACATATCGCAAATCCCGATAGTATCGTTTGGCTTTCAGAACCAAAGCAGCATGAAATGGTAAGAAGATTGATTTTTTTAAAAGTTTACAGAAGTAGATTCTCTTCCAGTTTGTAAGCATGAAGAATAGGACGGCAGACAGGTGTACCGGTGCAGTTGTAAAAAAAAAAAAAAAAAAAAAAAACGTACCAGGGCTCAGTTTTGAGATTTTCGTGGATAGAGAATTAAATAGTCGTTTGCATTGATGTGTAAAGAAAGCTTCACAAAAAAACACATCGACTCTGTGTTTGATGAGTTTGAAGTTTTCTTTCTCACTAAATATTAGATTAATTGCGAAGGTATTTTGAATATATAGCTTGTAAGAAATATGTTTCCATTTATGGCGTGTTGAGGAAATGAAACACGAATTCTTTAAGAGGTGACCGGAAACCTTGACATATTTCGAAAAAAATTGATTCAGAGTTCTCCATATTTACAAAGCTTAGCGTAGTTAAGTTACATACAAGGATAAAGATATAGAATTCAAGCCCATTTTTTAAAAAGGTTCTGTTTCCGTAGAAAATCAGCATTCGAAATAAGCACCAGTCGGCAATAAAAATTGTCTGTTGCGATTCGAATAAAATCTTAGCCTTTCAAGTTCCGCATTCGTAAAATTAACTTAACAATTGCTTCATCGCCAACACTATTCGTGATTTCACACATATTCATTTTTTTTTTTATAATGACAATATTATTCTTTTCAATAGTATATTTTTTGTCTTTTAATATTTACTAACCTTAGCTTAGTCTGTCATAAAAAAATGTGAAGCATCTTATTACGATCGAATTACGAATCTTAACATAAGATTCGCAAATAGGACAAATGCAGGAACTCATAAGAAGGTAGTAAAAAGAAAAGCGTGAAGAAGGGACTAACCATCAGTTGTAAGAAAACAAAACGTATAGTCGTCATCGATAGGAAAAGCCCAGGAAGCGAGCTATTTCATGTTACATGTCCGAATTTCTGTACTTGCTTGCAACATCAAGCAAGTACAGGAATTTAACTGAGGTGTGTTACAGCAGAAAATGGAAAATATGACACAGAAGTCCGAATGCACATTGGAATAGCGAAAGATACTTTCCAAAAGCTAAACATGAAATTTTCCTTAGAAACATAGTGCTGAATTGCTATGTAATATCAATCTTCCTTAGAGGAAACTCTTCCTCTATGGCAGTGAATGCTGGACAATCTCCTCCCAGATGAAGAACAAACATCAGGCAATGGAGATGTGGTTCTACAGAAAAATGCTAACATTGATGGAACACATGAGCAACGAGGAAGTTTTAAGGAAAATATGAACGCAAAAGACACTTTTTTTTTTTTTTTTTTTTTTTTTTTAAAAGGATTAGAAACTGATGAAATGCCTGGAGCATAATACAGGTTTGGAGAATTTAAAACTTCATTTCGTTGTTAGACGTTTTCACTTTTTGACGTTGAGTAAAACGCCTAATGTTATGAAATACAACCGTGAAATAATTTTAGTGTACAAATTCTTAGGAGCGCCCCCGCCTTGATTTAAAGGCCGACTCTTCGCACTCACTTTGATGATGGACCTGGTGATCTTTTTTTTTTACACTTATAGTAGTAAACGTCGTTTACTCATCTCATATAAAGCAGTTTTGGTTGTGCAGAGTTATCAGGAGGTTAAAATGCTGGTCGATTCTTGTAAATTAATGACACTATTTTTTTAATAAATTTTAAACTAAGGATTTTTTTTTTTACTAATATTCGAATTGCTTAATGTTTGCTTTGCACAAGAATTAGTACTAAAAAGTTGTTTAATTATTTATGCTTGGAAATAAATAGGAAAGAATGGCATTTCATTTCAACGTAACTAATCCAGTAGACTTCTTGAATACAAATGTATTTAATTTAGTAATTGTTTTTTTTTCTTTCTTTCTTTTTATCGAGTTACTTAAGTCGCGCTGACGTCAGTAGTGGAGTTGCTTTAAGAAGATTTAGTAAAATTTGAGTGCAGTAGCTTATAAATTAAACAATCGAATAACTAACAACTAGGCGATGTCTATCATTTTCTTTGCTTTCTCGTTCATTTCCATTATTTTATGCTACTTATTCAGAGAAACTATCTTTTCTTTATCCTCCTCGGATAACAAACTCATTCACAAATTGGCCACGAGGCTTGTTGACAGGGGAGGTAACTCTCACGCAGTGTTCTCCCGACGAAGCAGAAGGCCAGGTGCGTGTTACTGTGGGAACATAGCCAGGTAGGTAAGGATATATAATATATATGTATATATATATATATATATATATATATAACAGCTGCTTTAAACCAACAACCAAACCAACAATCTCGTCTATCCGCTTCTTTTGTTTTAACAGGCTCTTATTTTTTTTCTTTCACTGACTTTCTCCTAGTGATTTTTCAGTTGCTGTCATCCACCTTTTCTACTCTTCGTACAAACAAAATTACGTTTGTTTAAAGATGAGCATTTTATGCACGTACAGTAGTGCACTTATTTCGCGTCCTCAAACGATTCTTCATTACTATTTTCTTTCTTTTTATTTTCGGGCTAGGAATTTTAATAAAATTTGTTACCACCTTTTTAGACACTGAACAAATTCCATCATCCGTTGAGAAAAAATTAAAAAAAGAAAAAAAAGAAAGAGGCCCAACAGTAGGTCGATGTTTTGAGTAAACGTGGGATGTTTATCATTAAACCTCAGCTCGGAGGATTAAAAGCATTGACCGCTTTTGTGACTAAAACTGAATTAAATTCGATAGTTAAAAAAAGTTACTTTTTTCCTGTGTTAATGTAAGAAGAGGTCATGTGCTATGAAATGTACTCTTAGCATTTTGTATGATTTAACAACAGAAAACAAACAAAAACAAGAACGGCACAACACCATGATGAAAAAAAAAAGGGTTAAGTTAAACTGTGTCCCATCAGCGTATGCATTGTTTTTTTTTATTATTTCTTTTTTTTTCCTTAATCAAAAGTTATCTGGTTTCTCTTGGTTTATTTTTGTAGATAATAGGTAAAATAAAAAATATATGCATAAATAAATAATTATGCCTCTCCTCTTGTTTTCTTAACAGCGATAGGTGAATATTCACTGTTTCTCATTTCGTAAATGTTCTACAATAAGAAATGTGATCATTTTATAGATGAATACAGACTGAATAGCAGTGATCATTTAAAAGAAATTCGGTATTCAGTTGAATTGAAGGATTCTAACCCCCCCCCAAAAAAAAACTGAAACGATTATCATCTTTACTTTCCTTTTCTCTCCACCCTCTTATATTCATCTTCATATGACAATGAACACGCACTTATTCTTCGATACCCTAAAAAAAAAAAACGAACATCTTTCTTGTTTTTGCCAGGAAGAAAATGACCCACATTTTCAACGTAGAAACCTTTTTAACGTCAATGTTTACATTTTATCGGCAAAAAAACAAAACAAAAACAGTTTTACTCGCCATATATTTGAATTTGATAATAATAACAGATAAATAAATTTAAAAATTATTAAACAAAATATTAAACTCCGTAATTAAAAAAATAAAAATCTGCCTGTCAAAAATACAAGAATTCCATGAAAAATACTTAGTTAAATAAATCATTATTCCCATAAACTGCGAAAAAAAATTGTTTTTTTTCGTTTTTTAAAAAATAATGAAAAATACCCTTTTTTAGAGTAGGGTCTGCTTTTTCCTCTCAACACGGTTCAAAGGTCAAAGTGAGGTCGCGCGCTTGTTGATTTATTGTTTTAAATGACCGGTGTTATAATGATTTTTGGGTCAAGAGGGTTAAGTGGTTTTTCCGACTACCGTAAAATATGGCGGTTAAAAAAAGGGCTGTAATTTTTCATAATGTGTCATTGGGTTAATTTCCAGAATAGTTCAATCATTAAAAAAGAGGGAAAAACATCGACTTTGTTCATTAGTAATTGCAAAAAGGGCAAATTCCTGTCACCACCTTAGAAATTGGGGAAAATAGAAAGTGGAAACAATTGGGCCTCCGTACCTACAAATAGTCTCCCACGCACAAAACTTATCACTGTAGTAAATATTGCTTTTATGGTCTGCTTAATTATTCGACATTGTTACTAATTTCAGTCGATGAAAGGATTTAAAAAAAGACTTCTTAAAAAGTAATATTCAAAATAGAAATAAAAAAAGTTCTTAAATTTTTTCTTTTTTACAAGAAGCCACAAGTTAGGAAAGAAAGGTAAAAAAAAGTTACCTCGTAAATAAAAAAAAGCAATATTTTATTTTTCTTTTAAATTCTAAAAGAGATACATATAAATCCTATGACCCTTTTTGTTTTTATTTTTAAAAAGCACGTAAAAAAAAAAAAAATTGTAAAGTTTTTATTTCTTTGGGGACTTGTTTTGTTGAGTGTTTTAGTTTTTAGACATTTTGTAACAAGTTCAGATTTGAAAACCTTTTCTATGAAGTTTGGAATAGAAATTTTTTTAAAATTATTTTTATTCTTTGTAAAATAAATTCTGAAGTTTTTATTAAAATTCACGAAGGAGTTGATTTAGGGGAGACTTTTTTTCTAATCGTCGAGGAATTTTCTGCATATTTTCAAATTTACAATTATTGTATCGTCGTTGTTTTTTAAATGTTTTTACACAGGTTGTTAATGTTTAAGTGTTGTAAAAAAAAAAAATCCAGTTTTACATTTTATAACTTTATTCCCCCCAAATATCTCCGGTTCTCTCGAGGAATACAAGATTTTGGTATTTTTTTTCTTAATGGAACACAAACACTTTGACGATAAAATTAACTTTTAGTTTTTTTATCGAAGTTTTTATTTATTTATTCTTTTTTCGCGCAGATGTCAATTTCCCGCCGAAATATTTGCCCGTGTTCTTTAAGTCCTGATGGATTTTTTAATCACTCGCGTCTATTCCAGTTGTTGATTAAAAACTGTTTTCGTCAGAATGAATGAATGAATGAATAAAACTTCAGTAAGCGGCCATGTTGATTGGATAGGTAAAAATAAGAACGAAAAACAAACAAAAAAGCGTGATTAGGATTATGACTAATTAACGTTGGAAAAATAAAATTTGTAGAATTCAGCACATACATCAACAAAAGAGATAATAAAAGGAACTTATTTTTAAGATTCTGAAACTTTTTCAGTTTTGTTTTGGTAGTGGAAACCTGTACCCCCCCCCTTTTTTTTCCTGAAGATCTTCCTTTATGAGAGTGGTTAGACGAGCTAACCAGAATTATATCTCCTCTTGATTATCCCAAATTTAATTTCAAGTTATTAATTATCCTATCCTTTTCTACGCGAAGAAGCAGCAAATGAGGCATCATCATGCTCTTTCTTTGGGGGGGGGGGTAAGAAGACTAGTAAAGGATTGATCTAGTTCTGGTCCGCGTGCTACAGACTGCCAAGTGCTTGATGATTCTCTCTCCCTCGTGACGACGATGACGACGCCCTCTTTTCTTTTCACAAGCTTTTAGCAGACCTCACTTCTCTATAATGGCTCTTCTTAATGTAATGCAAGGTTTACTAAAGTAAAATAAAAGTAAAACCATCATTGCTTTGTCGCTGGAGTAAGCAGACGATGTATACTCTTAAAAAAAAAATGTAAAAAAAGCCATTATTTCTGCAAGAAATAAAAAAGACAATGTTTTTGTTGAAATAGGTAAGTTTTTAAAAATCAGGAAATGTGTGTTTGCCAACAACCTGACTACTGTTGCCACGTTAGCTTCATAGTCTGATTTATTAGAAACACAAATGCGAAAGCACGTGCCATTGCTTTTTGTTTTCGGACATAATTTAATTATCAATGTACATTTACCGGGACACTGATTGAATTTAGTGACTTGTTAAATTCTTTCGTGCAGAGAATTAATCAACAGCTGATCAAAAATTTCAAATCTACAAAAAAAAAAAAAAAAAAAAAAAAAAAAAAACTGTTTTTCATTAAATTCTAGCGATTTAGTTATAAAAATAAAATGCAACTATACATTTGGAAAAATTATGAAAACTGTATTTTTTTTTTTTTTTTTTTTTTTTTATTATGATTCACACGGTGATCACCATCTTCAAATGATCGTCCGTTTATTCCAGGGTGGCGGAAGACTCTTCGTATGTTTTTTTTTTTTTTTTTTTTAACCTCGCAACAACTTTAAGTTGAAATGAGTAACTTGCATTGCATAATTCAGTTTATGATAATTGTTTTTATTTTCTCTGAGCATTTGAGCTAATGTTTGCATTTTTTTCTTTTTATTTATATTCGAACTAATAATCTTTGTTATTATCACATTTCGGCTGTTGAGACCTCCGGCCTAGGTGTCTGTCGATCAAAGAATTTCGAGCTGAATCCATTATTTAATTTTTACACTAATACGCTATTGTTCTCGTTCCACTCTACATATCGGTAGGGCTATAAAATATTTTTTTCTGGCGTTACAAGAAGACACTGAAAAATTATCAGCCTAACCAATGTGCTCTTTTTTAAAAAAATTTAATTAGATTTTGAGAGTAGTCACTACTTTATTTGTGGTAGAACTTTTCAGCAACCAAAATAAATAATTTCATCACACCACACCAATAAATTGGTGTGGTGTGATGAAAAGATTTAATTTTTTTGATTTTAAATTAGACCCCCCCCCACTGATTTGCTCAAAGAAAAAAAGTAGCATGCGGTGATGTAAAAAATGCCCCCAAACTTAATAAAAATAGTTTTATTTTCAAAATCTTTATTATTGAGAGGAAATTAATTTTTGTTCCTGTTAAAAGCTGAACTCTTAGGAGGATTTAAATCTTTTTTGTTTTTTAGACCAAACCCCAGTTACTGCTTTGGATTGTAAAATAAAATTAAGACTTTGAATTGCTTTTATGAATAAGATATATTATGGACATTATTGTCCTAACAATTTTTTTTGTCTGTGTGTAAACATACTTAAAAATTATATATAAAAAGAAAAAAAAAAAAGGTGCTCACATTATATTTCTTGATTATTTTTTTTACAGATATATCCGCCATAGAAAAACATTAAATAAACTTCCATCTGTCAGCATGTCAACTCCTTAAATTAACAGCTACCACCATGTTAAGAAAAATGCATTTCTGATATATTTTAAAGTTAATACTTGTTTCAAATCAGATTATGCAAACTTTAATTCGGCTAATATTGCTCAAATAATGTTTCAGAAAAGTATATTTTAATCAGTAATTTCAAAACAAACTCCTCTCAGTCAATTTAAGTTAGTTTTGAAATACAGCAAAGTATTTTGCTTATTGGAAATATTAAATTTAATCTTTATAGTTTTAAATTAAAACTAAAATAAAAGCTTCAAGAAAGATTTTTCATTTTAAACCTTAGGCATTGCAAATCTGTGGAGGTACCTACATAAATGCATTAGTAGAAATTTGTCTTGTCAATTCTTTTTTAATCCAATCTTTCATTTACATAAGGACATTTAAGCTAATATCCTGAATAAGTGTCATTTATCTATTTAAGTTAAGTTATTATTTTATTCTCAACTGTCAAATATAAGATGAGGAAGCAATAGGCAACTGGAACAATGTCATTTATTATTGTTTTTTTTTTTTTTTTTTTAATATCTAAATTTACATTTCTCCAATTTGCAATTTCATGTTCTACTTATGTATGTATGTATGTATGTGTGTATATATATATATATATATATATATATATATATATATATATATATATATATATAGCTTGTCACTGTATTCGAGGATACCTGTTTAACTAATCCCTAATTCAGATGCTCGCTCAGGCACATTTGTGTTTGTTCAACACCCACAGAGCCAACCTGTGGTTTATACTGCGACTATGCTGAGTAGACCTTAGTTACAGTTTCTGGGAGAGAGCATGTTATCTAGTGTGATCAATAATCTGAACAAGGCCAGCACATTCAAGCCCTTGGTCACGATGACTTGTGACTTTGTGCTAGCACAGCTATTGACAGCCCCCCACACGTGTTCCATCTACCCAATTTCACTCACAAGGCTTGGGTCAACTCGTCATATGGTTTTCAGGCACTTTCCAAATGTGTCGCATGCTGGGATTGTCCCTTTCCAGACTGCCAACATCAGGAAGTCTTCTTCCTGACAAATGTGCTGAGATTCGAACGCAGGTCTCATGGTCAGAAACCAAACGTTCTAAACATGTGCCCCCCCCACACACACATATTGACATCGCCATTATTTTAACTACTTTCACTCCTCAGCAATATTTGTTTTAAAATCGATGATTAGAATTTTAATAAAACCTAAATGTATGATGACAGTGAATTTATACATTTTTTTGTTCTTGAGAATTTACAAAAATATTAAACACTATTTATTAGATTGTTTATTTATAAGAATAATTTTACAAACTTCTAAAAAAATACAATTAAAAAACTAATGCAATGCAATCAGTATTCATAATTTACCAATTTATGAAGAAATAAATATGAAAACAATGTTTTATTCATAAATTTATAAACATTTACTAAATTATTAAAATATATGAACCAACTATAAAGAAATCATTATTTACCATTTTAGAAAAATTTGAATCAATTGGCTGATACTTTCTCAACAATTCCAATAAATGATTTAATAAATAATGTTTATTATCAACTTTCAAGAACATTTTCATGTGTTTTGGTTTTTACAATTCTCATTATCACTTTTTAAAACAATTGCCAAGGAGTGAAGGTAGTTAAAATAATAGCAGAACTACCTTCACTCCTTGGCAATGTTTGCTGTTTTTAAAATAAGTCCAAGTTTGCCAGAATGATATTACCTGCAATTAGCAACATTACTTTTATTTTATCTTAGAATATCAACTATTTTTATAATTTAAAAATTTTTTTTTTTTTTTATTGCAAACTTCAGAGGCACTCAGTGAGTATACAATAAAGACACTTACTTTTTTTTTTTTTTTTTTAAAATCATTATTAAAGAGAGAAGACAAAGATTCAATGAGATGTATGATAATGATTGACATTGCATTTAAATTTTTGAAGATCAAACTTGACTGGAAAGCAAGAAATCAGAAGAGAATTTCACAAGTGAAAGAAACTGTTAGAACTTATGGTTACATCTAGCAATTTCAACTGTAAAATGAGACCTAGCTGCCAATCTAGTACTGCATTTAAATTCAAAGAGGAAATCTCATCAGAATTACCATGAAAATATTTATAGAACAGACACAGGGAAGCTACAATATGGTGGCGGGAAACTGACTGAAGCTGAGATGCCAGCTCAGGACCAGTAATATTTGCAGATTCTTTGGATTTTATCAAGAATCCCTAGATACATAGCTGAAATTAAATCTAGTTAAAATCAACTCTAGATTCATGCAGTAGTTTGATGGCTTAAGTAAAATACTGCTGAAAAGAAACAAAAAGAAATTATTATTGTTGCAAGTGTGAATCAAAATTTGATTTTTAATATATAATTTAATTCTTTTGGTTGATATAAAACCCAAATATGTTTGTTATAATTATTTGTGTATTTCTTCATGGTGTCTTCTCTCATCAATAAAGTTTTAGTTTTTATGCCTGATCATTTTTGAAACTACTTTGCAAGTTTAGCCACTCAATCTGAACAGGTCACATGGATACTGCTTACCAAGTAGGTAAGTCAGGTTCAAGACTAATTCCTAATTATAGACAATCTAGTATCTTACAGGTTTGTTCATACCTAAAAAAAAAAAAAAAAAAAAAATTATAGTAAGTAAACGTCTAGTAATTGTGGTAAAATCTAAAATTTTGAATTGTTTACATTTTTGTATGTAAATGTGTAATTGGATTTCCTGTGGATTTCTCTTTTCCTAGTAAACAGTTTTATGATTTCAAATATTTGTAAATTTGACATGTATCTGATATAAAGTTTCACCAACTATTCAGCTTCAACCCATGTATTGATTTCTGGTTGCATTGGTGTGAACAAAAATTGGGAAAGGCCTGCTGTGTGTTCATCAAAGGAGAAGAAACTTAAAATATCACTGTGGTGAGAAAAGAAAACTCTGATCCTATTTTCATTGTACATGGTTCTTTATTCATCTGCCACTGTTTAGGTGGGTAGGTAAGCAATACTTGGGATATTATTTCTGTTACTTCTGTCTTATGAGATACAAATGGACCAGATCTTCCCTTCAACCAGCAAAAAAGTCCATCTTACTCTAACTGCCCATTTCTCTATACTCTAAATAATGACAGTGAATTTATATTTCAATAGACCACTTTTAATTAGCCTTATCTAAACTGCAACCATGACTGGAATTTCCTACCTTCCAGCTGAGTAGCACATGACCCTGAAAGTTTTTACTAATTTTTTTTCCATACTTATGGACAGTGGCTACTTTCTTTTAATCTCCCACATCTTGACTTTTTGTAGGTGACATGGTTAGTAGTCATAAAACAATTGCTTCAGACCTGTCTAAAATCATTTACAGTCCATTTGACTACATGAGTGTCCTAATCAGTTGAGAGGGAACTCATTGTATCTCATTCGTCTTAGTGGCAAATGAATTCAGAAATGAAGAAATGGCAGAGTTGAACATTTTGATGTATTTGACATGTCATTTGTTATTGAATTTGTTGTTACACATCTCTGCACCACAAAGGCATGTGCAGACTCCTTTGCTGGCATGCCTTGATGGTTGACAAATAACTCTAGTCATGTCAGTGACTATTTCCTATTCCAGGCACTACTTTAGAGTGAGGTAGTAATATGTTCAGTCAAAAACATTTTCCAAAATCCTTTAAATTTGTAAACAGTGAATTGTCCTGTTATCCAAGACTATGGCATCTGGAATGCCATTTCTTGCAAACATTTTGTATAAAAAATTGTGGAAGTTTTTTTTTTTTTTTTTTACAAATTTCAGCTCACTGAGTAAAGCTATCCGCTACCACAAGATCCATTTATTGGACCTGCAAAATCTATATGCAGTCTTGACCATGGAGTATCTGTCTTTGGCCAAAGGTGTAAGTTTGTGGTAGGTGATTTTGCTGCCAGGGCACAACCACTGCAGGCTTTTACTAATTTTTAAATGTCTTGGTCCATTTTTCTCCAGTAGACATAGTTTCTTATATGAGATTTCATCCTTGAAATTCTCAGATGTCAACTATGAAATTCATTTAATATCTACTTTTGTAATATGATAGATATTACTCCTCTTTGTATAAACATCAGTACTCTGTCCCATAGCTAATGAGTAAGTGTTCAAGTCTGAATTGCATTCTAAAAATCTATCTATCTTTCTTACTTTCATTTAATTGTTATTTTATTTTTAAAATAAACATGTCTTGTTTTGCTTTTACTTTTATTTCTTCCAGGCTAACTAGTCGTTCATGTATTACATTGCATAATAAATTTTTATTTTACTTTTTAATGTTGCAATAACAGTGTCTTCAAATGGTTCAGTATTTTTTTTTGGTATTAATCTTCATAAACCATCCGCATATCCTAAGTTTTTGGATGGTTGGTATTCTATCCTGAAATCATAAGATGGTACCCCAGTGTTGTAATCTATTTGTTGTATGTGTAGGAATTTTTTTTTTTTTTTTTTTTTTTTTTTTTTTCAAACCATAAATTGATAATAGAGAATAGTGGTCTATCTGTAAATGAAAATTCCTTATGTGTGTAAATTTGTGAAATTTTTTTTTTTTTTTTTTTTTTCACTGCAAATATTGTTAATGCCTCTTCCCTTTTTTTTTTTTTCACTGCAAATATTGTTAATGCCTCTTCCCCTTTTTTTTTTTTTTTTTTTTTTAACTGGCTGTAGTTTTTTTTTCTGCCAATAGTCGTTGAATGCAAGGCATGTGCAATGGATTTCATGTTACTGTCATCATATTTGTGTAGAATTTCTGCTCCTATATCATTGTCACTAGCATCTGAAACCAATACGTTTTCTGCTTTTGGATTCTAGTGTGCTAATAAGTCTGACATTATTATTTTCTTGATTTCTTCAAACACTTTCTGACACTATTTTCAAATAAGTTTCAGAAAGATCCAGCTTTGAAAAAAATTTTCTACTGTTTAAATCTGCAAAAATTTCCTCTTGACTTGGTAATGGGTAGTTATGGAATTCTAAATATTTATTTAACCCTGTCAAAAAATCAGCACAAACATAATTTTTTTTACTTTACATACACTGCTGGTGGTGACCATTTTGAATGGTCGATCTTTTCAATAAAACCTATTTTTTTCAAGTTTAATTTTTTGTTGACTTGATTCAATGCTGTGAATAGTACACTAAATTTTGGTTTAAACACTGGCATCATCACCTTTTTTCACTTGAAATTTTTTTCTTTGACTTTGGAATATCGACTCAACTCATCTGACAACATCTGGAAAATAGTTTTTCAATTCTTCTGTTTAAGCTTTCAGTTTTTTTTAAAACAGATAGCTTACATTTTACAATAAATATTTATGGGTAAATCCCATAACTCAAATAATCCCAGCCAGTCAGTATCAAATAAATTTGTACTATTTTTTTAACACATATGCATTGTCACAAAATGAAACATTACAATCATTTCACCAACAAAAATTAATTTCTGACCCAATTTGCCACGAGATTTTTCAAAGTTTTTTTAATATTAGTTTTTTTTTTTTATTTGCTTTTCCATGTGGCTTTGTTTATTATTGTGATATCACTCCTAGTGTCTAGTGTGCATTTTTATATCCGCATTATTAATTTTCACATTCAGAAATTTTATTTGGACGTCTCTGAGATGTAATCTTCCACGTCTGAAACATGGATTAATTTTTCTTTTTCCATATTTTTCTTTATCTTCTCTGTATATGGACATTCTTTTTCTTAAATTTCTTCCACATCACATCTCAGATTTAGGATTCTCTGACATTTGACTGATATTTCTTATAGTGTTAGTTTTTGGTTCTGTTCAAGTTTTGTTAGAATTTTAGCATGTATTTCTGCATCTCTTTTTTTTTTTTTTTTTTTTTTTTTTTTTTTTTTTTTTTTTTTGCTGTTAACATTTGAATGAAGATTAACCCTTCAAACATTCCCACAGTTTGTTTAATTTGAATCTTTCACACTCCTTGTTAATGATTCCAGAATATGTGACAAAATCTTCATTTTCTTTTTTTTTTTTTTTTTTCTTAGTAAAAAACTTACACTATTTTTCATGTTCTACCATTGCTAACTTTCTCAACAAAGGTTTTTCTTTATCTTCCCAGTTGCTGTATTCTTCTCTGAAAATTTGCTTATATCTTCTAAAATAAGCAGAAAAAGTAATTGTATTGTGTGTGACTTCAGCTATGGCATTTGACACTGCATCAGGAATGAAAAAAAACTTGGAACTTTTCATTTTCTTTCATATTTAAATTTTTATTTTTCTTCTATATTATTTAAATTAAATTTTGTGTTTCTGGAGTTCCAACAAATGCTGTTGTTTCTGTATTATTACCACTAATAATTCTTCCATTTTTAAAGAATATGTTCGTGTTTTTTTTTTTTTTTTTTTTTTTCCTCCTAATTTCTCATTGCCACTGTTATCATGTGTCCCAAAGCAAAAAGTACTTTTTCCTATTCTATATGAGCTTTGTTCCCTCATCAACACTCATTCCTAGTGGTTATATTATGTCTCACTTAGGCTACTTGCTATGATGTTATCTATTCTTTCTCCTTGACTGACTCCAACGGACTTCCCTGGCTCACTTTGAGTTCTTTATTTAAGGCATCTTGCCTAGTTCATTTGTGCTACCGGGGGTGTCTTATTTACTTTATAACAATTATCAATGTCTGTAATGAGATTTAAAACATCTGGATGAGAAAGGGCTAAAAAGATTTTGGCCTAGATCACCTCTTAAAATCAAACCATTTTTTTTTTTTTTTTTTTAAATTTATTTAGCTAGGTCAAAACATGTTAGCAATACCTTCATACTAATAGAAAATATGCACATTTTATTTTAAACAGATCTTTAAAACTATTTGCAAATATAGTTTTTTTTTTTTTTTTCTATTATCATATGTCACCAAGACACTACAGGGTTACAGGGTGTTGGAAGAATTAAGAAAAAGCATTAATGAGTGGGAAGAGGAAAAAGTAATCAAGACAATAGATAGTGGCTGACATTGCATTTAAATATTTGCAGATTAAAGTTGGCTGGAAGGGAGTTCCACAAGCAAGAAAACTATTAGCATAGAATTTATGACTACATCTTGCCAGCTCTCTTGTAAATTGATGAGATCTTGATGCTAGTATACTACTATGCTTAAATTCAAAAAGTCTAGGTATGATAGTGAAGAGCACATCTGAAAAATTACTATGAAAGTATTTATAGAAAAGATCCAGAGAGGCAAAGTTACATTGGTGGGAAAGTGACTTGGTTGAGCTGCCAGATTAAAACTAATAATATTGCTGATTCTTCTTTCAATTTTATCAAGGTAAATAGCAGGGGCACTAGATTATATGTGACAGCAATATTCTAAGCATGGACAAATGGTAAACTTATATGTAAGATAGGTTCTAGAGAGAAAAATTGTTTTGTATAGTATATTTTGTTGGTATATTTATAGCAGTTCACTTATAATTTCTGTTGAACACTTTTGACCCATTGATAATTTTTTTTTTATATTAATCAGTTCATGGGAATTTCAATTTTGTCTTTAGATCCATATTTTTTTTCTCAACACTACATAAATTTTTACAAGTGGGACAAAAATGACCTAATAATTTTATATAACAAATAATTCTTTTCAGAAATTAACAATAGTTATTAATTGTTATATTGTGATTTTATACAAAAGCCCTTGTGTGATTAGAAGTTTAGATAAATCATAATACATCTAAATGATAGGCAAGTAAAGCTGTTGTGTCAGTGCTAAACATCTATTTGTGAGGTACATATTCAAATGTTTTCAGTAAGATTTTAGTGCAATCCCAGCTTGTCAATTGCCCTCCTGAAATAAAAAAAACACACACACACACACACACACACACACACACACACATTAAATTTCAGCTCTATTCAGTTCTTACGTTTGCTGCCTATCCGATCTGGACCTGTCTACCACTCATTTTTTTAATTTAGGTAATATGTCTGTGCAAAAGTTTCCACCCCCCGAAAAAAAATATTTTCAACTGTGTGTTCTCTGGGAACTTTTGTACAAACTGAATAGATTTAATTTTTTTTTAGAAAAATCTAAATTTTTTTGTGAACAGAGAAACAAAAAATATTTATTTTCATCAGGTTAACAGGAGATAGTAATATGCTAAAAGATTGCATTGTCCAAAATAAAAAAAAATAATCCTTGTCATTGGGGATGTGTAGCCAGCCCATTATTCAAATTTAAATTGTATTTCTTTTTTCCTTTAAGCTGACCTGCTAATAAGACACTGAACACTTCCCATTAATTAATGTTTTAATTTATTGTCTAAATAAGCTAAGAAAATCACTTTAAGTTGTCAGCTTCTTTACACATTGTCAATTAAATCCATTCCCTTTCATTTTCTACTTTGATTTGTTTTTGTTTACAGACCCTGCTAAAACAATTTTGTATGGAAGGCTAGTGGTGCTATATTTTAATTTTATTTTTTATTGTAGGTCTCGAATATTGTCATTATAGTTTGAGCATATTAAGGGTTATATGGCCGATTTTTCTGAATGTTAACTTATTCATGCAATCCTATTTATGAAGTGGAAAGATTGAACCAATTCCTAGGACTCCTGCTAGGAAAGTCATTTCTCTGAGTTTTTATTTATTTATTTATTTATTTATTTCACAAGAATCTACCTTAAATATTTACAAGTCTACCATTCAGCCATGTTTAGAATATTGTGGCCACATATTTTTTTTAAAGAAAATGAAAACAATTCTTATAAAAATTCATTATTCATTAAAAAAACAAAAAAAATTCTCATCTTATTTTTAAAAGCAATTAAGTTTTTCTAATTAAATAATGTCATAGATTTATTGCATTTTTCATTTTATGATTTGGAGCAGATTTTCAGTAAATGAGTAACTGTTTGAAAAAAAAAAAAGATTTACATTCTCCAAGGAGATATAATTAATATAAAAAAATATTTGGATTGAAATTTCATAAAATTAAGTGGGAGTAACAGTTGTAAAAAAAAAAGAAAAATTAATAATAATAATTTGATTCATTTGTGAATAAGTCCTGAAAATCTCATTAAATTTTGAGAATTATTTGATTTTT
The DNA here is from genome assembly GCA_903632075.3 of Acanthosepion pharaonis. Classification (NCBI taxonomy): domain Eukaryota; kingdom Metazoa; phylum Mollusca; class Cephalopoda; order Sepiida; family Sepiidae; genus Acanthosepion; species Acanthosepion pharaonis. Next base: position 92,354 of record CAHIKZ030004620.1, on the reverse strand, counting down.
GCAAGAATTTCCAAAACTGTGTTTGTTACTACAAAAAAAGATGCTGAATTTTCCATAGTAATCTATGCCTACCGTTGCCTGGGGGGAAAAAAAAAAAAAAAAAATTTTAACCAAAATTTTGAACATGTTAGAAAGGATTAAAAAAAAAACCCAATAAAATAATAAAAAAAAACACTTTGGTCTTTCCTTGTAATAACATAAACATTTTGATGATAAAACTTTGTTTTCATCAAGTTTGGGAGCCTTTTTCATCATGCTATGCTCTTCTTTAATGAAAAAATTGACGTACCTACATTAAATTTAAAATTCAGCTATCAATCAAGATAGATGCATGCTCAGACATTAAGCACATTTGATGTACAGTCTTTGTTTACTGTTAACTATTAGAATTAAAATACTTCACCAGGATTTATGGTCACTAAAATTTAATTGGCAGTTTCCGCAAGCTTACTTTGCTTTGTCCAAAGATTTTGCCAAGCTCAGCTTACTAGGATTCTTCAAGTGTTATTGAGGAAGCAAGTGCAACAGATTTCTTCATATTCTTTGATTCTTCTAAAGACAAAGATGAGTTTATAGAATATGGAATATGAAATTCCAAATTATAATTCATGCTTAATAATTTTCAAAGGTATATGTAGATCCAATGAAAATAGTTTATCAACCTTTTGTGTTGCTTGGCATCTTTTTGGCAGTCAAATGTTGATTTAGTGTCTTAAAGATTTGTTCTCATGTTAAAATAAATATTTTTATATCAATAGATACACAACTTCTGTCTTGGTTGTTTTCTCACAATATCCAAACTAAAAATCAGTTCACAAGAAAAAGATTGAAGGATATTTGTCAATTGATAAAAGAATTAAAAGAAAAAAGTACTCTGGATATAAATTTCAAATAAGAACATTGGAAAATCCTACTGAATTATTGACTAAGGGATTTTATCAGTAGAAAAGTTTCAGCAAACTTTATTCCATTTCTAAACCAAAAGGGCAAAAGAATTCACAAATTAGGAGTTGGTGTTTGTACACAAAAGCAAGTTCGACCAAGCAAACACAGTATGTCAGTCAAGTAGTTAAGGCAGATCTGAATGGAGTCATGCAAACCGTCCCATTTTATTGGCTAAGAAAAAATATCCCAGCATGCATTCTGTATCCTTCTGACTATAAGAGGTGGGGGGGGGAACTTTTGCAATCATTCCCTCCATTGGGAAATCAAGAGGGAAACTAACTTACACAATGAAAAAGTGACTGAAGCTGAAATGTCAAGACAGGACCAATGACATTGCAGATTCTTGTTTGGATTTTATCAAGAATCTCTAAATATAGTGGGCAGGAGCAGCAGACCATATTGTGGCAGCAATATTTAATGCATGAACCTCACAGCCGACTCATTCAAACGTATTCCTCATCATCTGTAATCCTTGTTTCTCCCAAAGACAAAATCTGCCAGCTTTTATGTGTGCCTCAGTCAGTTATACAAATTTTTTCATTCCCACCTACAGGCATTTAATTAGTCTTAAGGCACTAGGTTAATTTACGTGACCGTATATGGCACAGGAGATTTTGTGCCTCTTTTGTTGTGGAGATAAGCCATGTCTATTACACTTTCATTTTCTGATTTGAGAAGACTGACTGAATCAGTTCAAAAATTTGTCCAGATATATCATAACCTTTCAACTTGTGAAGAAGACCAGCATGCCAAATTCTGTCAAATGTCTTCAAGATGTCCAAAGCAACAGCCCAAGTTTCATTCTTATCAGATGGTTCACTAGAGTTCTTAAAGACAGGAACTACAGAAGAGGATTTCCAACAAGCAGAAAAGCAAGAAGCAGTAGAGTTTAGAGAGAACAGGAGTCAGTTCAGGAGCACATTTCTTAAGGACTATTGCATGGATACCATCAAGTTCACATTTTTTTGAGGCTATCCAGTTTAGAGATGATATTAAAAACCATGGATGGAGTTGTATGCATATGACTGAATAGACTCATTTCTAAGTATAAAGCCAGACAAAGGTATACCAGACAAGTCAAGATTAGAATTGGAAGAGAATTTACAAGCAAAACATTTTGCTTTATCAGCAGATGTTAACACTTCAAATTGAGTAAAGGAGGGCTAGAAGATTTAGACTTATTTAACATACTATTACAGAGCTGTCAGTAGTCACAAGAACTAAACTCATTAGAGACTATATGGTGACTCATTCTATTAGCAGATAAAATCTTAACCTCCTTGAGGACATGTTTATAATTATTACAAGTACTTAGTCCCTAGCACAACAGACACCATTTTCTATCATGCCAGTACAGCTAGAAAAAGTGATTCCTGTGGGCCATAGTGGCTGAACAGGCTGGTGTGAACCAAGGAGAAGATTGTGGTTTCACCTGGCATTTCTGAGAAGGTACAAAAGCATCGATGATGGCTTTGACCCAAGAAGAAACCTCACTGATACAGTTCACAATAGGAGGGTTAAGAATATCAATCCAAGAGGCATCTCAAAGAAAGTTACAAAATGAATCCCAATCAGTATGCTGATAACGGAAAGAATTTTGTGAATGGGAGGTTCCTGTTTAATAAATGAGTCAAAAGAAATATCAAATGCTACAGCATGATCTGAATTTCTAAGTGGACAAACTTGTGATGTGCAGCAAGAGCTAAGATTGGAGGTGGTTAAATCAAAGAATCATGTTGATCAGATTTATTAGGAAAACTAGTAAGGAAATCTATTGTGTTGTGTTGTTCTATGACATGTGATCAATAGTGAACTTCTAATCTTTTCAGCTCTAGCTCAGGCTGCAAAGAACTTGATCTAAGTCTCGACAAATTCTGGTTCATCCCAGTGACTTAAACATTCTATCAGCCATGACAACCATACCACAATTTGACTGAAAGACAGTAACAGAAAAATTGAAAGTCTGTATGCCAACAATATCAGTAACATTAGAATTAAGCAACTTAATGTGATGAGTATTAAAATTGCCAAGCATAAAAACGTTTAGAGAGAGATATCTGCACTATAAGAAATTTTGTCTAATATATTACAGTCCTGGGAAGGTGAGCTATAAAGGGGGGGAAAAAAGAAAGATAGCTAAGAGTGCAATAATGAAAATCAAAAGCACATGGAAAAATCCTATGAGATCTCTAGAGACCATTCCGTTGCCATTATGAGATTTTCATGGATGTAAACACTGACACCATGCATATGTATTCTAGAATTTTTTTGACAAAGAGGAAGATAGCCTGGAACAGAGAATTCATTGGTAATGATAGAATTTAAAAGTTTTACAAAGTGTGACACTGCAAAAATTTGTATGAATATTGAAGAAAGAAAGGTTGGTGGGGTATGTGATTTTTTTTTTTTTTTTTTCTATTTCTTTTTTTTCTATCTGTCCAAACTGGCCAGAAGGTGGCTAAGACTAAAGCATAATAAGGCCTCAGGTTTACCTGCCAGAAACATACTGGGATACTTATCCAGGTGTGAGATGGTACTACAAATACCCTGATATTATGTGATTGTTGATCAGAGCAGCCTCTCTAAAAGCTATTAAAATGTTTGGGCTCCTTCCTTTCTGTTGGAAGCAGCAACCAGAAAACTGCCAACCGTACCAGGTTGGCAGTTTTCTGGTTGCATCATAAGGAAAAGTTTTCTGGTTCCATCATAAGGAAAAGTGGCAGACACTGATCAGTTAGATCACAAAAAGGTCATCATAGGGAGATGCAAGAAAGAACTGGTAAACCATATCCTAAACAGGAAACAAGGGATAAATTTCTTCTGTTCAATAAACATGGAAGTAGTACTGGTTAGATGATAGGCAAGCCTATCTACTCGTGTTTAACCTGTTTACAGCACAGGAGGCTGGGCAATTTTATAGACAGACAATCTCTAAATAGGTTACCAAAGAAGGCTTTAGACTCCTACCAGGCAAAGGGGAATTACTAAATTATTAAAACCTCTCTGAGGAATTGAAATCAAAGGAATATAAACATAAAATTAGTTCATTTAATCAGTTATCTCCTTGATTGCTAGAATAGTCCTACCTGATTGCCTTAGAAATTTGAATTTATTTTTAGAAGTTGGAATTGTATGAACAGATTGCAGAATTGGAAAGACTATAATTTTTGATATGATCCTGTTTTATTGGCAAAACACAATCCTTTGCCTCAACTTATTAAAGATTTGACATATTAGATGTTAGTATTTCAATATTGCAGCCATTTTGTATAAATGAATAGCTTCAACTTTCTGCATAATCTGAAGTCAAACAAGCAGTCAAAAAAAAAAAAAAGAAAGAAAAAATTTCTTAATGTTTCCTATGTAAAAGTATTGATACACTGTCATTCAGAGATCTGAAATTCAAAGATTTATGTAAACATTTGGTCAAACTTTTTCAACATTTCATAGAATACTTCTTTTAGATGTGCCAAGATGTGTTCTCGGTGATGTTCTCTGATTGTATTCAATGAAGATCTTTGATCTTCTAACATCAGACCTCTTCACTCAGCTGACCTAACAACTGTTGATCAATTGATGGTTCATATTCTGGAAGCAGACTTTCGCAATCCTTTCATAGTCAGAAATAGGAGGCCATACAATAAAAATGTAATTTTAAGGTATTCTATATAGTGCTTGATATCAGGGATAGAGCATATGTAAATATGATCGTCAAGCCTGACAATTGCGTTTAAGTATGAAACAGCCTGTCACTGCTGGGTGTTGATCTCAATGTCCACTTATACACACACATTAATCAGTATGTCAGAGGTTTAACAGCCAATAGGCATCTTCCCATCATGTCTGTCATGAAATTGGGACAAGATATTCTCTTTTGTTTTTCTTAAAGAGAAACCATTATACAAATATTGTACAAACCAAGATACACAACGATAAACGTATAAACAAGTTCTTGTTTTTCTTTTATATCATGTCTCTTTGGAACATAGGCAGTCATGACTCTCCACGGCTTCCCTTTATTATCTTTGAATTGCCTTGGGGAAAGATAGTGGAGTGGTTCCCCATTGCCTTTGAATTCACTTCTCCTAAGCTGGTTGCCACACAAGGCTAGAGCATTAGTGCAATAGTGAACACAATAGACAAGACAGGAATTTGAACATCGCTTGTTGACTTCACTTTGTGCTGATAACCATTACACTATGAGCGTATCCAAACAAGATGGTGTGCATGATGTCTAAATATCAGAGCTGTACATATTGAATTAAAGATGTGAGCATTGGTTCCTTTATTTTAGCCTTAGTAATGTTTATTAATATTTATAGAATATCAACATCGTATATTGACAAACTATTTGTTGTTGGATATCATTTCATATAGGTTTTTCTTTCTCATTTCTAATAAATTTAGTTATATATTTGAAACTTAAAATATTAAACACCTTACAGTTCTTCTCTCATTTGAATGTGTAAGGAGTAATAAGAACAGTAAAATCTTATTTAAACATAGTGATTGGGTATTCTTGTTTAAATTGATATTATTTATAGTCAGACAATTGTCCTCATCTTTATTGTTGTTATCACAGTTTGACAATTGTGCCCTACTTTTTTTTTTTTTTTTTTTAAGTGTCTTTATCTGGGTAATCTTTAGGGAATTTCAGACTGAACTCTTTATTTAACCTGATGGTAGATTTTTCTCATTCTGCTCTCCATATCTATGGATGTCTTGTCAATTGTTACTGCTAACCACTTATTGTGAGTCCAGTTTCCACCGAATTTGAGTCTGTATTGCCATGCCTGGGGATTGAACTTGCTATAACATGAAATTCACAAACCAACATTTTAATCCTCTCTGCTGTTGTTTAAGTAATTTATTTTTTTTAATGTTTTTAACCATTTCACCGCAGGCAAGGCAATAATGCCACTAAGATAGAAGGGGTTACTGAGTGGAAAAAAAATAAAAATGAGAAAAATAAAAACATTAAGGAGACGGGACCATAAAAGAACAGGAATTAAGAAAAGATTTTCATTTAAGTTGTCTTCTATTCAAATTGCTATTAACAAGAGAATCACTGGCATTCCGATGTTCAACAGTTTCTCACCTAGAAATTATGCCAAATTGCTTTTTTGTAAAGCTAATATGAATACAGGACTTGTTTTAAAAAGTGATCATCAAAATATTATGGGATTCTGATCTCTCTTCTGGATCAAACGTTATGAAATCAATAGAAAATTGAGATGACATTAAGTTTAAAAAGATTGGAATTATCTTCAGCTTAAGAGAGTAAGAAAGACTTATAATAAAATGAATTTTAAAAATAAACTCCGATTAGTTCACATCAATATTCCCGATTGGTATTTGGATTGACTATTACAAATTTTATTCTTGGTGGTGACAGTAAAGCTTGTTCTGTTAACAAAAGTAATGAGTCTTTTCAAATATTTTCACTCAAATACATATTTTCACTAGGCCTTTATCTTTAAGGCATGCTTATTTTTGTTGAGATTCTAATGAGATGATGTCTGTAACGTAATCAATCTGCATAAACTAACTGATATTCTGAATCAAAATTTAAATGTATAAAGTTTAATTGACAATTCAAATTCATGTATTTCATTTTTAATTGCCTGATTCCATTGCCGTTTTGAGAGGCTGACAGTAGTACGCTAATTATCCTTATCGTTGGTATTAAATCATGCGCATAAATCTTCTACTCAAAATTCAATCTTCACATTTGTTAATATTGGATTAAAATTTGGCTTCATATCACAAAAGGGAACAGATGTTTTGTTTAAGGGAAAAATTAAGCTTATCTTGAGTTTAGTTTGTTTTGAATTTTATATCCCTTAGTAGTTCAGTACTGGAACTGAGTTAAAAGTATTGGTGTGTGTGTGTGTGTGTATATATATTTATGCAATAACTTATGAGGATGATGTAAGAATTATATAGTAAGCCAATGAAAGAAATTTGAAAAAACAATAATAGTAATAAAAGAATAGTATTATATATTATTAGGCCATTAGATAAAATATTTTTCTTCTTTCTATTTCGTCAAATAGCCTAATAATACAGTAAATATTATTCCTATTTTTCTTATTTTATCTTTGTATATTTCTTTCATCTTTCTACTATATGTACATACAGTAAAAAGCATTTGCGGACTATCTTTCTCTACTATTTTATATATTGATCAACTAAGTGACTAATTTTATTTGTATTAATCCTCTCTCTCTCTCATATATATATATATATATATATATATATATATATATAGCTCAAACACTAATATTCATGGTTATAATTTATTACATTGGAATCATAATCACGATCCAATAGGTCTGATGAATTGGATTGTGATTACGATTTCAATGTAATAAATTATAACCATGGAATACGAAAGTGTGAGTGTTTGAGGCTTTTATATTATATTCTTTGTCCTGGACATTGAGTTCTACCTGGATTCTGTCCTCTTGGGAATTATATATATATATATATATATATATATATATATATATATGTAACATATATATATATATAAATCCGATATGGATATAAATCCGAAGAAAAAAATATACGGAAAAACAAACAAAAATCCTAATATGCAATTATGCTGTTTTAATGTTTCGGTCTAATAGACCATCTTCAGGACATATTCATAAAACGTAATTAACATAGACCATATTCAATTCAACATGAAAAAGATGATGGACATAAGAGCAAGACCAATCCAAACAGATAACTGAAATCTTTTATAAGATCAGCGTTCCGTTTAAATATGATCACGTCATCGTCACGTGGGCGATGTTGTGAAAACATATTCCTAAAATTTGAGTATTTTGAATGAAAAACGAAAAGAATTTTATTTTGATCTAAAACTTATATGTACGTTTGTCGAGCATTAATCTTGCTAGAAAAGGGGAAATATTAAAGAAGCCAGGTCTAGTGTTCACCGTGTGTGAGATGGATATTATGCCTGCTTCATAAATCCTCCTATGATTTTTATTATGAAAATATTTTAAAATCTTCACAGAATCAAAATCGAAATTATGATCAGCTTTAGTTGTGTGTACAACTAAAGCATTGTTTAAATTTCCGACGTTGACATTATATTAACATTAAAACAGCATAATTGCATATTAGGATTTTTGTTTGTTTTTTCCGTATATTTTTCTTTATATATATATATATATATATATATATAAAAAATTGTGTGTGTGAACCAATTTTCCATTTCGGTATAGATTTCTGTTTTTGCTTCATTATAAAACTTAGTGAGAAAGTGTAACAATATATGTTATCAAAACAAGAAAATAAAAGGAAAATGAAAAATTTTATGAGCTGGAATATCCATCCATTGGATAAGTTACTCCAGCTTGATAGGGTTTCGTATCTTGTACTTCAGCCCTTAATCTAACTTGATGAGTTTTTGGGATAACCCTTGCAAAGAATGCTACAATCCTAAATAAGAATTAAGTGAAAGTGGCAAAACCTACCTTGCTTCCTAAATATTGTAAACTGTAGGGAGACAGTATTACTGACTTTATCCTTTGATACCTGTCAGGGGAGAATGAGTGAGTTAGGAAAGAGAAACATAGTAAGAAATTAAAATGGCAGTTGTTAGAAGAAAAAAATTCCTTTTCAAAATTGCAATTTCTGTTTTCAAGTAGGCCATTCTGTTTTTCAGTCTTTACAGAAAATAAGCCCCTAAGGCTCTCTCCTTATGTTGCACAAATGTGAGTCAAAAAGAGACTTTGCATTTCTGTAACCCACCAAGCATGGCAACCCTCAAATGTTAGCATGTCTATCACCTATCACTTCTTAACTCACACATCACACAATCTGTCTACTCCTTTTTCCCCCCTCTCAGTTGCAAGTCACTAGCTTTGTTTAGTAATACTGATCTTTTGGTCAGTCTGCTTTCTTTTCCCTCTTTGGTGGGGAATGGCGTGTCATCTTGATAGGGTTGTTTCAAGTTTTACAAAATCTTACAATATTGGTCTGGTCTGTGAACCCTTTTTATATGTTGTGTACCATAGACAAGATTACATAATTCCTATCTGTGGGCATGGTAAACTTTCATCACTTTTGCTAGGGCACATGGAATTTGTGCTGAAAAAAGAACTCCTTCAATGAAATGCACAACACTATTGATAACTCTAACATAGGTACCTCCACGAGATTGCTAAAAAAAGAGCATAGCATGATGAAAAAGACGCCAAACTTGACGAAAACAAAATTTTATCGTCTAAATGTTTGTTATTATTAAGAGGAAAGGTCAAAGTATTTTTGGGGTATTTTTTTCCATTTTTTAATCGTTCCTAGCACGTCCGAAATTTTCGTTAAAAAATCTAGTTTTTTTGAGTCAGCAAAATTGACCATTTTTTCCATTTTAAAAAAAACTGGAAATCTGACTTTGAAATTTTTTAAATATCAATTATCATTTTTTCAAAACTTATTTTAAGAAAATCAGAAATTATAATGTTTATTTAAAATATTTTGAACCAAACTTAACTTAGCTTTTTGTGCCAAAAAGATGTAATTTGAAAATAAAACAAAGCAGGTCATAAACTTTCGTGTCTCTTGACATGTGATGAATGATATATTTACGAATTCCATGAAGCTAATTTGTTCTATGGAAGGAGAAAAAGTGAAATAATTTACATTTACGTGAACAAATTATTTACCCCGTTATTTTTAACGAAAAACTTTCAGCGGTCTAATTTTTTTTTTTTTTTTTTTGTACTTAGCTTTCACCTTTACGTTTATGATGCTTTATGGGAAATATATTATAAAGAAATTAAAATAAAACTGTTAAGAGTGACATTAAATTTCATATTTCTTAAGAAAGGTATCTAATTAATTTATAGGTACCTTTCTTATGAAATTTTATCAGAATTGTACATAAAATACTATAATTTTATGTACATTTATTACATTCTACTGTTATTTGTATTTGCATTCATTTTATTATTAATTTTGATATTTCATTTATGGAAATATGTCGTAACTGAGATTAATATAAAAATAAGATCATATGAATTTCATAAGATGATACTGATACTTGTAGGTACCCTTCTCAGTTGAAATTGAAAAATCAAATTAACTTCTCCACACGTGTTTCGCAAAAAGTAAAGGCCTTAACAGCGGAGAACAATGCTTAACTCAAATAACGCAACTTAATTATATTCTGGTTGGTCTTCCGTATTTTATAATTACAGCTCGATTATAAGCACAAAATTACATTTCTTAATTACTGGGGATCTTCTGATTAGTCAAAATGATACAATTTACAACGCGCTAAAAAAAGATCTCTCATAAGGACACTTATGAAAGCTGATGCGGCTTTTAACTAATTTTATAATATTTTAACAACTTAAATGTAAAATCTATTATAATTCATGAAATAACAAATAATTGTATTAAAAATTCATTTTTCATCGAAAAAATTTTTTTGCTTTCAGAAAATATTGTCCATATTCATAAAAACAACTAAAAGCAAATAAAAGCACTTGAAATTAAATAATATCTTTGTTTTATTGAGTTTTGTATGTTACAATTCAGAGCTGATTTTCAGCTACTGCGTATCCAATTAAAAAGAAAAAAAACATTATTTGCATTCCTCAAAGCCCTGTGCTTTTAATTATTGTAATCACTAAAACCGATGCGATCAAATTTCTAGCGTTTTCATAAAATTAGTTATGGGGGGTAATAAATATTTTTTTTAAATATTTCTACCATGACTTTCATAAAAAAAAAACATATTTATAATAATTTTGATCATCTGTGAATAGTTATTGAAAGTTTCATTAACATCTGATAATTATTTCTATTTTTGCACGATTTTTCAAATTAATGTGTGTCATACCAAAAAAACGTGCTAAAAATTGTCTGTTATTTACTAGTTCCACTGATACAAATAGAAAAAGGTTTTTTTTTTAATCAAAATTTAGAATGTTCTAAAAAAGAAGGAAAATTTTTTAAAAATAATTAAAAAAAAACTTTGGTCTTTCCTCTTAATAATAACATAAGCATTTAGACAATAAAATTTAGTTTTCGGCAAAGTTGGCGTCTTTTTCATCAAGCTATGCTCTTTTTTTAGCGATTTCGTGGAGGTACCTACTCTAACAGGTTTATTGAATATAAAGAAAAACTGGTTGAATAAAATATCACTATTATCTTCTGCAAATCAAAATACTCTACTGTTGGAATGTTGATTTGGAGATTCTAATCACTACTGTTAAAGTCTAGATGTCCAGAGTCAATTGATTCTCACCCAATTCATCAGTTATGTGTTTTCAGACTGGCCTGGAAATTGTGGGTGTGCTTTTTTTTTTTTTTTTTTTTTTTTTTTTTTTTTTTTTTGACAACTATCTTAAAAGCAATTCCGAGCTATCCCAAACTACCAAAATGCCAGTGTGTTCCTAAGGTCTCTGATGTTTGCTCTATCAAGTGCTGGATGACTATCAAGTTAAATGCGTAAAATATATATATATATATATATATATATATATATATATATATAAATATATATATATATATATATATATATATATATATATATATAAAAAATGGACAAAATGTCTGACAATTACTTTAAGACATTTTTTTTATGTTTGTCTTTTTTTTATACATATAAATATTACAACTTAATATTAAAAGATATCAGAGGAGGCATATTTTCTATGAAAATGTTTTGGCTATTCAGGCCAGTAAATGTTGTTAATACTGTTTATTATAAACAGAGCATTTACTTAAATATTTGTATCTATAAAAAAAGAATGTATAAACATAAAAAAAAAATTACTGTTTATATTCAAATGCTTCCTTATTATCTTTCTATAATTTTTTTCCTGCTTTGTTGGCATAGCACATTCTACATAAACCAAGTGTTCCCTGGTTCTTTGTCCAGAATAAATTTCATCATTGTTTTCTATGACCACACATTCTCTACCAGTAATATATTAATAATATACAACACCCATTTTCTAGTATCTCAGGACTCAAGCAATTTGGATAATGCATTAATCACATCTGTTTTTTATCAGATGGCAGTGGATAGGATTGTGAATCTTGGTTTTGCTCAATCTTACTGAATCCTGACTAGTTAAATTTGGGTTTAATTCTCATTAGAACTGTTCTTAATTTCATTTTATTATTTTAATACATTTCATTTTAATTTTTTTCTCAACCATTCAACTCACTCTCTTGAGAATTTTAACAATTATTAGTCTCTCCAAATCACCATCCTGTAATTTCATGCAATCAAAAGTGCCAGAGCCAGTACCCTATTACATCCCTATACAAGAAGATGGAATCTTCTGATGTGAAGGTTAACCATTTTGAATGCAGGGAAAATACAATGGCTGGCTACTTGTTTTAGCCATCTTCTCTGGCGATTAGCCAATCTCTGCTTCAGATGCTTGCTCAGGCACATTTGTGTTTGTCAAAACACACAGCACAACTGTTGTTTATACTGCAACTATGCTGAGCAGACATTAGAGTTTTTGGGAGAGAGTGCATAATCTGGCGTGATCAAAATTTTGAACAAGGTTAGCACACTTGAATCATCTGTCATGACAACTTGTGACTTTGTGCAACCATTCTGACTTTTAGAACAGTTTCAACTATATCCAATTCCATTCTCACAGCTTAGCCTAACCTGTGCTCTTGTTTGCAGGCATTTTGAAATGTGGTACCATATGCTAGGATTGTCTCTCAGGGATGTTAAAATTAAGAAATCTCTCCCTGACCATGGTGAGATCCAAACCTGGGTTTCATGGTCAAAAAGAGAATGTTCTAGCCACTTGATCATGCACCTAATACGTGTGGTTAATGTAATGGATAGTAGCTTGGACTGAAAATTCACTCGATTTCAAATTCCAATCAAGTTCATTAAATTCACTTATGCGTAAATACACTTGGAAAAGGCATGAATCGATCTTTTCATCAGTACATGGCTATAGGCTAAATAGTAAGACACTCTGCTCTTTAGCCATGGTTGGCAATCTGTCTTGGAGAAGGATGACTCTGAATTCAAAACCTCACGAGGGTTGTTGGAAAATCTTGTGGCACATTGATGTACACTTTGAAGGTGGCTTACTTGTTTGGTGGAATTAATTTGCTGGTTCATTTCCTTTGCTGGAATTTGTGTCTGTCTAGTGAACTTCATTCTTGTGTATCTATGAGAAAGTAATGGCCCATACTATTTTGTCAGTGTCATTTCTCTTTTTTGTTATTTCTCCTAAACCTTGTTCCAGCATCCATTTACTCAAGCTCTCTAGGTAGGTTATGCATCATTTTCCTCTGTTCCTCTTGCCTTCAACCTGTCATGTGAATATCAGATTTTCATCTCTGGGAACATTCTCCAGCATTCACTGTTATATAGGAGGACTGATATCACCTAACACTTCATCACTCTTGTCTTTGTTTCTAACAAAATCTTCCTGTTTCTCAATACTTTGCTTAGCTTTTTGAAGGTGTCTTTCACTATCCCAATGTGCCTTTGGATATCTTGGTGTCACACTTTTTGTCCTCTGTTAAAACACTTCCTAGATATTTAAGTTGTACTCGTTTGTTTTTGGAATCTCCAATCTGCATATTGGGCTGTTCCTTTTGCTAACAACCATGCATTCTTTCTTCTTGCAATTGATGTTTAGTCCTTTCTTCTTAAATAATGAATCCCAGTAGGACTTCTATTTATCTCAGAATCGCCTCACTATATAGTTTTGGGATAGTTTTAATAAGACTATATAGTTTTGGGATAGTCTTAGTAAAAATATTTTTGCTTCCATGTTGAAAACTTTGAGGTCAACCTTTTCTCTGCTGTAAGCTATTCACTCAACCAGAATTACTTTGTGAGAGCAGCTTGCTCACCAGTACTCTACCTTTTATGAATAAGAAGATTGTGATGCACCTTTTTTTCAAGCTGGGTAACTCTCTCTCTTGAAAATCAGCATTTAAATTTTTACCTGTTGCCTTTGATATTACCACCAGTTAAGAACAGTATAACAAAACAGGTGCATGTGTCCTTTAGACTATTATCTACAACTTAACATTTTTTCTTTTTGTTTGAATTCTTAATTTATATATGTATTAATATATATTTGTAATCTATTTGTAGTAATTTGTTTCACATTCCTCACTATGTCTTTGTCCTTGAACCTCACAGCTGGCTTGTTCAAACATATTGTATTCCTTGCAGTCCGTAATCCTTTTCCCCCAAAGACAAAATCTGCCAGCTTTTATGTGTGCCTCAGTCAGTTATGTAGATTTTTTTTCATTCCCACCTACAGATATTTAATTAGTCCTAAGGCACTAGGTAATTTACGTGACTGTCTATGGCACAGGTGATTTTATGCTTCTTTCGTTGGGGAGATATGCCATGTTCATTACAATATACAAGTTTTCTTCACTATCTGGAAGTAAAGTGTTCCTCAGAATCTTTTTACAAGAAGAAATAAATTGAAGGTACAGTTCCTATTAATTTAACAGAAAAAAAATTTTTTTTTGTTCGCAGACCATAGATAACTTGGAAATTTTTTGCTACAATTAACGACAATGATTATAGAAAAGTGACTTTATTTTTGAAGAGGCTTGTAGATGGAGGGCAGATTTTCAGGACATTTTGGCGCTGAAATGTCTTGTATTTTAAACCTTTCACATCAACCACACCAGATGATGAACTTTGGCCTCAAAACAAGCAAAATAAAGTTGGTTATTTTTTTAGGGTTTGTGAATTCTCAAATATTTTCCCTATATTGTTTTTTAATTTTTGTCATTTTAGTCAGCAGAGGAAACTCATGGAGGTCTTTTATCAAAATTTAAAAAAAAAAAAAAATTTCCAGAGCAAGACCTACTTTTAATCGAACTCTGATATTGGTTTTGTGAAATGGGAAACAAAAATTAAGTAAATTTCTCTAATATTGATACAAACTCTGTTGACACAGGATTTCTCTTGTTCTTGACTCTGTTGACAAAATGATGATCCCTAAATAAGAGAAATAAAATCCATTATGACAAGAGAGGTAGTCTTTACTGAATTGGTAAGTAAAAGAAATAATCTTAGCATGGTTCTCTTTAAATGGGCAAACATTCCAGGTTCAGATACTTTATGAATGCTTAGATCTGTAAATTTGGCAATATGTTAATAGTTAATTTCTGGTCTCTTTTCAGCTGTTGCCGCTGCTCTTGCCGCTGCCACCACTGCTACTGCTGCCGCCTTCATGTCCTGATGAACTGTTGCTGCTGCTGCTGTTGCTTCTTCCACTCTGTGAGGTGTGAGAATGTCTTCACCTAGCACCCTGGTCTGGGATGCTTCCTACCTTCCAGCTGCTGTCTTAAGCTGTTTTGCTTTCTTATTCATTTATAAATATGTCAGTCCCACCTTGTCTGGACTTGTCTTCCCTACGTACCTCAAACTACCTACTGGGAAACAGATTGATTGGAACACACGGTAAGTTTAAATGCTGGTTGGTGCTCATCAGAATATGTGACAGAAATTTGCTCTTTGTAGAGCATTGGCACATCATGTGAGTCAAAAAAGATATAATTCCAGAGCAGTCATTTTGCAGTCACCATTCAATAAACGATAATTACAGCCTTTTATATTTTAATCATGGTAAAAATTTAAAGTCAAGCTGAGTGGTATTTCATATAATTAAAAAAAAAAAAAGAAAAGTTTTTCTATCTATATCTCTGCTTCGAGATGTAGTATTATGATTACTTGTATTATTTACATTATTTGGACTGTTATCCTCATCTTTATTGCCATATTCACAATGTTTTGGCCGTTGTATGCTCTGGCCTTCTTCAGGTGATTGGAATTCTAAACCAAACCCTTTATTTTGTCCACCTGGGTAGATTGTTCTAGTTTCACATGCCATGCCTCTTCTGGATGTCTCAGTTATTTTCCTTTAACTCAACACTTCAAGTTTTTGTTCACCACATGGCCCAGTGGATAAAGACGTTGGTTAGATCCAGTGACTAGACCCAAAGAGTTGTGAGTTCAATACCAGGTCACAGCAGTGGTGAACTAAAACATGGAGAGTTGAGTTAAAGGGAAATAACTGAGACATCAGAAAGAGATATGACACGTGGAACTAGAACAATCTACCCTGGTGGATGAAATAAAGGGTTTGGGTTGAAATTACATTCACCTGAAGAAGGCCGGAGAGTGTACAACAGCGAAAATTTTGTGAATATGGCAATGAAGATGACGATAACAGCCAAATAATGTAAATAATACAAGTAAAAATGTTTTTATTGTTAATCATTTCACTCCAAGCAAAGCAATGATGCTATGAAGAGGCCCAGGGTTTACTGACAGTGGAAGACAATGAGAAGACTTTAGTGAGGACAAAGGACAATAAAAGAACAGGATTCAGGAAGACAGAAGATAACAATTGACATTGCATTAAAATTTTTGAAGATGCCTAGATGGCAGGGAAGCAAGAAACTGGAAGGGAGTTCCACAGGCGAGTAGTGTGAGAAATGAAAAAGATCAGAATAGAACTTCTATTTACATCTAGTTATTTCAACAGTAAAATGATGAGACCTAATAGCCAATCTAGTAGTGCACTCAAGTCAATGAGGTTGAGACACTAAGAAGAGCTTGTCAGAATAATTACTATGAAAATATTTATAAAAAAGAGGGAAGCCATGTCACAATGGTGGGAAAGTGACTAATCTGAGATGTCAGGATTGATCTGGAAATAACATTACAGATCGTCTTTAACTTTTTATAAGATATGTATATATTATTATGTTATTGCATAAATAAATATTTAGTTTTTTTTTAATGTTTTAATCTTTTTTCATTATTCAGGCATGTCATACAATAAGATGTGAATAATGATTTCTTTTGTGTATTTAGTGTCAGCTTAGCCATACTTGTAAAATTTGATCAGCCAATTTTTACAAATGTTTGAAATCTTTACATGACTAAAAATGTGTCCTGGGTAAGACGATAAACTACATCCAGCAGCAAGGCCTCAGGAGGTTTTGGGGAGTATAGAACCCCCTCTTAATTGCTGGTGTTCCCAGGTCCACTCTGACCCAAGGTTGCAGAACCTGTTGGGTCCCAGCAATAGGCAAATAGTTAACCCCGAAACTGGGACAAAAACACTACAAAAGTGTAAAAATAGATTTTAGTATCAGAAATACTTCGTAAAAAAAAAATTATTACCAGCAATACTTTTTTTGAAAAAAAAATATTACCAGAAATAGATTTTTGACAAAACAAAATATTACCAGCAATAAAAATTTTGTAGGCATTAAATAACCCATTGAGGTTGATATGCTGTAAAACAAACCAAACCAAACATGGCTAAAAATCTTACTAAATAAGAAATATCACTTTTTTTTTTTTTTTTTTTTTTTTTAAATAATTTAGACTAGACCACCGATGAACCCATTGGGTTTCTTTTAAAATCAATTCATGATACAAAATGAGATAAAAAATATTATCAATCTTATTTACACATTTTAATTTGTATTTCAAGACGGGAAAAGGTTTATAATTCCACTGTGCTTCATTGTTAACACATTGAATGAAAATTTGGGGTAATTGCTTCAGACAGGTGCAGTCTTTTTCAAAATAATAGGTAGATATTTTATTATACATATTTGTTTCTTGTATTTATTTCAAAATACATAACAGCAACAAATCAGTGTGCATCTATTTATTTACAATCAAATCACGACACATAACAACTACTTGAAACATATGAAGAGTTTATATCAAAAACGTTCTAATCTAGTGAATTGTATAAATATAGATTGTGTTATGCATATTTAAATTTATTTAATAATATTGTTATAATGTATTATGAATGTTTATTTCACACACACACACACACACACACACACACGCACAATAGTATGAAATATAATATGTAAAAGGTTTGTTTATATATGAGGATTGATATAAGAATGTGTATCAAAAACAAATACTGAACTTTCTATTAAAAATGCTGTATAAACAGGAAAACGACCCTAGCTAAAGAACCCCTTGTCTAATTTTAATGAAATTTAGCACTGCACTTGACATTAGTTCATGGTACAATATTCTTCTTAATTTGTTATGGTATTATGCATTGTTTAAGCTCAATCTCAGGAGCATACATACATACATAGTTTTTGTATTATATAGATATGTTTAGAATTTTGATGGTCCATAAAATGTCTCTTCAAATTTAAATATTCCAATTGTGTTAGGATGATTTTGCAATCATGAATTTATAAGTTTTGTTCAAGTTGCACAATTTTTTTATTTAATTTTGAGTGCGGAAAAATTGCTCAGCATAATGACTAAACTCATGACTCCAGGGTTGATGATTGAATGACACACTCACAATGAGAACAAACCCTTTTATAAGTGGTTGGGGCATCGTTTAAGTTCGATCTCAGGAGCATACATACATACATACATACATATATACATAGTTTTAGCATTATATATAGATATTATGTTTAGAATTTTGATGTTCAATAATGAGGACAATAATTTGCATGTAAATAATTTTTCCTCCACAGAAATTAATATGGAAACATTCTTTTTAGTGAACTTTTGAAAGTCACAATTTAAACAGTTTTTAATAAAAATATTAGAACAATTTTAGAACCAGTAAATTTCAATGTCTATTTTCATGGGAATTATAAAAATAATGGCCATTTTCTTTTATTTAATAGAATTGTGCTAATGCAAAAATGTCTCTAAGCTGTTTCCTGAAACTTCTTTTTCTTCGATAAAAAGAATAATGTCGTTAATCCTCTGTGAGCAGCTATTTTGATTGTAGCCTTGTCAAAGTTGACAATCAATGAATGTGTAAAAGAATAGAAAAAGAAGAAAAGCATTAAGGAGCAATAACATTAAATGAACAGAAATTAAGTGTGTGTGTGTGTGTTTAAAAGATATTCCACATAGGTTTCTTTCATAATGTAGATATAGTAAGCTGATGATAGCAATTTGAAAAAAAGACCTACTATTACTACTACTACTAATAATAATAAGTAATAATTTTTTTTTTTCTGATTTTTAACATTTTTCTCCTTGCTTCTATTTTGTCTATTAGCATAATAATAATTAAGATTTGAGAAAAAATAGGAAGATGAGAAAAATATTAAAAATCTGAATTTTCCGAGACTTCTGTCTCCTTTCTCAATGAAAAATAAAATGAAATTTTGCCTTTAACATATATATATATATATATATATATATATATATATATAATTATTTATTTAAAAATATGATTCCAAATCGCGACATAAGAAGTCCCATGTTTCAAAAGAAGAGCCGAAAATTTCAATATAATTATTTAAATTAAATTGAGTTAAAATAAGCTCTGTTCCATCTTCAAGCGAAATACTTATGTCGCGATTTGGAATCATATTTTTAAATAATTATATTTATGCTCTACTTTTGTATCGAGCACTAATTTTTAAAAATAATAACTAAAATACTAAGGAACTTTGGATTATTTACCTAACCAGTTCCTTCCTATTTTCTATATATTTTCACACACATATATATATATATATATATATATACACACACACACACCGTGCTGCTCAAAAGTAACTGAACCCTTCAGATAATATTTTTTTAAAATTGTCTCTCTTCTTTTTTCTTTTTTTTTTTTCTGATAACAAATCTTAATTAAGATATACATTTATTAAGTAAAATATTTATTAAATGAGTTACGACCACTTTCAAAGATTTTTATGAAGCTGGAATAAAAAAAAAAAAAAGATATGCAAATGTAAGTGATTTCTTATATTTACACTCTGTATTTTTGTTTCACATGATTGTCAGTGAAAATGATTTTTTTTGTGCATGTGTAAAAGTCAAAATGACATGGGTTCATTTTTTTTTTTTTTTGTAAGCTGTGTATACTGCATTTAAACCATATAACTCTTTGTGTATACAAAAGGGTGCAATTAGAGACTAAATTAAAAAAAGAAATCCTATGCCAAGATCAAAAGAACTTCTTGAAGCTTTTAAAAAACCTATAATGATGGAGAAGGCTACAAAAATCTCTCAAAACAATTTAGAGGGCAGATTTCCACCATGTGACATATTAATTAAATGGAAGAACTTTCGTATGACAGCAAATTCTGCTGTAACCTCTGCAGATCTCCAAGACAATTTTGAAGGAAAGTTTCTTGCCCTCAGTTCAAAAGTTGAGTTTTAGGTAAGGTTTGGATTTTCCAACAGTACAATGATGCGAATCATCAAAGCAAATCCTGTCGCAAAAAAACTTTACACATTGTTTCTTTCCTTACAAACAATGTGTTCAGATAATTGATATGGCATCTTAATTCCACAATGGAATAACTAAATCGTGAGTCCAAATTCTATGATCCAGGGGCAGAAAAATGTTGAAATCACGAATTGCAGGTCCAATGTCAGAAATCTCAATACATGTAAATGGTCAGAAATCCAATGTACAAGCCAACGGTTACATGCGAGCTGATGGATAAAGTAGGATAAAATGACTTTTTCAATTCATGAGCACCAACCGCTTTTATTGATGGAACAATTTTTTCATTGGTCAACAGGTGGGAGAGGACACAGAATATTCGTATATTTGAGATGCATTTATGGCAACACCTGTGACTGATTGGTTTTTGTTTAGCTTATTTTGTTTTCAGCATATTCTGCCCTTTTTGCTTTGGTAATTGACTTTCTCTTTCACCACAAATCCACAAAAGAATGTGTGCAAAAAAAAAATAAATTTCATGTCTTGGAATGGCCTATTAAAAGTTCTAATCTAAATGCAGTTGAAAAATCTCTGGTTCATGTTGAGGCAGTACATGCAAGAAACCCAGGTAATATTGAGCAAATGGGGAAGCTTTGCCAAGAACAATGGTCAAGAATTGATGCTCATTACTGCCAGAAACTTCTTAGACGTTATAGAAAAAGATTGGTCGATGTTGTGACCTCAAAAGGAGGAATCACCAAATGTTAAATGTAAGGGTTCATTATTTTTGCACATTTTTATTTTGAATTAATATTTTTATTTATGTGATAGAAACATTTTGAAAGTGGTTGTAATTTGTTTAATAAAGATTTTTCATAATGAATATATAGTTTAATTAATATTTTTTTTATTCTAATTCCTTTATTCTAATTCCAAAATTCATCCAATACAAAGCTTGAGAATTGCTTTAGGTATATGATTCTGTTAAAATGTGTTTGCTATGCAAGCAGTTGGATTGATAATGCATCCTGGGTAAGATGATAACTACATCCTGCAGCAAGGCCTCTGATCAGGAGGTTTTGGGGAGTGTGGAACCACCTGTTAATTGCTGGTTTTCCCAGGTCTACCCTGACTCAGGGTGGTAGCACCTGTTAGGGTCCCAGCTATGGGCAAATAGTTAACCTCCAATCTGGAGTCAAAGCACTATGAAAGTGTAAAAATGGGTTTTAATACCTGCAATATAAAAATACTCAGCAGAATTTCCTTTTTACATTTGGAACATAGAGGAAATGAGGTAGCTTCAGTTCCATGGGAATAGTATGGTATGTCCCAGCTGTAAATATTTGAACTGATGGAATTAAAGAAATTGCCTTGGAAATACCAGTAGAGTAGTGATAGTCTTGCAATGTTACGTCTTTGGGAAAGAGGCTGGTGTCTAAATGATTTTGAACTCCCTCTCAAGGTTGGAGACTAAGGATTGACTGAGTCTTGTAAATCAGTTCTAATCATTTGCACATTAGACTAAAGAGAGATAAGAATTATTTAATCAAGCAGTGTTAAAATTGTTGAGGTTTATAATGATGAGGATGTGTCTAATATTATGAGACTTGAACTTGTTGATTTTCATTACAATATTTGGTCAAGATGTAACTGCCTAACTTGAGGCTTGAATCAGAGTATTTTTAATCTATCCATGGAACTGAGTGAATTTTGCCTGAAAAATGTGTCAGGTGCTGGGGCAGAATGGAAGAATGGTCTCAGGGTTAAGAATTCATTTCTGCAAATATATATTTATAGGAATAAATATCTATTCTTTAAAAGCTTAATTTGAAATCTTTGAGTAAATATGTGTATCAATGTCTGTACATACTTATAAATAAATGTGAACATATATTTATATGCATTGTGTGTATCAGTAAGTCTGTAGCCTGATATATAGCTAAGTGACTTTTGACATGAAATTTAGACTGTATAATGTTTTAGTGCTGCTATTAATTCATTAAGTGTGTTAAGGAGTAAGTTTATTTGTTGTGGGGAAATTAATGCTATTGCTCCTCAATAGGCTACAAACTTAAATGCTACACATACGGAAAGGATCTTTCCAAAAGTTGACTAAACATGAGAATTTTCGTGGGAAGGCATTCTTGTTTGACAAAGGACCTTTCAGTAACCTGTTGTATTTGTGTGTATTTTTATTTTATTACTAATGTTCAACCTACACGAAGTCCAAGAGCCACTCAAGGTAGTGGTGTACTTAAGGAGGAAATTGTGTGACCAGTATGATTAAAGGGTGCAGTTCATGACTGGGAAGATAATGGTTAACCCTAGACTTGAACAGATTAAAATTGTGGAAATGACTCCTAAGAGGATGCTTTCTTGACCACTACAAAGTAGCTGTTGGAGCGGAACTTATGGAATACAAAAAAAATGAGGGTGGTTCACTTCAGTGGGCATGGCATAGTGTGGTGGGTCTTAGCTGTGAGGTTGTGTGGAACTAAAGAATGTAGCATGTCTAAACATTTTCTATAGAAATAGTGATAGTCGAAAGGGGTGTGTGTATATATATATATATATATATATATATATATATATATATATTTTTTTTTTTTTTTTTTTTTTCTTTCAAATATTACTTGTTTTTGTTGTTTTTCCTCTCCTTGAATTTCCCCATAACAAATGGTTGTACCAACCATCGGCTTTTGACTTCATTGAAAGCTTTGTCAGATTTTGGACATTTGTAATTGGACATAATTGCTTTTCAAGTCTATAAATACTTTTCAGTATTTTCTTAAGGAATTGATTTTACTCCACTGATGCAGTGGGGGAAAAAATCAAAAGGCGCTGGATTTTAGGAGTCTCTCTTGGATTACACTGACCCTGACATCAATCATGGTGTCCCCCTTTAAAGAATTAGCATCTCTTTCTATCCATAAAAAATGTAATTACCTTTGTTTGTTTGTTTTTTTTTTTTAATCATTTCATCCCAAGCAAGGCAATAATGCCACTAAGATGCAGGGTGGTTACTAGGAGTGAAACAGAATGGGAAAACTTTAGCAAGGAGGAAGGACAATAAAAGAACAGGAAGACAAGATGGGGATTGGCATTGCATTTACATTTTTGAAGGTTGTAGGTAACAGAGAAGCAAGAGACTGAAATCGTTCCACGGGCAAGAAGTGTGAGAAAAGAATCTATTAGAATAGAAGATATGTTCACATCTTGCTAGTTCAACTGTGAGATGTAGTTACCAATCTAGTAGTAAGCTTAAATCCATGCATTTGAGGTACCAAGATTGCCATGAAAATATTTTTAGAAAAGACAGAAGGAAGCCATGTCACAGTGGAGGGAAAGTGACTGAAGATGAGATGCCAGGTCAGGACTTATAACATTACAGAAACTTTGGATTTTGTCAAGAATCTCGAGATAATTAATAGCATGATTTGCATTTAATATTGCATTATTATGGGATTTAATATTACAATTATATTATTCTGGAATTTAATATGACTGTGTTGACATTCTGGAGTTTTATATTAATTAACTCTTGGTGGAATTAGTTAAAATACTAGATTTCTCACTTGGTGGTTGTCGTAAAGTTTGTCTTTTTTATTCTAATGAAGACATAGCCTTATTTAGATATTTAAAGGATTTTCTTTCTTTCCTAACAGGCTTATGGACATTAATTGGAGAGTAGAATTCAAATTGTAGTTACGTTTGTTATATTCACTTATGTGTGAATACTTGTGTGGAAAGGGGTATAAATCCACCTCTTCTCTCCTCCCAGCTATGGATTAATTAGTAAGACATATCACTAAATCATTATTGTCTCAAAAAAAAAAATTCTTGCAATCTAAAAATATTTTCTGGCTTTAAATAACCTGCAAAAGGTTAATAAGCCATAGAAAATGAATGAATCAAAAACAATCACTTGACATTTTTACTTTGGTTCACTGACATCGTTTGTTCTAATGATGTTACACTTTTATGTTGCTTTAGAACGAGGTTTGTGTCTTCACTTTATTTTCATTATTTAATTATTTTTTGAGGTGTTTTATATCCCATAAAATAAGTCAAGTTAAAGTACGTTATACATATAGATTTGTATAGAAGGTAATAGAGCCCCAGATTTTCCATTTCAAGTTTTCTTTGATTCTGTTTCCACTTTTGCTAATTTTTTTTTTTTTTTTTCACCTGTTTTTACTTTTGGGAAATTTCATTTTTTCCATTTTATAGTATTTATTAAGAAAATTGCAATACAATCTGCTATAATTATTATTAAAACTGAAAACAAAAGCATAATTCAAAGTTTTATTGCATATAAAAAAATTGCAAATATCTACAAACTTTTTTTTTTTTTAATGTTAAAATCCAAGTCCAAAAATAAATGATATGTAAAAATAAAAAAATATGTAAAATGACTAGACAAAAAAACAATGGAATGCTACAGTGCATAATTATCTCTGAGGTAGAACTTTTAATCAAAGTTTCCTTCTTTAAGAACACATTCAAAACACATTCAAATTGATTTTGTTTTTTTTAAGTAAAAGTTTTTACATTGATTTATAATTATTGATTCATAATATAAAAAATCACATTTAAACTATCAACAGCAAATAACTTAAATGTCAATAATAAATATCTAAATAAAGTAAAACATTTTGACTAAAATTTTACAAAACAGTGATGAAACCATAATAACTGAATCTTTGTAACAAAATATCAAAAAACAAATTAGACATATTAATTCAAAATTTAAATAAAACAACTTATCCCAAATTTAAAATTGCTTAAAAAAAATTTCTTAATTAGGGAAATATCTAATTTTCAAATATCTTCTCTAAATCTCTCTTGTAATACAACATTGTGAGTTGCTTGATGTTCTCAGGGATGAAGACTTTCATGTTGTTTATTGAGTAAATGTTTATACTGAGAAAATCTGTTTCTGAAGAGGAAATCTGCTCTTATTTGCATTCCAAAATGATGGAATATTAAAAGGATTTGGTAAATCATTATGGTAATTCACATACATTTGGAATTCAAGAAGATCAGTAGAAGGACATTGCAAAACTGTCTAAATCATGGCCTATACAGAATAGCTGTCTAGGATCAAACAGGTGAGCTGCCTTGTAAAAGTTATACAAAGGTTAGGTATCCAGATATTTATTCAGTTTTGAAAAAGATGTGCTGAAAAAATCTTGGAAATTTAAGATAACTCTCTCCCTGTGTTTTCTAGATCAGACAAGACTCAGTTTCTCAGCAAAAAATGTTGATTTTGATGTACCAGTATGCAAATACTGTTTTACATCCTCCTCCATGTTATATACAACACCTGCAAGTGGAGACTTAATTTCTTCTAAGTTTGTAAATGCTGTAATTAAACAAGTGCAGTTATCATTTATAAAATTCTGATTAAGGTGCAAATTATGGTAAGAGGCATGATGTAGTCGGGCATCATCTAATAATTCTAGAATCTTATCTACTGCAAGGCCATGGCTCTTTTCTTGCTTATGAGTGATATTTGGCCACATTAAACCAGGAATTTCATCTGTTTGCCACTCGTACAGAGGATAGTTTCACTTATTCCTTCAAGACATTTTAAGTATTGCTTTTTCTGACAGCTTTTTAAAAAAGGTTGACTTGATGAAAGTAGTGAGCTGGGTAACATTTATCAATTGCTGACCAGTGTGAAAATAAATCACCAACAAGATTTAAAATATGTGCTAAGCACAACACATGGCAACTGTTAACAAAGACATTTAACGACACTTCCTTATGAGCTTTTTTTGCAATAGGCTGCAGAATCTGTTACGAAGGCAATAATATCCTCAAATGCAATATCCACATGAATTACAGCTCTGATGAATGCATTCTCACAAGGTTACAACATCAATGATAAATGACTCCCCACGAATGATTGCAATTAAATTCAAAATGCTGTGGACACGACAGTTGTTTTGTCTGTTATGATGCTGACTGATTGATTAGCAAGCTTGGCTTTCAGGGTAGCAATGTGACAAGCAAACAATTTTGGTAGATGAAGTTGCCTAACACAATTGACACTTGAAATAGCACTACCTTCTTTACAATGTTTTAATTAATATGAATGGCCTCATTTTATCAATTTTGAGTGGAGGAATGTCAAAGTTCACATTTTCAAAAAATCAATGACAAAATCATCTCGTACCTCTTTACTCTTCAACAAAGTTGTGATTGTCTTCTGTTTCAGTTGAGCCGACTTTTTTGAAGATTTTTTTGTCAAATGAGTTTTTGATTTGATGCGATCTTTGATTGCATCAACTGTAACACTATGGAGACAGAATTTGCAAAATAACATTTTCTTCTGCATAAAAGTCATCAGGAAATTGCTCTACTCTGTCTTTAGCATAAATTTTAGGTACTGGGGTCTTTTTTTTTTTTTTTTTTTTTTTTTTAGGAGCAGACCCAACTTTAGAGGTCAATTCACTTCAGTCATCTTGGCAATTTGTTGCTTATTCATACAACTGGTTTAGATTACAAAAAAAAAAAATGAAATATGAAAAAAATAATCATTGACAGTTAATGTTATTAAAGGAATTTTTTGTTCAATTTAAATTTGTTTACAATGGTGAAGCACTGAAGATGATTCAGTTATTAATCTGGGAGAATCACTGTGACGGTAAGCTTAGGCAAGCCAGTTGTTTCATAGAATGGTGTTTTTTGAGAATTTTTGTCTTTATTTCTAAATTGTACAGTAGGCATGTGATAGCATTTAAAGGAAATGAATTTGTTAAATTTATTGGTTTGATCCTCATATCTCTCTCTCTCTCCCCTCCAATTTTGACATCAATTAATGTCTGTCATCCATTTTCACTTTAGCAATGGATCTCAGTGGCCTCAACAAAGCTGTGACTTTCTGACTTTCATCTTGTTTGCAACATAATTTCTTAAAATAAAAATAAATAACAAGTAAAATAAATTAATGCAAATAAATAAATTAACAAACCACTTTTGTCAAAATAACTGTTACAATAGATTATCCACAATGCACCACTGACCCCTATATATAAAGAAAAAACCGAACACATTTGGCCTGATGAGTGTTGACTTCAATGTTCACTTTTATATTTATATACACTGTCTCTGATATTGAGCTCTTTATCCCATAAATATAGCACGCCTTAAAATTATATTTCTCTCTCTCTCTCTCTCTATATATATATATATATATATATATATATATATACACACACATATATATATATATATATATATATATATATATATATGATTGATACAAATAAAATTTGTCACTTAGTTGAGAAAACATATCCAATCTCTTTACAATAATTTTCTTTCTTGCTCAAGTTGATGACACAATTTTTGTGGGGAGGTATCTGTACAATGAATTGCCCCCTAAATTTCAGTATTTAGTGGCATAAAATATTTTTTGTTTTTGAATTCTTCTGAAGATTTATGAAAATGGAATGATAGAAAAACAACTTTGTATGAAATATCTTCAAGTGTCAAATGCATCTCTTCGAGGTCACCTTTGGGCAAGTTTTAATTTGACTCATTTCCTTTTGATATAGTGTGAATTGTTGTAATTATAAAATAAATCTGAAATATCTTTCAAGTCACTGTTAGGCAAGTTCAAACACAAGTTAGATTTCCTTTTCATTAACCACTTATTTGAATACAAAGAAAAATCATTGCCATCAACAATTACTATTTTACTTGAATTGGGGCATCAAACATCTGCAACAATCATCTTTGTCTGTTTTTCCACTTAAAACTGAAACTATTGAGTGATATTCAACTAACTCTGTCCATGGTTTCTGCTATCATTTCTAAACTATCCTGTAATGGTCTTAAAATATGCTCCTGAACTGGTTCCTGTTTTCTCTCAACTCTACAATAAGTGCCTTGCTGCATTTTGCTTTCCTGATAGTTGGAAGTCCTCTTCTGCAGTTCTTGTTTTTAAGAACTCTGGTTAACTATCTGATCCTTCTATCGCCCTATTAGCCTTCTTCCTCATTTTGGCAAAGTATTGAGGCTCTAATCAACTCTGAATTGCTTAAGAATTTCACCTCACAGAATTTTCTTTCAGATAAGCAACATGGCTTTCACTTCACTAGGTCAACTGCTGATATGTTAACAGTTATTGCTGAAAGAGTCTTTATTGGTCTGTTCTTTTGGATATTCACAAACACATTTGACACAATTTGGTATATTGGTCTTCTTCACAAGTTGAGAGGTTATGAGATTTCTGGACAAATTTTTAAACTACTTATAAAATTTCAAAATGAAAATTGCTTTAACAGCCACTCTTCTAGACATTTTTACAGTGATGAAGGTGTCCTCCACGGCTCTTATATCTGAACCTATATTGTTCCTAATTTTCAACTACCTTCTTGATGGGATCAGTTTTACCAATAGTTAGCTTCTTTGTAGTAAAACAGGGATTTATGGTAGTAATAATTTAAAAAAAAAAATTTAAAGCCAAAGTCAAGAGACATTGGGTATGCAATAAATTTGTTGGCTCTTTCTTGCCTCATTTATTTGGGCGTTCCATATTTCAGAACTTGTGACAGGGCCTGTTAAGCAAACTTTCTCTATCCAGCATGTTTGGGTACATCCTGAAAACGCTTTCCTTCATACTGTATGTTTTTTCTTCTGACTTTCCGTGGAATTTTTTTTTTTTTTTTGTAAGGTAGCAGAAGTGTAAATTTTGTTAAAAGGAAGTAGAGAATTTGATTTTGGAAGTGATTTGTGAAGCGGGCATAGATACATCTGTACATTTTGAGTCAAATTATTTCTGTTTTTATGATAGAAGTGATAATAGAAGTAGTTGTCTCTATAGCAAAGGAGAGATTACAGGAGAAGGTACTTTTGCTCCCCTGATGTTCTGTGTATCCCCAGTAAGAGCATTTCTCCATTTTTGTCATGGCCGCAACAGACACAACCATTGCAGCTTTTGGTATACTCTACCAACCAGAAGTGCCTGTTATCAAATCTGGAGCCTAAAATATAATGAAATCCCATTGCTTGGATTTTTTCACAGCCTTCTCCTATAACTTGCTACACTTTCTTAAATTTCTCTGGTGCTGCCATGACATTATTTATTTATTTTTTTTTTTTTTTGAGGTGAAGGGCGGGGTGCTAAGTTTTACATCCTGAAATGGTAGGTGAAGCTGTTACAGCCTCCTTTCCAACAGCTGAGGTATGTGGAAGTGAATTTCAATGTTCAATGTATCCGGTTTATCAGTGACCTTCTGTTATAGGCAAAAAGACGACCAATTACTATGGTGGCTTTCTGCCTTAGACAATGACTGGTAGCTTCTGACCTTGATATTTGTGAATAGGGTTGAAACCTGAGGTTTAATCTTCATTCACCAGGTCAGAGTCAGAACTCTCTGTCTGTATTTCCCAGAATTGGAAGAAATGCATAGCCATATTTGTGATCAACATGTATTTAGAGGCTCTTCGAAAATTATTGCCCTGAACCTCATAATGAATGCAAAAAATTCTCTATCAGCAAGTTGTTTTTTTTTTTTTTGTAGTGTCTAAGCAGACTTCATGTGTGCAGCAGTATATTTTGTATGTAAAAAGTCATGCCCTTTATAGCCTGTTGAAACTTTACCAACAAACTTGATTGATTACATAGTCTTGCATGGACTTGTTGGATCTCCTATCAACTATGAAGACATTCACAATTTTTTTCTCGATGTCCCTCAATGCAAACAAGTTAACCAGTAACCCATAGACTTTGACTAGGCAAGTACATTGCTTAGCTTGGATTGTTGCCTGAAATACATAATGTTGATCAGACATGGGGTTGGTGTATTCCAAGTATTTATACAAATGCGCACTTGTTCTGGTTCTTTTTGCAGTTTCTTGGTCTTGTTTTTTTCTTTTTTCCTCCCCCCCCTCCAAAAAACCCCCCAAAAACCCAACAAACTGTTAAATAAGGCTTTTCTGACCGTTGCTGATGTCTCTGTCAGTCATGATGGTAGTGTAAACAAATATGAAAAAAAAGGAAATGCTTGTCTGTCTGACAGTCTGGATATAATTCTTATTTTTTGTCTTGAAAAAAATCCCTTGTTCTCTAATTCACAACTTAAAAAATATAAAAGAAAAAAAAATCCATCTATAAAAAAAAAAATGACTCAAAATTTTACTACGTAAATTAATTTGTGATCATTGCTTTTAATTTGTACTAATTATATTCAAGGGTTATTTGTGTTTCTCTAAATGTGAATTTTGATCTCATAATTCCTATTAATATTTTGTAAAGAGGAAATAGTTTATATAAGAAACAAGTATGACATACTTAACATTAGTCAAACCACATGTAAAGTGAAGCCATTTTTTTTTTTTTTTTTTTTTTGATGAAATTGTTCCACATTCACTGCCATATTGAAGAGTAGACATAGCAATCCAGCTGTTCCTAATGTTATTTTTAATCCATTTAAAGGTATTTTTCACTTAAGTATGCGTGGGTTATGTAATAGATATCAGTGCAAAATGTGGAACTGGTGAGCAGAGTTCAAATTCTGGGCTATTCTGTTGTGTTCACTTTCACCAAATTGCCTTTTGGAAAGGCATGACTCCATCTTTTCTCTCTCAGTTATGGGTTAAATAATAGAGCAGGCATTAACTGCTTTAACCTTGGGTAGCAATCAGTCTAAGAGAAAGAAACTTTGATTTCCGAATATTTGTTGTCCTGACCTGGCATCTCGACTTCAGTCACTTTCCCCATTGCCATAATGTTGATTCTCTGTCTTTTCTATAAATATTTTCATGGCTGTTATTCTAAGGAACTCTCTTCCTTAGTACTTTAACCACATGAATTTATTACTAGATTGGCACTTTGGTCTCACTGATGAATAGCTAGATGTAGCTATCTGTTCTAATATATTCTTTTCTGGCACTCCTTCCTTGCCTGTGGAATTATCTTCAAGTTTCTTGCTTCCCTGTCACCTATGATTTTCAAAAATTTAAAAACAACATCAATTGCTATGTTCTGTCTTCCTGAATCTTGTTCTTTTATTGACTTTTCTCTTCAATAAAGTCTTCTCGTTCTCTTTCACTGTGTAACCTTTGGCATCTTACTGGCATTATCATCTTGCTTGGGATGAACAAAAACAGTGCACAAATATTTAAATAAGTCTTGATTGCGCGAATCAATTGGACAATGTATCCTCATAATTTCGTAGTCTCTTCATTTAAAGTTGTAAATATTGCATGAAGCATTTCTTCCTAAATGAAAACTGATAAAACTGTTGAAAAATGACTTTTTCTTTCTTTTGTCTTCTGACACTTTCTTTATTGTTTCTCTTATTAACAGTTGCATTATTTACATTATTCGGACTGTTATCTTTGTCTTTATTGCCATATTCATGTTTCGGCCGTTGTACGCTCTGGCCTTCTTCAGATGATTGAGATTTCAAACCGAACCTTTTATTTCGTCTACCGGGGTAGATTGTTCTAGTTCCACGTGCCATGACTCTTCTGGACGTCTCAATTATTTCCCTTTAACTCAACTCTCCAAGTTTTGGCTCACCACTGCTGTGGCCTGGTATTGAACTCACAACTCTTTTGGTCTAGTCACTGGATCTAACCAACGTCTTTATCTACTGAGCCATGTGTCCTTGATGAAGAAGGCCGGAACGTACAACAGCTGAAACATTGTGAATATGGCAATAATGTAAGTAATCATAATACCCCATTTCAGAGATAGACAATATTTTGTGAGTTGTCAAAATTCAAGATTTTCTTACTTTACATTAACTGCTGTTATTTGAATATCTATAAGTCTACCATTTCTCCAATTTTAGAATATTGCTGCCATATATGGTGTGCTACGCTTGCTATATATTTAGAAATCCTTGATTAAAATCCAAAGAATATGCTATGTTATTGGTCAACACTTGACACTTCAGTCACTTTCTCACTGCTGTAATGTAGCTCACCTGTGCCTTTTCTATAAATACTTTCATGGTAAATATTCTTATGAACTCTCCTCTATGGTACCTAGACTTTATGAATTTAAGCACATTATTAGATTGGTGGCAAGATATTATCATTTTATAGTTGAAATAGCTAAATGTAACCATAAGTTCTATGATAATAGTTTCTTCTCTTGCATGTGTCTGGCTTGTGAAACTCACTTTCGGCTTCTTGCTTTCCAGTCAGTTTTGTTCTTCAAAAATTTAAATGGAGTGTCAGTTGTTATTTTCTGTCTTCTTAAATTCTGTTCTTTTGTTCTCTTTTCTTAATATTTTTTTTATTTTCTTACACCCTATGTAACTCCCTGCATGTTAGAGGCTCTGTCGTCTTGCTTGGGGTAAAATTATATAATAAAAAAAAAGAAAAAAGACAAGCATCCGATAACCTCAACAGCTGTACTTGACAAGTGTCATTCTTTTAGATCAAATATTGAGAAAAATATACCAGCTTTCCAGATTATTGATACAGTTTCAATCTTTGTTGACAAACATGTATCAAGCTTGATATATATATATATATATATATATAGCAAGGAATAATGACTGTAATTAGTGTGAGTTTATAGAAGCAGAAATAGCTAACAATTATTTGATGGTGACCATCTCATGCTCATGCTATACTTAAACTGAGGATAAGACAAATTTCCTCAGTTTCCAGTGTCAATCGTGCTCATTTGGTGGATTTATAATGGTATGATTTGCATTACTTCTGAGTTTGTGCCCTGACACATGACAGTGCAATTTGCAACAGTTGAGCATCTTGCATCTTAAGGTTCAGTTTGTGGTAGTTTGAAATCCATATCCTGGTTCAATTGTGTCTGTTTGAAGATAGTGTTTGTGGCAGTCCTTGCAAAGTTTTAAAACCATGTATTGATAGTATTAGAACACTCTGCAGATATACACTTTTATGGTAATCAAGCTCACCCTTCGCAATTCACAGGACAGTGAATCCTGGCACAAAAATTTGCTTTATTAGCAAGTGTTCAACTTCTTCGGCAATAGAGACGAGATCAAGTTACAATCTCTCACATTTGACTTCATGCTTGTAAACAGGTCACAAATTTTTGCTCATGGAGACTCCACTCATTTTCAGGCTCATATCAAAAATGGTAACAGCATTTTATTTTTTATTTTCTAAGCTAAGGTCCAGAGATTGTAGCTCTGTGGATGTTGTCATTTGTCTTCAAACAAGTGATACTGTTTATTATTTATTACTATATCAACATGACATAATAATCGAATGCATAGTGTTGTGTTTGTCAGCATGAAATGTGGGATTGGCATATTGAGTTTAAATTACTGCCATCGTCATTGTGCTAACTTCTGAAAAGAAATGAATCCCACACCCCCGCAGCTATGGGTTAAATAGTAGAGTAGACTGGTCTCTAGTCTTGGTTACTAACCATTCTAGGAGAAGAATAACTTTGAATTTAAAACTGAATCAGTATGTGGCTGGTAACTCCACCCTATAAAATGTTTACTTGCTACAGAATGCACAAAAGCAAGACTAGTGCAGCGAGACTGTGGCCCTCTACTCCACATGGGATGAGGATTCCTCACTCTCTTTAACATTACCTTTGATGAGAGCATTTTTGGAGGCCATAGTTTATTTTAAATCTTTGCACTCTTTTGTAGTCAATAAGATTTACCAGAAGTAACTTTAAGGATTATGAATGGTGGAAGATGAAAGTGTGGAGCTGCAGTCAAAACTCACCATGACCAACAACTTTACATTTCTGTCTTGATTGGCACTTTTTGGTTCACTATTTGGGAAAGTCATAGTAACATTAACTATGTAGTTTTCAAAATGATAGTAGCATTGTTATCTGAAATAGTCATTGGTCAGCACTAAACTGCATAGCACTCTGATCATACTGCTCTGGATTGTATTGTGGAAGTGCTCTGGCAGTCTCCCAAGTCTGGTTAATGGTCAGCTCCTGACTCGCAAGCAATTGATGACATATTGAGCCAAATTGGGCTAAAAAACTGCAATATTATTGGTCCTGACCTGGCATCTCAGCTTCAGTCACTTTCTCACCACCATAACATAGCCTCCCTCTGCCTTTTCCATAAATCCTTTCATGGTAATTGTTCTGATGAGCAGCACTTTTTCCTCATTTTACAGGCTTGATGCAGCTGTAAGTTCTATGCTAACAGTTTCTTCTCTGGCACTTCTCACTTGGGGAACTCTCTTCCAGCTTCTTGTTTTCCAGTCAACTTTGACCTTCAAAAATTTAAATGCAATATCAGTTATCTTCTGTCTTAATTCTTGTTGTTTTATTGTTCTCTTGTTAATATTTTTTCTCATATTCTCTAACACTCACTAACCCTGTGTGTCTTAGTGGTTTTATTGCCTTGCTTGGTGTTAAATGATTAAAATAAAAATATAATGTACTATTCAGTAGAGGTATTGAACTCACTGCCTTTAATTTATCAGAAACTAAAAACCAATGCCTCTTTTCGTTTGTTATTGCTAGACTTACCTGTCACACCTGATGATTGAAATATTAGATTGGATTGATTTTTTTTTTCTCTACAGCTTATCAGCCTTTTACTGGTTATTTAAAATTGGAAAATATTTTTAGATTATAAGAATTTTTTTTTTTTTTTTTTTTTTTTTTTTTTTAAGATAATAATGATTTTGTGATACAAGTCTTACAGCTGGAAGAAGAGGTGAATTCATACCTTTTCCAAGAGTATTTGCATTATGCTTTTTGGTGTTAATGACATTTCAGTCAAGGTTCAATCTATCAGAATACAGAACAGGTACCATCTTGAATTTATCAAATTTAATAGATTGTTGTGAATACAAATTAATTCTTTACCTTATACAATGGTTTCTGCAACTTGAAATACGATATTAAGATATTATGACAATCAGGGCTGGGCTTCTGGCCACATCACGTTGAAACACTGGTTCTCATATGACCATAGATGGGTGACCACTTGGAAATACCAGGTACTGTAAGTTTTGATGTATGTAATGTATAATGGCTTGGAATTGTTAATCAGAGTGCCAAGTTCTAATTTCCATTGGGTTTGTTGTATTCACTCATGTAGAAACACCCTTGAAAAAGGTATGAATCCACCTCATCTTCCCCCAGCTATGGGTTAATTAGTAAGACTTGTATCATTAAACCATTATCTCCCTCCCACTGAAATCTTATGATCTAAAAATATTTTCTGGCTTTAAACAACCTGCAAAAAGTTGATAAACTCAAAAAAAAAATAATCAATCAGGGTTGATGCTTTTATATCTGTAGACATTTTCGATTATTTTCTTCGCAATCATCTGTGGGAAGCAATTGAATAATATAATAAATATATAACACCCACTCTTTCTATCTTCATTACAGACTGACTGCTGGTGTTATTAGCACTTAATAGCAATAAAAAAAAAATCCTTTTACTAATAAATCTTAATGAGTAGTGGGAGGATTTATTTATTTATTTTTTTTTTTTTTTTAATCTTGAATATTCTTCTTCCTGCTCATGCCTCATAATATTATATTTACTAATCCTAGCTTAAAATAAAATGGTGGTTAAGAAGATTGGGATTTGCCAAACTTCCAAGTTGGGTAAGCTTGCTTTGTAAATCAGCATTTGAAATTTTGGGCTCAGTAAGAATTGGTGCCAATGGGAAATATGGAAACCCACTAAGCAGGCCAAAGTCTGCTTGTACACTATTTACATTATTCGGACTGTTGTCCTCATCTTTGTCGCCATATTTATTACAACGTAACGGACGGATGTACGCTCCGGCCTTCTTCAGGTGGTTGGAATGTCAGACTGACCCTTTATTTCGCTCACTGGGATAGACTGTTTTAGTTCCATGTGCCATGTTTAATGGATGTCAGTTGTCAGTTATCTCCTGTTAATTCCCCTCTCCAAATTCTCCACTGCCTTAATCGGATATTGAACTCACACTCTTTGGGTCCTATCGCTGGATCTAACTAACACCTTTATGCACTGTGCCATGTGTCCTTGTGGTGACAAAGATGAGGACAATAGTCCGAATAATGTAAATAGTGTACATAATACCTCATCTCAAAAATATAGACAGATACTGAAGGGCCGAAATGTTGTAATAAATATGGCGACAAAGATGAGGACAATAGTCTGAATAATGTAAATAGTGTACATAATACCTTATCTCAGAAATATAGACAGATGCCAAAGTCTACTTGTTTTGGGCCTTCTTTTTTTTCTTTTTTTTTTTTTTTCGAGAACTAATAGGCATCATCAAGTCTTTCCTCTTTCCATAAAGTTTCCACCAAAAACTTAGCATCACCTGTTGGTAATCTCGACCAGGGCTTGCCAAACTCGACCCTCAATCCACATTGGACTGTTGCAAGATTTTATTTCTTTCACATTGTCACGTATCTTTTTTGTAATCAGCAAAATGGTTCAAAAAGAGAAAAGTAAATTTATTCCTTCATTTCTAAAACCTTTTAGTTTTGCATTGGTCTTCATAAATGAGCAAAATATATTATGTGATCCATTACTGAAAAACTTGGTATTGTTGAAACACCAGTTCTTGTATGATCACTGAAGTTAAGTAACATTCAGCCTGGTCAGTACCTAGATGGGTGACTTAGAAATACCAGGTGCTGTAAGCTTGGATGTGCATATAGTGTAATGGATAACAGCTCATAATTGGAAATCGGAAAGTTGAGTTCCAAATTGCATTTGGTTTCATTATATTCACTTAGGTACAAATACCCTTGGGGAAAGAGGGTATGAATCTATCAGTTGTCACTCCCAACTATGGGTTAATTAGTAGGATTTGTATCAGTAAATATATTATCCCCAAAAAGTTCTTACAATCTAAAAATATTTTCTGACTTTAAATAACCTACCATGGCACCATCTAAACATTTCTGTTTTTTTGGTTTTAACTGTGGATCTGTTATATTTTGGTTTTAATTGTAGTATTGCCATACTTGGGTTCAAATTGCAAATCCACTGTACCTGGGTTCAAATTGCAGATCCACCTTGTTTAATTTTAACATTGCTGTTTTGAAAGCAATATTCTGATTTTGCTCTATTTGGAGGTTCTTTCCTGGGTTTGATGATAAACTACACCTGGCAGGAAGGCCTCTGATTAGGAGGTTTTGAGGACTGTGCAACCACCTCTCAATTGCTGTTGCTCTCAGGTAGTAGCACCTGTTAGGGTCCCAACTATAGGCAAATAGTTAACCCCCAAACTGCGCTTGAAACACTATGAAAGTATCAAAATACAAACAATACATTTTTATAGTAAAAAGAAATTACCAGGAATACATATTTGAAAAAAAAAATATTACCAAAACCAGCAACACACTTTTTTGAATGAAGTTACTAATGCTTCCAAGAAAATTAAATTTCCACATTAAATGACCCATAAGGTGTTGATATGCCATTAAACAAACTATTTGGCTGTTTCTCTATTTTTTTCAGGGTGATCTCTAGTATTCATGCAACTGTGGTGAGCTCAATGTGTGCATACACTTTGATTTATGATGAAGGCCTCAGTAAAGATCCTATTTGGTAAGTAAATAAGAATACCATTTTTCTTGAATGCTTATTTATTGCCACTTCTTTTAAGATGTCTTTGTAGCTTTCTGCCTTTTTCCTTTTTGTCTTCATCTTGTGTTTTATCTGAATTGTACACAATTCCAAACAAGAAACCCTGATATAAAAATGCTGTACCTACTTCTCTCTAACTTAATCTTGTGTGTAGGTCAACCTTTGATTTTTGACCAAGAACTTCCTTATTTAGGATATATCTTCTGGTATGGCTTTATCTGGCACTACCAAAGATAAACTCAAAACTTCAAGTCTGTCGGTATTTGTCTCTCTTTTCCTTTGAGACTCTAGCAATTAATCGCATTGAACAGAGAACTTGCTTGCCATAAGGAGATCAAAACTTTTGTGAAATTATGCCTTGATGAGTTAAGATCTAACCCCAACACTCCAGCAAGAACTTGTAAAATTCCAGCCAATTGCAGCAATTGTGGCTTTGTTTACAGACAAGCAGCTAACCTAAAAAGCCAACTTGGGCATAAACATGAAGACTGAAGTTGGAACTGTTGAAAAATGACTGGAGATTTCATCATCATCATCATATCACATGGAATCATTACCACCGTGCATGCTGCCTTGTTGACAACTGGCATCCATGGCCTCATGGGATCTGCCTTCCACCTAGAAAGTTGTAATAAAAGATGAAAAGACTGCTCAAATGTTGATTACAAAAATGCTTCTCAGAATTGCAAATAATTAGAATAACTTTTATTCATTTTGATCACTATATCTATATCTTTAGACTGGTGGGTTCTTTGAACTTCCTCAGGTGCATGTTACACTTGATAAATTTCATTTTTTTTTTTTTTTTTTTTTTTAATCTCTTGGATGAAGACAAAATACAAGATAACCAAATGTAACAAACACCTGAGGAAGGCTGTAGAGCTAACCAGGCAAAATATGATTGAAACTGTCAAAGTGAGCTCTCCAAATTTTGTTTTGATCATTTGCACTTCTTTGTATACTTGATGTTGGTAAACACCATTTCTGATTACAGGCATTACTATATTGTTGCCCATGGACTGGGAAGCTAGTCCAAATAATTTCTACTCTATTGAAGGCACCAGCTGCATCTCTTGCAGAAGAGTTAGACACTCTATCCAAAAGAGGCTGCTTACTAAGTAAATACTTACAGGCTCCAATATAAATGACCAATATTTACCTATTCCTCAATCCAGTAAATGCTTATAAACTTAAATACAATGATAAAACCTGATTTTGTTATTGAATAATTCAGGAAAAGTTGATCTTTTATAAAATCATTCCAGCAAATCGAATAGTTCATCAACTGTAGTAAAGCATTTTATTAACCTCACGCGATAAGCAGTAGATATGTGAAAATATGTTTAGGTTTTCCGTTGATGTTAACAGATGTTTCATTAGATCCCTGCCCTATAAATAAATTAAACTAATCAATATTTCTTGTGGTAAATATTTTTCAGGTATAGATTAATTATTTTTCTCTAAATTTTTCGGATGAGGAGTATTTTTTATTTGTTTTAATTATTTCACTGCTGTACAGAAGAAAATGCTGACATACCTTGAAGGCTAAAATGCTTATGTGTTGCATGTGGTTTTTGTAGAAGAAAAAAAAATGCCTCTCCACTGAATGAGGTCAGTGAGTTCATGTAAATGGACTTCTGTTTACTAATTGTGGTTCAAGTTTAACTGAGGGGAATGTGTTGCATAATCCATTTCCATGTTCCACGATTAGCAAACCGTAAAGGACCAGAAAAACTGTTATAAAAGCAACTAACTTTTCCTGCCAAAATAGATCTTGCGAGGAGGTTAGGCTGCATGTGTATACATGGAGATTTGAAGTTTGTGAACTTTTTATTATACAATAATAAGCAAGGCAATAAAACCGCTAAGGTACAAGGGGTTACTGAGTTAAAGAATAAGACAAAGAAAAATATTATTAAGGAGCATGAACAATAAAAGAGGAATCGAGAATATAGTAGATAACGATTGACATTGCACATTAAGTTGGCTTGAAGAGCTTTCCACAGGCAAGAAGTCGTCCTGGGTAAGACGTTAAACTACGTCCAGCAGCAAGGCCTCTGATCAGGAGATTTTTGAGGAGCGTGGAACCACCTCTTAATTGCTGGTGTTCCCAGGCTTACCCTGACCCGGGGTGGTAGCACCTGTTAGGGCCCCAGCTATGGGCAAATAGTTAACTATTACCAGCAATACTTTTTTGAAAATAATTATTACCAGCAATACAATTTTGAAGGAAATATATTACTAGAAACAGATTTTTGACAAAACAAAATATTACCAGTAATAAAAATTTTTGTCGGCATTGGGTGGCACATTGAGGTTGGTGTGCCGTAGAACAGAATAAACCAAACCAAACCAATCTAAATCAAAGAATACATATTCTATTCATACAAATCTATCCTAAAAATGTTGGCATTAAATAACCCATTCAGGTTGATATGCCGTTAAACAAAATAAACCAAATAAACCAAACCACAGGCAAGAAGTGTGAGAAAAGAAACTTTTGGCATAGAACTTATGGTTACAGCTAGCCAATTAAACTATAAAATGAAGAGACCTTGTAATTCTAGTACTGTGCTTAAATTCATAAAGTCATGGTACCATAGAGGAAAGTTCATCAGAACAATTACCATGAAAGTAATTATAAAAAAAAGGGACAGGGAATCTCTTAGTGGAAAAGTGACTGGGAATCTCTTAGTGGAAAAGTGACTGAAGCCAGGATGCCAGGTCAGAACTGATAACATTGCAGATTCTTTGGATTTTATCAAGAATCTCTAAATATACAGTAAGAGCACCAGAATGAATCATTGACTTATAAACATGTGAGATAGATTCTGAGGAGAGAAATTGTC
The DNA here is from genome assembly GCA_903632075.3 of Acanthosepion pharaonis. Classification (NCBI taxonomy): domain Eukaryota; kingdom Metazoa; phylum Mollusca; class Cephalopoda; order Sepiida; family Sepiidae; genus Acanthosepion; species Acanthosepion pharaonis. The sequence continues at coordinate 51,812 of CAHIKZ030004620.1, read as the reverse complement.
TAGCATGCAACAGGGAACCAACTTTCTTCGCAGTAGACCTAACAATGGATTCAATATAATCTTTCCACTTCATGTCAGCAGAAAACCTTAGCCTGAGAAAGTACAATAAGTCACTCCCTTGGAAGATGGAAGTCAGAAAAGGGTTCTCTCGGATGATTAATAGAGCTGTTTTATTTTGGAGACATTAAAATTAACAAGCTATTCCTTGCCCCAGTTAACAATAGATTGTAGGACATTTTTTAGATCAGCTACCATTTTGACCTTATTGAACTGCTCAGAATTACTATTAAGACAGGAGTAAATAGTTGTATGATCAGCATAGATACCGAGTTGAGAACTGGTGATATCAGGAAGGTCATTTATGAAAATTAGAAACCTTTAGGTCCAAGGATAGAGTACTAGGGAACACCTACATATATACAAAAAGATTTAGAAGAGTGGCCATTCAAGACGACTTTCATTTTGCAATTTGATAAGAAATATTGAATCAGTTTAAGAAATATTGAATCAGTTTAAGAAATATAACTTTTCAACTTGTGAAGAAGACCAGTATGCCAAATACTGTCAAATATTTTTGAGATGTCTAAAGCAATGGCTGGATCTTCACCATTCTTATTTAAAGCTTTATCAAGTCTCTTACTTATCTAAAAGACCTTGTGATATAAGATGCTGAACCAATTCAGAGTTGGATAGGGTCTTTTAGTACATTAAGAAATCTGGCAAACCATTTTATCCTTCTTTTTTGGCAAAGACTGGAACTACAGAAGAGGATTTTCAACAAGTAACAAAGCATTTATTGTAGGGTTTAGAGAGAACAGGAGGCTGATCTCAGTTTAGGGGCACATTTCTTAAGGATTATGATTGGGATACCATCAAGTTCACATGGTTTGAGGGGATCCAGTTTAGAGATAATAGCTGAAACCATGGGCAGAGTTATGTGCATATGCCACAATAGAGACTCAGTTCTAAGTGGAAAGTCAGGCAAAGAGTATAATCTGAAGAGAAATTATGAGCAAAACATCAGCAGAAGATGCTAACACCTCAAATTGAGGGAAGAGAAGTGGAATAGAAGACTTTTACAGAACTGTCAGTAGTCATGAGAACCAAAGTTGTTAGAATGAGGCGTTGTATACCCTCTGTCAGCAAACAGACTTAGCAGACACAAATAGGTGTCTGTTGTGATCAGGACTGTCATGCTGGTATAGCTGGAAAAGGTGATTCCTGTGTGCTATGGAATTATCATTACCTATGTTATTTACATAGACTAATGTTCATCTTTTGTTGTTACAATATTTTAACCATTGTGCCCATCATCCTTCTTCAAGTGTCTGCCAATTCAGCTAATCTTCCAAGAATTTTGTCCTGAAATCTAAAGAAGGCCAGAGGGTGCAATGGCTGAAACATTGTGATAATAACAATAAAGGTGATGACCTTAGTCTGTAAATAGATTAATTATGTGAAAAAAAAAATGAATGAATGGGTGCTATTATAAAGAGCTCTTTGGAGATTATCTTAGCTTTTGAAACATTGTGTGTGTCTGTATATACAAGGTCTAATAAAAAAAAAAAAAACATTATCTGAAATGGTGCTATTAAAAGGAAAGCTACAACACATCAATCTGGCATTTAATCTCATTTGAAGTCATTCCCTTCTGAAGCTATACACTTTTAGTGTTTTTTCCATTGATGGAAGTATTCCTGCAACTCCTTTCTTTTGGGATAGCAAGCACCATTTTTTTTTTTTTTTTTTTTTTTTAAGAGGAAAATGTTGTAAGGGGCAAGATCTGGGGAATATGGTAGTTGTTGGAATGGGGAATGTTGGGCTTTGTTAAAAACTGTCGCACAAGCCATGGTGACTGGTGGAACCTCTGTGGTGTGGTGAAATGACCACACTCTACACACATTCCTTCCAAGCACTGTTATAAACAGTGGAAGTGAGCAAGAATGTTATAGCGTGTATGAGTAACAGTTCAAGATTACTTTTCAAACTTTAGTTCCCTTACCACAGCACTTATCCCCAATACTTTTTGATCAGACTGTGTGTTTGTGTGTGTGGATGTATACATGGAGTAATGGATAGCAGCTCGGATTGAGGAATTGGAGAGCTGAGTTCAAATTCCTGTCGAATCTGTTACATTTACTTACATGCTAATACCCTTGGGAAAGTTATGAATCTGCCTCTTCTCCCCCTAGCTATGGATAAATAGCAGGGCAGACTGGGTTCTATAGCCTTGGATGGCAACTGGTGTAGGGGAAGGACAACTCTGAATTGAAAACCTTGCAGAGGGTTGTTTGGGGACCTTGTAACACACAGTGCACCTGGTCTCTGTTTTCGGCTCTTCAAAAAGTGTGGTTGGTTTTGCGCAAAACCATCACCACTATAATCAAATCATATGTGCAGGTTGTCTTGCTGTCATCTCCTAGAAACTGAGTGGCCTGACCCTCATATGTTGTAAAAGGGTCCCCAGTAGGCACGGATCAACAGCCTGCATCGATCAACAACAGGAGAGTCCACAAGATTATATATATATATATATATATATATATATATATATATACACACATACGTTTCTTTAAAAACGACAGACAAGGTACTACAGTTAAGCTTTTTATTTCATTTTTCTTGTGTTCGAACATGAGTTTTCTTTTCTGGACAAAGAGTGTGTAAAAACTATCCAAATGTTTTATAGTTCCAAGCACTTTTGGCCTATACCTTTAGGCATTATCAAGGATGATTCAATTTTTCAGCTTAATTGAGTGTGTGCATTATGTATATGTTTTAGTGTGTTATAGAGATATTTTTAATTTCTGAATACAGTCAGCACATTGTGGCCTTGTTCTTAATATTGTTATGAGTAGGCTTTTTTTTTATTATTAAAGCTTCCATTATTTTTTATCTTTTTTTACAGGTGGATGAAGTTATTATATTTGTGTTTTCTACTTGTGTGTATATATATATATATATATATATATATATATATATATATATATATGGACATGTAACCAAGTGAATGTTCGCTTTCTGACCATGAGATCCGGGTTCGAATCTCACCATGGTGTCGATTTGTCAGGAAGGTGACTTTGTGATGTTACCAGACTGGAGGGGCAACGATCCCGACGTGCTGCACCTTTTGGAAAGTTTCTGAAAACCATACCACAGGTTGATCCAAACCTTGTGAGTGAAATTGGAAGGACGGAACCCTTGTGGGGGGGTGCATCAATAGTTGTGCTAGCACAAAATCGCAATTCATCATGACTGAGGGTTTTGAGCATACTGGCCTTCTTTAAAATGTTGATCACACTAAATAGCATGCTCTATGCCATAAACTGTAACTAAGGTCTGCTCAACATAGTTACAGTATAAACCACAAGTGGGCTCTGTTGGTGATGAACAAACACAAATGTGTCTGCCCTTGCAGATTGGCGTCCTTGGATATGAGTGGTCAGCAATCATGTTTTTATATATTGAGGCAAATTTCATTGAATAATTTAGACAAATTTTGTCTGCTTATTTTCAATAGGATCTGTTCATGTTCTCAGGTAAGCTTTTTGGTGTCAGTATTTAGAGAGAAAATTACCGTGTTGATACATATTGTTTTATTCTGAGTACTTTCAACATTAACACAATGTTATCCCAAGGGTGTATTTTTAAGGCAAAAATGTAGTGTTCATTATTCCCAAAGACATTATGTCAATATACTGAAGCCATCCCCATAGCACTGGAGCTATATATATATATATATATATATATATATATATATATATACAGGGTGTCCATAAAGTCCGTGTGTATTTTAAAGTATTTAATTTTTAAGTGCACACGAACTTTATGGACACCCTGTATATATAATTTCTAAAGAATTAATGGATTTATTTTTAATCCAATATTTTTATTACTTCAAACATCATAACAGATACTCTCTATTTGAAATAGATGTCCCATTTTTTTATTTATTAAACAGTGTGGTTTACACATTCATTCAAGAAAATTTAAGTAAATAAAACTGCATTCTTGGTGTTTTTTTTTGCACTAACATCTTTTCAATTGCATAGACGGGTCAATAAACTTAATACACCCTGTTTAATAAATAAAAACACTGTCTATTTCAAATATGGTGTATCCACTGTAATGTCACTTGAAATAAAATATTTGTCATTTTTTTCTTTTAATAAGGCCCTTGTTAATTCAAGTGCAGAAGGATGAGATCATAAAAATGTTTTCTCATGTTTATTCTGTATGTACAGATTGAAAACAATTTGTGGCTTGAATAATTTCATTTAAATAATTTCCTTTTAATTAAAGTGTGATGATTATGCATACAAGAATATTTTTCCACATGAATTTATAAGACAAGTAAATCTTTATTGATTGCTTTTGGTTTTGAAGGAGAAAAAAACATAGTAACACGTTTATTCTCTTTGTAGGTGGGATGCGCCTGTGGTGAGAACAAGCTGTGCAATAGTTGTTGGCTACATGATTGCTGGTAAGTAACAAAACTGTCACCATCACCGAGACTGTGCTTATGTTAAGAAGATTAAAAAAAAAAAAATTTGAGTATGCAGGCATTTCTGATATTTAGTTCATTTTAAATTGTTTTTTTTTTTTGTTTTCTTTTAAAAATGTGAAGTTTCATTAAAAAAAATTGCTTTGGAAAATCTGACCGATTTCTGATGAAAGATTTCGTTCAAACTTGTCTTTTCATTTATTTAATTTTCTCCTACTGTCCAAATCGCTTTCCTACAAATAGAGAAACGTTTTCATAGAAATTCTCTTATCTCTGTAAAATATGTCATTTTCAACAAGACATCTATTTTATATATTTCTTTTAGTTATTATACATTGTCTACTTGAAGTTCCTTTTCTGTAAATAATTATATAGAGCTGACCAAGAGAGAAATAGTTGAATAATTTTCTGATGTTTATATTAATAATTAATTCAGCAAACTTACCAATTTTTCATTTTTCCTAAATAATTTGGTAGTTTTAAGAAAATTTAATTATTTTGACTTCTTTCAATAAATTTATAAATCTTTTTTTGCCTCCATTTGACTAATTTTGTTCATGTGAAATAGCAGACAAGAACAATGCTTATTATGAATGCTGTAGATTTTCTAACTTACAATTGAATTTTGACAAGGCATATAAAGTTTTCTCTTGTTTATATATTCTAGTTGTATTAATTGTAATATTATTTGAAGTTCTTCAAGTATTGTCAGTTATTAATAATATTTGACTGGTATTTCTTTTGTCTTATTTTCAGTTGCTTCATTTTTTATCACTCTCATCACATTGTCAATCCACGATAGAATCAAATGAACTTTTGTTGTGATACAAATTCACATCCTCTGTCCTGGGATTTATCTTAAAAGGAACTAAAATTCAAATAAAAGAAAAAAACTGTCAAAATGAATATTTCTTAACAATATTTGTTTTCATTACAAATACAGTCGCAAATATCTTATTGAGGGGTGATCAGAATCCTTTTGAAAGTCTTGTTGTATGCCAATCAAACACATGGATATTAATATTAGGAATATTTTTTGAAAATTGTGGTAAATGTTTTGATATCTTCCTTATGTCTTACCAGATTTTAAAAAGATAGTCTTCCATCTGTAACAAGTGATAGTTTACGATTTACTCTTTCTCTGTGTATTCATGGATAAATAATATTATTACCTTTCCAGATCTCATCATCATGACTGTCCATTACCGAAATATTGGGGAGGTGTTTTACTTTTTTCATCATGGGGCATCTATTTATGCATATGTTTATGTAATGGTAAGTATGTAATTGTTTGGTAGACTGATTTCATTTTTGCTTTTTTCTATTCAAGTTTGATTGAGATTCAGTATTGTACATATGTCAGTCTTTCAATTATTTTGACCTCCATCTTTGTCTGTGTTATTTTGTGCAGAGCATTTTGGATGGCATAGTCTTTGGGCATTCTCCAGCATATTTAGGATGGCATACTCTTTGAGCTTTCTTTGTTGAATTTTGAGAGGAGTTCTTTGAGCTTTCTGTAGTGCATTTAGGATGGCATACTCTTTGAGCTTTCTCAAATGCATTTTAATTCGAGTACTCTTTGAGGATTCTTGGCTGCATTTGGGGCAGCATAATGGCTGAGCATTTTTGGGTGCATTTCAAGTGGCGTACTTCCTGAACCTTCTTGGATATGTTGCATGGCTGTTATCGCTTTTGTCAAAATCCAAAACTACAGTTTATCACTTTTGGTGATATCAGACAGTCATTTTCTTGAGGGTGATAGGGCATCATGTGAAGCCAAAATTCATACATATTAAGTCTTTCTAATTGGAATGGGATTCATATATGCCTTTTGCAAGAGATGTTATGCATGATTACTTCTAGAAGGTATAATCAAAATACAAGCTGAGGAACAAAATGTGTATATATGTATGGGTTTGTGTGTGTGTGTGTATATATATATATATATATATATAGTTGCATGTTTGTATGGGTTAGTGTGTGTGCATGTAAATGTTCATTTGTATCTGGTGTGCTTATATGTATGCATTCATTTGCGTGTCTGTCAATATATGTATGCGTGAATATATATATATATATATATATATATATATATATATATATATAAGTGGACATTGAAGTTAACACTCAGAGGCTAGCTGAGTGGATACTTAGACTTATACAAAATTAGCTTCATTTAATTGAAAAGAAAAATAGTTTTTTTAAGTTAAGTAATCCTTCACCCTGCAAACAATCACTTCCCATCCCAAAAAGAGATATTCGTAAGGTTTCAGCCATGGAAAGAAAAAAAAAAAAAAGTCACCATAATTGTATCAAAGCACCACTGAAACAATGTTCGTCTACTCTGTCCATAAAGTGTGAAGCTCACTGCTACCCTACCACACTGACCAGCTGCTTTGCATGGAGCAGTCCATGGTTTAACAATTTTGTTATCCCCCCCCCCTCAATTCCTATTACCTCCTCTCCCTCCTAATATACTAGAATGTCAGTTAAACATTGCATGGTCAAAAGTTCTATGGCTGCTGATTGATTCTCCAAATATTTGTTCCTCTTTAATCATCTGGTTCATAAATACGTGTTTGACATCTCCTCCTGGGTGAAGGCCAGCATCAATGCTTTCATTCCAGCAAGGAAATACCAAGTTAAACTGCATTCATCCCCTTGGTTCTCACCTGCATGCAGGGCTGCTATAGCCCACAGGAATCCCTTCTTCCAACTGTACCAGAGCAACACATCTGATTGCAAGAGATGTTTCTTTGTCTCTTCTCGTAACAAGTGCAAGCATGTCCTCAAAGTTACTGTTTAATGATAAAATGAAACAATGTACAGCATTTCACAAGTTCAGTTCTAGAGATTATTGGCGGCTGTGCAAGAGTTGCTGAACTGCAGCAAATCCTCAATCCCTTTTCTATTCAATCAATCAGAAGTTCTGACATCTATACCAGATAAGGTTGAATACTTTGCTCAGAAATTCTCTTCCAAATCAACACTTGACTCACTTGGAGTAGCCACACCTTATTTCCCTCCTAGAACAGAGACACTACTGAGTTATGTGCATAACCCCATCAGAGGTCATTATTTCTAAATTAGACCCCCATAAGGCAAGCGGAGGTGACAGGATCCCAGCCGTCGTCCAAAAGAAATGTGCTCCTGAGCTGGCTCCAGTTTTTTCCAAACTCTCCAAACTATTGCCTCGCTGCTTCCCACTTTCCTGCTTGTTGGAAGTCCTCCACTGTAGTTCCTATTTTTAAGTAGTCTGGAGAAACTTCTGACTCCTCTATTGCCCTATTAGTCTCCTACCGCTTTTCAGCAAAGTATTCGAAGCTTTAATCAACGCTGAAGTGGTTAAGCATCTTACCTCTCAAGGACCTACTCACTGACAAACAACATGGCTTCCGTTTTGCCAGATCTACCACTGATGTGCTAACGGCCATCACTGAACATGTATATCAACCTCTTGATAATAATGGTGAAACTTGAGCTGTGGATCTAGATATCATGAAAGAATTTTACAGGGTTTTGCATGCTGGTCTTCTACGTAAGCTCCAGGGTTACGGTATTACTGGACATGTTTGATTTAATCCAATCATTCCTATCAAATTGTGAAATGAAGGCCATTTTGAATGGGCTTGCATCCAGATCCTTTCACAGAAATGCGGCTGCCCCCCAAGACTCTATCTTGGGTTCTACACTGTTTCTGATCTTCAGCAATGATCTCCTTGATATCATCAGTTCCAAAATAGGCATTTATGCAGATGACACTACCATTTACTCTTATTTCAATAGCAAATTCATCAGAGTTGACAAAGTTAACCTGGCTGCTGCTCTTGAAAATGTTCTCCAAAAAGTGGTTAACTGGAGCAGGAAATGGCTTGCAAATTATAATGCTTCCAAAAGTAAACTGCCCTCATTTAAACCAGCATAGAGAAACTTTCCTGCCCACCATTGGCATGGTTGATGATTGACTCATGGAAAGCAACACAATGTGCCTTCTTAGCCTCATGTTTTCAACAGACTTGAAGTGGAACAACTCCAATGAATCAATAGCTGCATCTACTGCAAGGACAGTTGAGTCACTGTGTTGTGCCAAAAGGTTTTTCTTATCAGTCCATTTTGCACATTTACAAATCTTTCATCTGAAGCATTGAATACTGTTGCCATATTTGGTCAGATGTCCTGACAAGATCCAAAGAAGGATCTGCAATGTAACTGATCCTTACTTGACATTTCAACTTCAGTCACTTTCTCCTTGGTGTGAAATAGCTTCCCACTGACTTTTCTACAAATATTTTCATGGCTATTTTACTCTGATGAGCTTTTCTCCCCTGGTGCCTGGACTATGTGAGTTTAAGTGTGCTACTATATTGGCATCTAGGTCACACCCTTTTATTGTTGAATTAGGTAAATGTAACTGCCACTTGTGGAACTCCATACTGTTTTCTTGCTTCAATGCTAACTACACTCTTCAAAAATTTAAATACATCATCAATCACCATCTTCTATCTCCTTGAACCTAGTTCATCTCTTATCCTTTCCTTGGACTCCCTCAACCCAGTGTTTTCTCTCTCCTTCACTCTTGGTAACCCCTTACGTACTGTGGCACTCACTTGGGAAGAAATGATTAATATATATATATATATATATATATATATATATATATATGCATTTGTGTGTGTGTGTGTGTATATATATATATATATATATATATATATATATATATATATATATATGTATGCATTTGTATATATATATATATATATATATATAATGTATGCATTTTGTGTGTGCATATATAATGTATGCATTTGTGTGTGTGTGTATATATATATATATATATATATATATATATATATATTATTAACATTTACATTCGAACATGCAAATTACTGCAACAAAAATGCATGTTTGTTTCAACGTCCAAAGATGTCTCGTCAAGCAATGGTGGTAATAAATGATTTTATTTAAAAATATGATTTATGAAATGTCACTTCATTTTACATTTTTGAAATTTTTCCATAGAAGGCAAAGAAACAAATATATAAAATATTTATTCATTCCTTAAAAGGAAAATAAAGGAAAAGCAAATTAAAGAAAATAAGAAATCAATAAAAAGAAAAAGAGGAGGGGGGGGAGGAAAGGCATAAGAAATCAACCCTACTACAAAGAGAAGGAAAAAGGGGAGGAGTATATCCAAATTTTATAGATGCAAAGGAAAGAGAAGAAACTAAGAAATGAGAAATTGTTGATACCAGATTTAGCCAATAAAGACACATTAAGATGGAAAATTCAAAATTGACTGTAAATATAATGCAACAGGATAGGAAACATATTACAGATACAATGTAACAATTCATACCTTACGGCATTTTGAATGAAGTCATATATTCAAATAAATTAAATATAGTACGTAAATAAAGACACTTTAAGAATTAAAACCGTATACAAGTGAAACAACTACTTAACTATACCGACTTTACATTAGAATACAAATTAAATTTTAAACATTTATATGACTTTTATATAACAAATTTTAACATTTATCAGATTTTTGTATATTTATATTATATTAAAAACTATTATCAAACAACATCACAAATAAAATCATTATAAGCCAATTCATGGCTAACCATATTACCAGTAAATTACGGATACTAACCTATTTAATATCTTAATCAAGAATACACCACTAAGGATAATATTAAAATGTTTATATAAAGGTAATTTAACATAAGATGAGTGATTATTGAGTTATAAAGTTTAGCAAGATTGTAAGGTTAATTCTTTAATATGCTTACAATTCACCATAGTTTCATATCTCTGATTTAATAATTGATTGCCATTCAAAAGTTTAATTATCTCAGTTTTCTCCTGTAGACAAAGGAAACCTGCTTCAATCAACAATCTCCAGATTCTGGCTTCATTATTCTGAGATTGAACTTATGATCGTTCACGTGAAACGTAATCTTTTTTGTCATTGTTGTAAAACCAATATGCGTATTAACATTTTTATCAGAGATGCTGCATTTTTCTAACACTGAAGTCTTTGTTAAAATCATTTGGAAAAATGATTAACTGACATTTTATTATTAGTTATTAACTTTTTTTTTTCAGAACTCTTAACTTTTTACATTTCACTGTTTCAAAAAATGATTATTAGAGTTTGAATAAAACCAGAAATTCTGAAAGTGAATTTATACATTTTCTTTGTTCTTTAAGAATTTGACAAAAATGACATTATTTATTGATTTGATTATTTACAAGAATAATTTTATATTTACAATATTCTACAACTATTAACAAAATAATACAATGTGATGTTTATCATTCACCAATTTATGAAGAAACAAAAGTGAAAATAATTTTTTTATTCACAAATTTATAAAAATTTACTAAATCATAAAAATACGGGAAACATCTCTAATGAAATCTTTATCATTTACCATTTTATAAAATTTGAATCAATTGGCAATTCGCTAATGTTTTGCCAACTATTCCAATGAACACAATTTGTTGAAAATTTTGTGGGTTTTTATAAAAAGATTTCTTTTCAAATTTCTTTCTTTATAAAATGGTAAATAATAAATCTTTATAAAATGGTAAATAATAAATATGGCATTGTACTTGGTTCACATATTCTTATAAATCTTGTAAATAAACATTACCAAGGGTATCAAGGTAGTTTAAAATAATAAGTTTCAACAGAAAAACTCTTTTTGACACAATGCTTTTTTTGTGAGCACAAAGGTTAAACATTGCTGAATTGTCATTGAATTATTTGAGCTGTAGATTCAGTCTCAATATTTCTTCAGAACCTGTTCAAAACTTTGCCCCTAAAGGTTCAGTTTCTATTTTGAGTAACTGGTGAAGACCTTTTGCTGTAGCTTCAGTCTCTATATTCTTCCAGTTCTTCCTATCGACTTCCCAGAGGCCTGAAAATTCAGCTTCTTTATTCTACTTGGTGTTTGTCATTTTATGTTGTTGGTTTTTTTTTTGTTTTTTTTTGTCCTTGTCATAGTAAAATGAAATTGGACAACAATGTTCATATAAGACACACTCATAGTGTCAAGTGAAAAGTAAAATACATTTAAAATTGCCAGTAATGTGGCAGTGTTCATTTTACACAGTACCCAAGGATAAAAGCTGTCCCTCAAGCACTAATAGATTTAAAATGTCGCCCCGAGGATAACCAAACAAACAAGTGCTACCCAGAATGTGTCCTGTCTTTCATTTATGCCTACTGTGTTGAGAATTACAAATGTCCCCCAAGGAAAGCAGCGAGCAGCCAGTTATTTTCTGGGCCACATTTATAACCGTCTGAAGGGTGCTCCTGTCCATTGCTGAGCAGTTGATATACTAGAAGGTTTCTTAGCCTGACTAAGAATTAAAAAAAATCTGTTTGAACATTTGAACAATTTTGTTGGTTGGTCTAAGAAATTTTCAGCATTTTCTCATGTCCAATTTGTAGAGTGAAATGCAGATCAAAAGCCTTTGAGTTCAATCCTTACACTGGAATGCAGATGTGGGAAGAATGTTTAATAAAAGAAAATATTCTGTTGGTTACTGAATGTGTCATAAACTTGATGAGTGTTAGAGAATGTACCGACTGAACTATTGCCATGGAACCTATGAAGATGATGTTATTTTTAAAAATTTCTGATGATTTATTCATTTGTGTAATCTTTGCTGTCTTTATTAACACCCACACGTACATATATGTATGCATTTATTTTTATAGAATTTTGGTGTCCTGCCATATTTCGCAAATTATCGTCTTGTGGCTGAATTTTCTACGCCCTTAGTTAATCAAAGGTAAGTGGAAACAAACGATTTTCATCAGTATGTGAGCGATCATGGCTCTCCACAACTTTCTATCTTCTGTAGCTCTTAGCATTGTCTTTATACTATCCCTCTCCCAGGCTTACGGACATCATTTCCCATACAATCACTAAAGTTAAGCAATGTTGAGCCTTGTCAGTACCTAGACAGGTGATTGCCTCGGAATACCAGGTGCTGTAAGCTTGGATGTATGGGTGGTGTAAATGTATAACAGTTTGGAAGTTGGAGAGCAGTGTTTCAATTACATTTGAATCCATTATATTCACTTATGCACAAATACCCTTGGAGAAAATTATGAATCCCCCTCCTCTTCTACCCCCAGCTATGGGTTAATTAGTAGTCTCCAAAAAATTCTTACAGCCAAAGAATATTTTCTGGCTTTAAATAACCTGCAAGTGATTGATGAGCCATAAAACAAATCAATAACCAACTTGTAAAATAAGCAGGTTGGTTTAAATAAATGTTCTGCCATGAATTTTTATTTGAGCTTAATAAACTGGAACAAAATAATCATGATGAGGAGAGAAAACAAAGTTTACTGTACCAAATTGATATGTGGTTGGGGTGCTGGTCAGAGAATTGAAGGAAATATTTTAATAATGGTGCCGGCACTTATTTTGTAAAATAACAAATGTTGTACTTCTATTTGCTTACCATGTTTATACCATTTAAATTGAAATATTGTGATAGTTTTTTTTTTCTTTTTAATATGATTATCACAGCAGCCCCCTTTATCCTTGTTATGCTGGGTGGGGGGTTATGGGTCCAGGGTCTCTATTTTTTTTTTATGTATATACACTCACTGTGAAATAAGTTCAAACAGTGACTAATGCAACAAAAATAGTTGCAGTACATACAATAATGCTGGGGGTCAAACAGTGTTTTGGGATGGATACATCATTACTTATTCACAACACACCAGCAATACCTCACCATATCACCAGGCATTGTGTTTTCTGTACACTGTCAGGAGACCAAATCCATGTAAATAAAACTTCCACTTGGTCATGGAGTCTCTTAAAATGCTTTCTCTTTTCTGATAGAAACATTCCAAGTTCAAACAGGTATTGCAATGAAATGGGAAGTGTAATATTAGCCATTTCCCTATAACGAAATGTCCGGCATTCATTGCTTGATCTGCTAGTACTGCTGTTAGATGAAATTTATAAAATCCTTCTCTATAAAATAATTTTTCCAGAAAATAGATTTGTCAAGTCCAGTAGCTGTTATTGCTCTTTCCAGTATTGATGGTTTCCTTCCTAACCTTTTATTTGAAGTCGTGTGGAATATCGTCATCTTGATTATGTCATTATTTTCTCTTTGAGTCGTATATGATATCCATTTTAGTTGTTGCTGTTGAAAATCCTCAAGTGATGAAATCAAATTGATGATAAAACCTCAACATATACATGTAAACTTATCTCTACTTATACTTTCCTTACATGTGAATGTATATTTATACTTACATAAAAATGCTTATATCATCAAATTCAGATAGGCCACAAACAGCATATCTGAAATATAGGTCCTTGCTAGATTAGATAATCATTATATTTATCTTTATATATTTATATTTGATTTGTAACCTTTAGTCGATATTAAATTTGTCAAATCTTCTCAATTACAAAGCAGCCCTTTAAGTAAACACAATTTTACTTTCCTTCGTCCCATCTCTCTCCCCCACCTCGTCTTTCCCTCCCTCTTATTCTAACATTAGATTGTCTATGGTGTGTGTGTATGTCACCACAAAATGTATCTTTATGCATTAGACATCCGACAACATTCATTTTTCTCTTACTTAAACCCCTTCCACCCATCTCTCCTAAAATTTTCTCTGTTAAGGTTTAATCTCCCTCCTCCTCATACTTACACTCTCTCTAAATTCTGTCTTTATTCCCGGAGTTGTTTTTTCTGTATTCTTTTTGAATTTGTAGGTCTGATGAATTGGATCGTATTTACGATTCCAATGGAATAAATTATGAGCATGGAATATTAGTGTTTAAGCCTTTTTTTATTATATATATATATATATATATATATATATATATATATATATATACAGTAACGTCCAAAACTAAGGGACAGAATTTTAAAACCTAATATTTGTTAGAAATAACAACTGTGAAAAGCTGAAATTTTGACAACTGGTAGTCGTTATCATCCATAATAACATACTAAAATTTGAATCATTTTACCAAAAGGATAGAAAAAGAATTATAACAATTATTTATTTATTTTCAAAATAGGATCGTCCAAAAGTAAGGGACAAAATTGAGAAAAAACAACGTAAACAGTATGCTATATTCAAATTTTTTGATTTCCTCTAAAGAATAAGTCTTACTTAGTCATTTGTAAACGTTGCATCAGCGGCACCATGGCAAAACGCCAAAAACTTGATTACTCTGTGAGACAAGCTATTGTGAAGCTACACAAGGAAAAGCACACCATTAGAGAGATTTCAGAGAAAGTGAAACGTTCCAAGAGTGTTGTAGGCAGGGTTGTTAAATCCTACAATGATAATGGCAAAATAGTGCTTTTAAAACCGGCAGACCCATAAAACTTCGACAAGAGAAGATCGAATAATGCAGCCTATGTCATTAAAGGACCGTTTTAAGTCTTGCACAGAAATTAAAAGGGTTATGAATAGTACCTCATGTGTTAATGTGTCAAGACAGACTGTTTGTAGATGACTGCAAGAAATAGGGCTGTTTAATCGAACCCCAGGGAAGAAACCACTTGTTAGTTCAAGAAGAGATTAGAGTTTGCAAACAGGTATGTAATTTGGACATATGAAAATTGGGCAAAAGTATTTTTCAGTGATGAAAGCAAGTTTAATTTATTTGGAAATGATGGAAAAAACAATGTAAAGAGACGTATTGGTGAAAGATTAAGTGCAAAGTGTACTAAGAAAACTGTCAAGTTTGGGGGAAGCGTCATGGTATTTGGAATGTTTTCTAGCCAAGGTACAATGCCTCTTGTCCGTTACAAACTCGTGTAAATCATGAGATCTATAAAAAAAATTGTTCAAGATCATGTTGTGCCAATCATACAGAATTCAGGTTTCGATAGGGCTACCTTTATGCAAGATAATGCCCCATGTCACAAGGCAAAGGTGGTAATGAGTTACCTTAGCAGCAAGATTTGGAAATTATGGATTGGCCACCGCAAAGTCTTGACTTAAATCCAATAGAAAATCTTTGGAAGACTTTAGGAGTGAAAGTTATGGAAAGAAATCCCACTAACACAGAGGATTTGTGGGTGAAGCTTCAAGAAGAATGGTCTAAAATTAGTATCGAGGATTGTCAAGAACTGATTCGTTCTTGTAGTCGAAGATGTGCAGCTGTCATTGAGAGCAAGGGCTCATTTACTAAATATTGATTGTACATGTATTTTTATTGTTTTTTTTTGTCGTTTACATTGTTTTTCTCAATTTTGTCCCTTACTTTTGGACGTTCCAAATTTGAAAATAAATAAATAATTGTTATAATTCTTTTCTATCCTTTGCAAATGATTCAAATTTTAGTATGTTATTATGGATGATAACGACTACCAGTTGTCAAAATTTCAGCTTTTCACAGTTGTTATTTCTAACAAATATTAGGTTTTCAAATTTTGTCCCTTAGTTTTGGACGCTACTGTGTATACATATATATATATATATATATATATATATATATATATATATATATATATATATATATATATATATATATATATATATATGGATATACATACAACTAAATATGTTCGCTCTATATTGATATTGAGTGCTTTCCAATAAGTAACGTGCATATAAAATATATATATATGGAAATTTTGTATAATATATATAAATGTGTGTGGGGAAAACGATATATAAATTTTTATATATCAGAACAGCTTCAGGAATCTCTGACAAAGTAGAAAATTTATCATGTGACATGGTTTGTCCTTTGTATTAAAGTGATATTTATGTTCAGGTGATAACAATGATGAAGGAGACGGAGGACACTTTTATTCCTTCAATATGTATTTTGCATATGTGGTCGAGGTGATTACACTTAGTTTCTTTTACTTTTTGTCACATTTCTTATTAAATATTACCCGTGTGAGATATTTAATAAGAAAAGTGATAAAAACATAAGGAGAAAAAAGACTAAATCTACTAGACTATGTACCTAAAAACATGTTTAAAAAAAAGAAAAGAAAAAATAAAATTTCAGTGTCCCCTCTCCTTTGTATGCATGTGTAATCAGATCAAAATGTAAACATCCCTTTGAAGTATAGGAATAAAAGTGAAAAACAAATGACAAAAAGGAAAAATAACCATGACATTCTATCTGCACATATACATGCAGATGGGTGCATGTGTGTGGACGGACACACATATGCACATGCTGATTCACTGGAAAAAAAAATCAACCTTGCACCAATGAAAAGTGCAAATGAGAAATATAAACAGTCAATTGCATAATATATATATATATATATATGAAACGGATTAAGTCCAACAATTAATTAATATATTTTCCTTTTATACATTATATTTATAGATACAATCTATTTAAGTAAATGGTCTGTTTTTAATTGAACAGTATTAATTACATTTACCGGCCTGAATGTTTGAGAAATTTTGTAGAAAATATGTGTTCTCTAACAGGAATCAAACCCGATTCAGGCAAGTAAATGTAATTAATGCAGTTTAATTAAAAACAGAGCATTTACTTAAATAAATTAGATCTATAAGAATAGCATATAAACAGAAAATATTTTGTCGGATTTAATCCATTTCATTTTCATATATATATATATATATATATATATATATATATATATATATATATATATATATATATATATATATATGACTGAACGAATAAATATAGGTGGGTATACAAGTGAGCGATCATATATAAATACTCTATAGTGTAAGAAAAGACTGCTCAATGTTAAGTAACAGCTATTTAATATATATTAAGAAATATACATAATATCTTAGATTAATTGTACAACTCAGTTTCATGCTGGAGAAATTTTTAAGTGATGGAATTATATTTATTTTTATTTATATTTTGGTTTGACAACGGTTTTTGTTTAAATTTTCTGGTTCGTGTGAGGTTGGGGGTGGAATATTGTTGGAGTTAAAATATTTAAATGTAGTTTAATTTTAAATGTGAATTTAAGCTCGGATTAATAAAAAGTGGCATTGGAAAATCAAGGGGGAGCAACTCTATTTTTCCCCAAAAATCAAGATAGTAATTGATAATATTACTAAGCTAAATAAAATTAATGATATCAAGAACAAAGTATACCATTATAAAATGAAATAAAATAAAGTACTAATAAAAATAATAATACATATCAATGGAAAGAAAATGATTTTAAATAAAATAAGAAAAATAAAGTAAAATGAAATGAGCCTTATATAGAAGCATTTAAATGAATCAAGATTGAAAATAAGGTTGGAAATAAGAAATATAAATTATCATTTAGAGAGACAACTAGAAGTGGTGTTATAAAATCAAGGGAGGTAACTCTGTTTTTTTTCTCCGGGATCAAGAATAATTTATAATAATATTAATATTCCTAAAAAAAATAAAAGTAGTGATATCAGTAATAATGAAATATTCCATGATAAAGTAAGAAAAAATAATATAAAATGAAAGCCATATATAGGAACTTTGTAGATATGCAAATAAGTAAATAAATAAATAAATCAAATAATTGAATGAAAATAATGAATGCTAATAGATGAGTAAATAAACATGTTTTTCTAATAGGAAGAGTAAAGGTTAAAAAAAAGAGACAACAAACAAAGCAAAAATAAGAGTAATAGTTATATACTAAAAATGGTAGTGATGAAAAAATGAGGGACACTTGGCACAGTGGATAAAAGCGTTGGTTAGATCCAGTGACAGGACTCAAAAAGTGTGAGTTCAATACCCGGTTAAGGCAGTGGAGAACTTTCAGAGGGAAATTAACAGGAGATAGCTGATAACTGACATCTATTAAACATAGAACAGTCTACCCCCGTGAGTGAAATAAAAAGTTAAGTTTGACATTCCAACCACCTGAAGGAGGCTGGAGCGTACAACAGCCGAAATGTAATAAATATGGCAATAAAGATGAGAACAATAGTCTGAATAATGTAAATAGTGTACATAATACCTCATCTCAGAAATATAGACAGTGTTATGGTCTAATATCAACAATAGTTGTACAATAATTGTAAACTGAAAGAAAAGTAAAAAAAAAAAATAGTAAATGTGGATGCCTGGTCTGGCTAAACTATATTCATCTGATTCATTTAAGTAGGAATTGGATCTATGTAGGCAGGTGTTAATCAATTCACTTCTTTTGTTTAAGAAGTTGGGATTTTTTATATATTTATCAGAATTAATTTTTCAGAGAGGCATAAGATACATTTATTGCCTTTCCCACTGAAGGGCTTAGCTTTCACTACTAATTTCCTAGGTGATAATTGGTTTTTTATCCTTGCTTTTTAGCTTCAAGAAAAATTTAGAGAGAGCAGTGCTGTTTTGATATTTGATATTGCCAAATGTCATCCGGTGGTGGTAAAAGCATGATTTCCAATTGTCTACTGTAGAGCCTATGTAAAACTTGACCTCATTGTCATGTTTGATTTCAGCTATATAAACTAACGATTTGGATATACATTCACTGTTTAATAGGCAGGGTGTGCTATTTTTGCTGTTGCAGTTATTAGCTGTGGGGATGTTGTTGCTTTGGCAGTTGTTGAAGTGTTTGTTTAGAACAGAATTGTTGTGCTGAGCTATATACTGGTCAATGTTTTTAGCACAACTGTAGCTAACTTTGATGTTATTTTTGTTGATCTTATCAAGTGTTTGGTAATGACTAAAGTGCTTGTGGATTAAATTCAAAAAATAATTTCCTATGTTTTTGTTGAAGGGCAGTTTAAAATGTTGACTTCTATGTTCACTTATATATATATATAATAAATGTGAATATAAACAAAATAATGACATATTACCAACTATATATATATATATATATATATATATATATATATATATATATATGTGTGTGTGATAGTGTTCATATGCAGATAAGCAAATAAATATTTAATTTATGGTGCAAACAAAACAGTGTTCAATGTAGTTAAACAGAGCTATGAAGTATATATTAATAAACACACATCTACCTACGTTTGTAGTGCAATTTAAAGTTTCATGGTTTCCCAGGTCGTCAGACACATATGGTGATTGATTTGCTCATTACAGTTTTTTTTTTTTTTTTTTTTTTTCAAAATACTGGGTCTCCTGGGAGGAATGCTGAATTACACTCAGATTCATAAAAAGCCAATATATTATATTGGGGGGTGGTGGTGGTGTAAATTACAAAAATGTAGAGTGTATGGAGGTAGATATTGGGGAAAAACAAAACAAAAAGAATATGATGCAAGCTTAGTTTATATGGTACGTGTGTTTCCGTTGGGAAGCAAGATTTAAGAAAGTATAAAGCATAAGGAGCAAGCAATATGATTAAAAAGGAGGGGGGGGGGTAGGTGCAGTGGATTGTTTATAAATAACCTCTATGTATCAAGAGAGGAACACTGCACAGTATATAAAGCTAATGTTTAATAATATAAGGAGAAAAATAAAAAAAATAAAGTGTAAATAGCGAAGGTAAAAGCTGAGAAAAAAAAAAGTATTTTTAAAGAAAAGATGAATGCCATGTAACCCATTACATATTAATAGACGCTTAAATGGTTAAAGGAGGTGGGGGTGGTAATAAGTATTTAACCTAAAATAGTTAATGCGCAGTTGAAGTTTGGTAAAAAGACTTATCCAGAATCAAAATACATTAGGAGAGAGTGCTTTTTATGGGTACAAGCTACCATGAGTTCACGGCATTTGTTCAGCACGTTGAGGGCAATAATATTTCTGAGAATGAAAATATATATATAATATATATTCATACATGTTTCATTAAATAATATAGACAAGTGTTGTCTACGTTATGAAAAGAATTTACATAAAATAAATAGATAACACTTGTCTATATTATTTAATGAAACATGTATGAATGAAAAATGCTGCCTAAATACACACTATATATATATATATATATATATATATATATATATATGTGTGTGTATATATATATATATATATATAATATATATATATATATATATATATATATATATATATATATATATATATATCTATCCAAGTAAAGGATTGGCATATGGAATAAATTCCAATAACCAAATATACTATTCTTAAATTAGTGCTAAATACAGAGTAGAGCAAATATAATTTATTCAAAATTATAACATAAATATGTTATAATTTTCGAATAAATTATATACACACACACACACACTTATTTGTGTGTGGGCAGTAAGAATTCAGTTAAACAAGTTGTGTTAAATTCAATGACAGGATCTGTATGCTTAATTTTTGAGTCAGTTGTTGCATTTTCAATATTTACAATATCTGTGCAAACAGTTTATTTAGAAATTGGAAAACTGCAATAAGAATACAATAGGCAGTCATTTGAATAGAATACAACCTTTTATATAAGCATTATTGCTAAAGCAGAATACATTGGGACCATAAATTATTTTCCTATAAACAGTTATTCATTTTTATACGCACTTCCATAAAAGCAGCACACACGTGTTTGATTCTCTTCCTTTGAAACGGCTGTCTGTTGTAATTGATGTTCATTTTAGAAACACAGCAACATTTTAAATCTTACACTGACAATTGAAAGGGTTTTTTTTGTTTGTTTGTTAAAGATAAGTAAAACCATTTGTAAAACTGCATCCTTCAATTTGTGCTTGAAAGGTCTCCTAATGTTTCAGAAACTGTTTTTTTTTTTTTTTTTTTTTTTAACGCAAAATTAAATGTTTGAATTAAATTCTTTAAAATAAAAAGCATGGGAAGTAACTCTGTATACACTATGCGAACACAGTTGTCAACCTTGCAATTGGAAGAAAAAAAAAACAGTGGGGAAAAGAAAAACTCCTTTCCACGAAATTATTTTCAAGAACTATTCTTTAGTTAAAAGCAAAAGATTGAGCGAAAGTTGTTGTACAGGAAATTAAAAAAAAATATATCTTCTTCCACATCCTGTTATTTCCAACAAAAAACAAATTCCTTTCAAGTAGTATGTAATGTTTTTCATAATTTATTATTTTCAATCTTTACATATATATATATATATATATATATATATATATATAAAAATGAAAGCAGAAAATATTTTTCCTTTCATTACACTTTTGTATTCTTATCTAACCTTCTTTTTCTTGTCCATTTTTATCTGTTCTTTTATTTCCTTCTCTTTTATTTCTCCTAAACCTAGAATATAATCAGATTAGAATCGATCAAGCAGCATTTAAGCTTTCATCACAATAGTTAGGAAGAAGTAGATGTGACAGGCAACAATAAACTACAGAAGAACTCAAAATTGATTGCATTTAAAGTTTAGAAGAACAAAGTGATTTCCACATGCAAGAAGTATGAGAGAAGAAATTGTTAAAATAGAACATACAGTTGCATCTAGTCAATTCAACTGCAATTAAAATTCTAAAAATATCATTTTTGAACAGTAAAAAACACTAAGGGAGTTTTTACAGTAATGTGTCTTTTTTGTGTATGATTGTTAACCTCTGCTGAAAAGTTGAGGCTTATGTAGAGGTTTTCATTTTTTTTTTTTTTTTTTTTTTTTTTAAATAGTTTTTTTTGTTTTTTTGTTTGTTTTAATTGGAGAAATATTTGTATGTGTGAAGTTAACTTTCTCTGTCTCTTTTCCATCATACTTCAAGTAGATCAAGCCCAAATATTTTTATTTAAAAGTTTGTCTTTCTCTCATTTTATACATATGTATTTCAGGGAAATCTATGATAAAGTGGAAAAAGTCTTTGTGACATGTTTTGGCTTTTAGGAGATCATCAAAATAAAGTGATGTTTATATTAATGCATCTATATACACTCAAAGGAGAGAGAGAGCACTGAGAATTTTTTAATTTATTTATTTATTTTTTAAATATATGTTTTGGGTATATAGTCTTGCCAATTTTATTTCATTCATTCATTTATTTATTTATTTTTTTGGTTTTATCACTTTTGTTATTAAATATTCCACACTGGGATAATAGAAGATCTCTCAAGAAAGGGGAAATGTTGTAAGAACCTGGATGCAAATTTACTCTCGATGATCTAGCAATTAAAGCACTTTTTTACACATCTTCATCTTAGTAAATTGCTTTCTCTTTTAATTAGAGTAGCAATTTTTAAATCAGAATTGTGGCACGTCTCATTATGTGGAGCCACTAATTTGTTGTTTTGTAAATTATCTCTTTTGTGTTCATATAATCTTTTTATTTAAATTCCTTGAAGCTTCCTTGTGGAAATTATTACAGGTGGTAGAATAAATTCCTCCTTCAAATTTTAGTATATTATTTTGTTTTGTATTCAGTCTTTTATTATTTTGTAGTAGTTGTAATGACTTAATTTTATATTAAGCTTAGATAAATTCTTTTCAATTGTAGTGGAGAGTAGAAGCATAAACATTACTTTAGGCCAACAAAGTCCTATGGGAAGAAATGCGTCACATGAAAAATTTTTCCACTTTGTCATAGATTTCCTCAAGATTGTTCTTCATATATAAAAAAATTTATATATTGTTTTCTGAGATATAGATATATATCTCAAATGTTTGCAAGTAAGTTTCATGTGTATATAACATGCAATCATCAGGCAGTGAATGATGGCCTCTGCTGTCAGGATAGATTTGTTACCCATTGACAAAGCCAAATCTTTGATGGCTATCATATATACATGTAATGTACAAAATCACTTAGGAGAAAAAACAACTGCATGGCAAAAGATACTACAGCCAAGCTTACAAAACCGGTAATGATATTAAGAAATATATATGTGTGAAGCATTTTCAATTTTTTTTTTTTTTAATGGTTTTACTATAATAGATGAATTTATATACTCGGAATATGATGATAAAATATGGAATGTGATGATAAAAAATCATCAATGATAAGTTAGAGCAAAACAAGTTTGTGTTGTGTCCATGAAAACATGAAAATTATCAAAACAATATACAACTAATGTATATTCTACTTCCATCACAACCATAAAATAAAATCTAGAATAATTGTAGGTTTCTACTTAAGATTGCTTAGTATATGTAACCAAACAATTCCTACCCAATGAGGAAAAACACATTGAAAACTATTTCAAGCTCCTCCAGTACCCAAATTATTTTTCTGCATCATGCTTAAGGCAAAGCCTATAAAATTCACTGGGGAAAAATTGAAAAATCCATAGATGATGATGATGATAATAATAATAATCCCACTCATTCTGGCAGAATTAGGCACTTAATTCTACTCAGCAACACCATAACAGCTACCCTTGGAAAACAACTTATTCAGCCTTATTTAAAATTTATGAATACTACTGTAAATGATATATCTAACATTTTCGCCCCAGCCCCTCAACCTTCGATGTCTTACTCTCTGGGTTGTGGTGTCTACTTGGTCCTAACCGAACTTAAGGGAGCATCTGTAGATTATTCGACCGGTCCACTGGTTTAATCCTGCTTCCTGCCCATGTTGTGTTTGGTTTGATCCAGAAAGCAGAAGTGATGTTCATCCATTCATGGTCGACTGAAAGCTGGACAAACAACTATTCAATGATTGAATTGTTAATGTCTTTTATATAACAGAAAATAATAGCATAGAAAAGAAACGGGTTACAGAAAAGAAAAATAATTAACATAATAATGCATACACTGAATTCTGGACAGAGAGAGAGAGTGTGTTATGATTAACTTGTCTCAGAACGATATGACTCTTGCGATGAGGGAATAAGATTTCTGTATGCGGCTTAAAGATAATAGTGGTGTTCCTCCTTAACAGTAGTAGTAATATTAATGGTAGCAGAAGCAGCGGTACTTATATCAACAGCACATGTTAACAGATGCTTTGTTCCAATCTCTGGCGTCATGTTCTCTCCTTCTTGAGTCTCTAACTTAACTCTCCACTGTCTCTAGCCCAACTCTTGCCCGGGCTAATTCTCTTCTGTCTCTCACTTCCGCCTGCCTCTTCTGTCTCTCACTTCTGTCTTCTGTCTCTCACTTCCGCCTGCCTCTTCTGTCTCTCACTTCCGCCTGCCTCTTCTGTCTCTCTCTTCCCTGCCTCTTCTGTCTCTCACTTCCGCCTGCCTCTTCTGTCTCTCACTTCGCCTGCCTCTTCTGTCTCTCACTTCCCGCCTGCCTCTTCTGTCTCTCACTTCCGCCTGCCTCTTCTGTCTCTCCTTCCATGCCTCTTCTGTCTCTCACTTCCGCCTGCCTCTTCTGTCTCTCACTTCCGCCTGCCTCTTCTGTCTCTCACTTCCGCCTGCCTCTTCTGTCTCTCACTTCCGCCTGCCTCTTCTGTCTCTCACTTCCGCCTGCCTCTTCTGTCTCTCCTTCCGCCTGCCCTCTTCTGTCTCTCACTTCGCCTGCCTCTTCTGTCTCTCACTTCCGCCTGCCCTCTTCTGTCTCTCACTTCCGCCTGCCTCTTCTGTCTCTCACTTCCGCCTGCCTCTTCTGTCTCTCACTTCCCCCCTGCCTCTTCTGTCTCTTCCGCCTGCCTCTTCTGTCTCTCACTTCCGCCTGCCTCTTCTGTCTCTCACTTCCGCCTGCCTCTTCTGTCTCTCACTTCCGCCTGCCTCTTCTGTCTCTCACTTCCGCCTGCCTCTTTTTCAGCATAACTACATGTTTATATATAAAACCCGGCTGGTCATAACCGACCCTTGGCTCTACTACTTTGCACGTGATTATCACGGGATTTTGGCTGTTTCAACCAGAATCATGTGAATTCTAAAGGTCCTCCTTGCTTACTCAGCTCTATTCTAAGTTTTAATCAATAAAAATTATTTTGTCCATTTTCATTGTCTTCTGATGACCCAGATTCAATGGGTACAACTTCTGCCCTAGATCAGGTTTTACCATCAGTAAACAAAAATGCTCCGATCTAATAATTTCGCTGTTCAAATCCACTCCAATTTCACTAAAAAAAAAAGAAAAAAAAAAAAAGCTCACTAGCCTCAGTAGCTGATAAGGAACTTTTCTTATTTCTTCCTCATATTCTAACACCTTTTTCTCACATGCAGTTTTGTCTCTCATTCCAGTCTGAAAAAGTGGGTGGAATCATGTAGTTGAAGTTGAATAGCTTTCCCCTCTCTTTTTTTTCGTCTATAATTGTGTGTATATATATATATATATATATATATATATATATATAAATTTAAAACTGTGACATCAAACTACTGTAGTTTTATCACTTAAATCTACCAGTATGTGTTTTATATCTTGCTCAACTTAAGTTCTTGCTTGATAGTGATAACTAATTTACATATTTAACCTTAAAAATTAAATTTTTAAAGGTATGTTTTATTACATGTTTCCAATCTGTTCTTTTGTGATCTTTATTAATAAGCAATTGTTAATTTGGTTTTTTTTTGTTTTTTTTTTGTTTTTGTTTTTCTTCAAGTGAGAACAACCTTAGCATTTAGAACACATTTTGGGATTGAAGGGAAATAAACAGTGTTGACATTTAATATTTTTATTTTTGTTTTAATAGTATATTTTTAAGATCAAACAAATCGTATAAATTATAACAAGCTGCATATGAAATGATCAACACTTAAAAACTCTAATCATTTTCTTAAATGGTTTCATCAGATTGAAACTTTCATTCATGACCACAAACCCATTCAGAAATGTCTAAGCTGTTATCAATATACAACTGCTTTCTCACACCAACTGTAAAAAAATGGCTTCAAGCTAGTGAAGCATGTAGGTTTTAGTGAGGACCACCCTTATTTGAAGCTTGTCGATTTGTATTTACAGAATTATAGACAAAGAACTGTACCAAATAATAGAAACCACATCACTTAAGGACTTTCAATCGCGGCAACAATTAAAATGGATAGCACATGTAACTTTGAAGGGAAAATAATGACATAATTGATATTTTGATATTCCACACAACTTCAAACAAAAGGTTAGGAAAGAACCCCCCCCCATCAATATTGGGAAGAGTGATAACAGTGGACTTGAGAAACCTATTTTCCTGAACAATCATTTCAAGAGAAAGATTATAAAAATTTAATTTGAAAGTAGTATCAGAACAAGACTAGATATCCCTAGACATAGACAATGTAACAAGAAAAAAAATCTACTCCCAGCAGATTAAATAAAGGATTCACTTTGAAATTCCTTGAAAGTTACCCCAGATAAACAATCACCTGAGGAGGGATGGTGGGGGGGGGGTCACGTCAGCCAAAATCTTGTGATGCTAACAAGAAAGATGAGGATAATAGTCTGTATGCAAATATTGATAACACATCCTCTCAGGAATTTAGACAGAAATTTCCATTATTTACTCAAAAACAGGCAAATTTATTGGTACAAAGATCTGTGATAAAAATCAATGCAAATCCAATAGTAAAACATGTAATAATGTATATAAAGTAATTTTAAAGAAATTCCCTTTCTTTAAATGCTGGAATTGTACAAGTGTCACTGCAACTAGAAATAATCATTTTCATCCAAAATCTTTTTTCATATCATAGATTATGCACTCCAAATAACAAATGTCCATTTTTTTTTTTTTTTTTTTTTAATTAAGATTTTCAAAATGTTGGGTGAGGTTTCACTTTGCTATGTAAATTCTTTATAAATTGATCCCTCCCTATGGAAGCCTAAATAAAATGTGGTTATATCATGTGCAGTCCTTGGTTTAATAATAAACTACATCTGGCAGCATGGTCTCTGATCGGAAGATTGGAGGTTTTGAGGAGTGTGGAACCACCTCTTAATTGCTGTCGTTCCCTGGTTTGCATTGATCTGGAGTGGTAGCAGCTGTCAGGGTCTTAGTTATGGCCAAATAGTGACCCCCCCCCAAAAAAAAACAAGACACTATGAAAGTATATAAGTATATTTTTATAGTAAAAATACCAGCAGTACATTTTTTTTTTTTATATATAAAAAAAAAAAAAATTGTAGCAACTTCACCCAAATTTGTTTAAAATACTACCAAACAACCAACATAAAACTTTCATGATATTAAGCCATATAATTATCCTATATTTCTTAAATTAAATAGTACTCCAAAATACAACTTCAACAAAATTACAACATAAAACACACATATCACCACCTCTAGTAATCATGTTCACACAAACATATATATGCACAAAAGCTGAGGATCATCTACCATGTAATCAATTGTGAAAGCAGAATAACATATATCACATTTTTATTATTTCAAAGCTCCCAAGGAAATTAAATTTTGACATTAAATGACCCATAAGGTGTTGATATGCTGTTAAACAGACAAATCAATGAATATACTATGATTTCTTAAAAAAAAGTACATTAATAACATTTTTTGAAATTCATAATCTGGAGTTCTTTTTTGATTGATTTTTATTGATTAAGCATTTCAGAATAAGAATTTAAAAATAAACTGTTTTGTTTTTGAATTTTATGAAATCACATTTTATGTGCATATTTGTTTTGGCTTTTGTAGGGGGATCAATTTACAATGAATTTAAAAAGCAAACTGGACTCCCTATTAACTTTTATAAAATTTAATAAATTTTTTTGTTTTTAATTTGAAATCTGAAGTTCTTGAATAGAAATTAATGACAAAAAATGATTGTCTCTGGCTAGAGTGCATATTGTCCAATTCTCCCATTTCATTTTCCCCACATAGCTTATGTCATAATTCTTAATCTTTGATTACTGCCAATTTTCTGAAAACCTTTTCTTTTTGTTTCTCATATTCTTCTTCTTTTTCTTCCTAGGTGGTTCCTGGACGTTCTTGGATATCGTAAGGACAGTTCGTTGTTTATCTTAAACGGAGTTTTGATGACACTGGTGTTCTTCGTGGTGCGAGTGGCTTGCATGCCCCTCTATTGGTATAAGGTGTACAGCATCTACGGCACAGAGTCATTCAGCCGTCTTGGACACATGCAGTTTGTCCTGGTCGCCACCTGCTTGGTGCTCGATACCATTAATATTTTCTGGTTTTACAGAATGTGTGCAGGAGTTCGAAAAGTCCTCACTTCCCATGACAAAAACAGAAACATTAAGACTCAATAAGACCAAAAAAGAAAAGAAAAATGTTGCCATCATCATTATTATTAATTTTTTTTTCATTTCAGTAAAGATTAAAAAAACAAAACAAAACCTACAGTATTCTAATAGCAGTAGTAGTGGTCATAGAAATTGTGAATAGTATTACAACTGCCATATATGATTGATTGGACCAATTGAAGTTTAAATTTTTTTTGATCATATATTGGATGGTCCTTTTAACCTGGGTAATCCTCAGGGTATCAAACTGATATACCCAGCAATAATTGACTGACATGTTAGTAAATTATTTCTGTAGGATAGAATAGGTGATGTACGGGTTTTTTGAACGGGTTTTTTGGGGAATGGGTTGGCAGTGTAGTTGTTGAAATAAGGTCACTGTTTACATTTCTTTTCTTCCTGAAGAAGACAACATTTCATTTAATTGAAGAGTTGTAGATTTGGGCTTTTGCGTAATAATACTATAAAATTTATTGAAATCAAAGAAATATGAACCAATTTCTTTGCTGTCTGACATTTTTTTTTTTTTTTTATATATAAATGACTATCCACTTCATTTATTGTTTGATAATTATATTTTTTTGAAAACTTAAGATAAAAAAAAATTTGTCTACTAAACCAATATTCTTTTTCCAAATTGGAAATTTTTTTTTAGTGGGTGGGAATTGAGATTCAGCAAAAAACATAGAGGAAGGCTGCAGATCCCACTGGGCAAATTAATGTTTGAAAGAACAAAGATGCTCGTTGTAATAGCTCATCAAATACCATTTTTGCCATCTCTCTTTTTTTGTTTCTATATTTCGATAGAGAATCCTATCAAATATTCCTTGTTATATGACATTGGA
Organism: Acanthosepion pharaonis; assembly: GCA_903632075.3. Lineage (NCBI taxonomy): Eukaryota > Metazoa > Mollusca > Cephalopoda > Sepiida > Sepiidae > Acanthosepion > Acanthosepion pharaonis. Next base: position 22,487 of record CAHIKZ030004620.1, on the reverse strand, counting down.
TAGAAGCCTTGTAGCCTTAAAGCAGTGGCAGAATGCAAATAGTATATGAGTAAATATATAATTTTGAGTGTTTCAGAAGAAAATATTAACCCAAAAGACAAGTTTTTATTTTTTTAATTTCACCCCAAACAAGGCAATAAAGCCACTAAGACAAAAGATTATTGAGTGTGAAAGAATATGAAAAAAAGAAAAACATTAAGGAGAAGGAACAATAAATGAACAGCAATTATGATAATGGCTGAAATTGCATTTAAACTTTTGCAGATCAAAGTTGATTGGAAAACAAAAAGCTGGAAGAGAATTCTACAATTGAGAAATGCAAGAGAAGAAACTATTAGCATAGAACTTAGTTTCATTTAGCAATTTCAACTGTAAAATGATGAGATCTAGATGCCAATCTAGTACTGCACTTACATTTATAAAGTTAAGGTGCCAAAGCAGAAATCTCGTCAGAATAATTGCTATGAAAATATTTACAGTAGGAAAGTCGAGATGCCAAGTCGGGACTGATGATATTGCATATTCTTCTTTGGGTTTTATCAAGAATTTCTAAATACATATCAGATGCACCAGACCAGATAGGGCAACAATATTCAATGCATGAACAAATGGTAGACTTATAAATGGGTAAGATAGATTCTGGTGAGAGAAATTGTTTAGGTTGTAGGTTATACATAGGATTAAAAACTATTGTAAGGTTTACTTAAAATCCATACACACTTCGTCCTCCTTAAATAGGCAATGGCTTCAAGTTTTTGGTAGGTTGTGAATGTTGAGAAAACATTTAAAAATGGTCACAATGGTTTTATGGAAATTTTCATCATTTGACATCTCAATGATGTGAATGTTAATATGTGAAAGATTTTACTTCAAAATGGTATAATTTGAAGATTAACTCTCCAGTTTGGGAATTGTGAACTCATTTTCTGGAAAGAATGGAAAATAAAAAAAAAAAACGTGAATTTGTTTGAGGAATAGGTACGGGGTTTAGAGTAGAAAGAAAATTGACAGCACAAAAGAAATTGTAGCATTTTTTCCCTCTGCCCTGTTACTTAAATAATTTTCAAACCTTCAGTATCTAAATACATAAATGAGATTAAACTTATGACATTATCATTTATCAGTAACCTTTAAATGGCCAGAAAAATTAAACATAAGAATCTGGGGATGCACTGTAGAAATTTCAATATATTAGTAAAATCACCTAATGTAACTTAGTTTTTTTATTTAAAAAAAAAAAAATCTATTTAAAGTAACTAATGTATTTTTTGAATAAGCCAGTTTTGTTTCAGAATCTTTCCTCAGTATTCATATTTTTCTGTCAAATTTGATGGTGTCTAGAACCAAATATGAGATTTTTATTTATTTTATTTTTTTCTAAAATCCTTGGATCATTGGCATCATGTAGGAATGTGTGTGTATGCATATATACTTTTTTTTCTTTTTTAAACTTTATTTAGGAATGAATGGTGGACCACAGAGTTTAATGACATATATCTTGATAGTATGAGATATATTGGCTGATATAATGTAAAAATGTGTGTTCCTGAATAGCTTCTTTCACTCAAAAGTAACAAAGGACTTTAAAATGTGTTTGTTTTGTCACCTTTTGATAACATGGTGTTAACCAGTACTTTCCAGAGAGGTCATGAATGTGTGCTGACAAAATTCTTGCCCTGTCAAGTTATTTTGATTAAACAAAGCTTTCAAGTAATATTTATTTACTTGCTCAACCTTCTCAATTTGACTTTTTACATAAACAATTTTTATTTATTTATTTTTTATTAAGTTCATAAAACTTTCAATAAGACCTACTCTTTAGATATAATGTGGTTTTAATTAGTTTTCTTTTTTGTTCTTAAGAGGCAGATAAAAAAATATTTACAATCTTATTACAGTGGGATGTCAAATCACTTTCTAGAATCTTATCAAGTGACTAAAAAAATTTTTTTTTGTTCAGACTAAAAACATTTCAGCCCTTCATATGTAACAAAGTGAGTTTGTTTAGAAAAGTGAACAATTGCTGTTAACCAATATTTTCTTGGAACTTTATTAGATTAGTTAATGATAGGTTTATTAAATTGTCTTTTTTGCTATGTGCAGTGCCCTTTCAGGTCATGGGCAATCATGACTCTCTGCAATTACTTTGTCCTTTGTAGTTCTTAGTAAATTTTGTCTTAGCAATCTCACCTAATCCCCTGTTCAGCCAACCATTTATACAAACTCATTAGGTAGGTTATATTCTGCTTTCCTCTGTCTCTCTTGTCTTCAATCCCCCTCTTTCCTCATTATGTTCCCTAGAAATTTCAACTGTCTCCTCCTCCTCCTCCTTCTGATGTTAAGTATAAGTGTTCCTTTTGTTTCTATTTTCTCTAAAACTTCATTGTTGCTCACATGTTCAAATGTTTTTCATTAAGACCCAAGTGACTCTTACACCCTTTGCCACATTTGGCACATGTAAAAGTTTTTGTATTAATGAAATTGTTGTATTCTGTTGGTGGAACATCAACATGGCTTTGCAAATGGCTTCCTCATACATGTAGGCCATATCACCTTGAAAAACTGGCTCTTGGATAATCACTGGTTAAGCAACAATGAGCCTCATCAGTATCTAAATGGGTGACCACTTGGAATACCAGGTGCTGTAAGCTTGAATTTGCGTTTAGTGTAATGGATAATGGTTTGGAACTGGAAATTGGAGAGCCAAGTTCCAATTCCAGTCAGGTTTGTTATATTCAGTTATGTGCAAATACCCTCGAGAAAGGTATGACTCTACCTCCCCCCAGCTAGGACATATCAGTAAATCAATATTATCTTCAAAAAAATATTTATGATCTAAAAATATATTTTGGCTTTATATAACTTGCAAAAGGTTGATAAGCCATAAAAAACATCAATTGATCTTCGTACTTGTAGATTTTGTATTTTTTTTTTTTCTCTGTTATGGTTAAATAGAACAATTTATTTTTTTCACTATTTAATCTTTCGGTTATGTCATATTTATATGTAGCCAATATCATCTCAGTAGGTGTCCTTTTACTTACTAAAGGAATTGACTCAAGTCATTACAGTTGCCTTAAATTTACATCATCTCAATCAGTCTTAACTTGAATTACAAATGAGGTATCAGAATTCTAGAGGCTTTGATTCACTGCTGATTTCTACCTTTTGCTGTTGTTGTTTATTATACAATCATATCTCTATTTCTCTCACACACACACGCACATATATATATGAGAAAGTGCATGAAATAATCTTCATTTTAAAATATGTCTCTATTTGATTTAGGCTCAGTTACTAAATTTTTTGTTGTCCATCTGTAGAAATGTGTTCAAAAGAATTAATGTATAATAGAAATGACATCTTGCTGTGGAAATCCTGGCACGAAAATAGTTAAAACCTGCTGATATGACTCAAAACTGCTGGTTTTATATTGGTTTTTTGTTAACTGATCATCTAATTATGTAATCATACATAGAAAAAAAGAGACAAGATGCGAGACATTTTTTTACACATTCGTTCTCAAACAGTTTTCCCTCCAGTTTTTTTCCTTCCTTACCAAGTAACATTCAGAATATATATATAAAAGCCAGTGACCATTGCTTTGTCATACACAAAACTTGTCAGGCTACCTTTTTGTCTATATCTAAAAGAGTTGGCCACATAAAACATTTTGCATAAAACCCCAGAGTATGTCTACATAAAATAGAAAAGTAAAATTATTTTTACTTAGTTAAAACAAGTTTCAACCTTTTTGCCTGTCCTGCACATCATATATAATGCAGAAAATGTGATTTCCATGACCACGCATCATGTTTAGTGCATATGAGCCATTATTTTAAGAGTGATAGAACTAAGGACGTTTAAGAAAAGAGTCTACTATTGAGCAGGATGTCTGACGAAAAGCCTAACCTAATATTTTGTGCATCATATATGACCAAAGGATGCTTGACTGATAATGTAACGTCTCAAATAAAAGATATCTATTTTTCCACTTTATTGAAATGATTATAACCTTTGTATCACATGTGATGCACAGTGCATAGTGTAATTGATTTGTACGTCCTATGTATCGCATGTGATGAACCTGTTTTTATTATGGGGAACACTATATATATATATATATATATATATACACACACACACACATTCTATTTGCCAAATGAGATGAGTTGCCTTTGCAATAGTTATAAATCTTAAAACAAGCATAAACATTTGGATAGTACATATGAAAATGTCCTGGACAGGCAAAGGGTTAAGACTGTTTTTAAATATCTCTCTACATGAAATGGGGTGGAGGGGGATAAATTGGACAATCAGATTTCTATTTCAAAAAAAAAAAAAAGAAATGAAATCACTTATGAAAATTTTAAAATTTATTGTAATAAACTAAATATCATCTTTGACGTTATAATTTTGATGTAACTGGCAAAATTTCTATAAAAAAAATAAAAATAATTTTTGTGTACTTAAAGCAGGTTCTAGAATGATTTTAATGTTAATTTGTGTCATCCTAAATTAACTTTGAAAATATCATGATTGACATCTGTCCGCAAAAAAAAAATTAAACTATAAAAATCTTCCAAAGATAAAGTAAGCCTTTGTAGAAATGTAGAATTTGATGAAAATCATTTAATGACTGTTTGTAGCAGAGATTTTGTTATCTGGAAATTCTGTTCAAAGGTCAAATTCCATTGATCCATCCTTAATCTATGGTGATGAAAGCCTGCTTAAATTTATTAGTATCTCATAGGACAATTGAAGTATGGATGACTAAAAATGGCAAAACCTAATATATAATAATAATATTGTTCACAACAGCAAAATTATGTTCACAACTTTAGGGGTAATAATCTAATAATTGTAAATGATTTGATTGTATTTATTGAAAATTCAGTTTTAATCTTTTTATTCTTTGGTTTAGCTTGTTTCATCAATGCAAATTTTCAAAGTATTATGAATTTTTGATTTATTTTTTGATGACGTATTTCAGAAAAACTTTCATACTGTTTTAAAGCTGTTTGAATTGATAGATTGTTTAAAATCTGTAACATTCATAAGTGAAGTGTGTTCAATATCATGGATAGTGTTTGTAGATATAAAGTGTCAAAATAAGCAACATCACTGCATGGTTACTGCCTGTTTCATACTTTTAAGGGATCATCAAACTACTTAAATGGTTTTATGATTGCTTAAAGTGTGAAACTGACAGTCACTGTGCAATGTTGACATTTTATCTACTTTTTTTATGTAGAATTAATGAAACTTGGAAAACAAATGATAATAAGAAATAAAGAAACTGGGCTGAAGGCATTTGAGAAAAAGGACAAAAATAGGAAATGTCAAGTAATCTACCTCAACAAGATACAAAGTGTTCAGTAATCTAGAAATTTCTAGTAAGAAAATTGAAATAGAATAGGAATATAGCTAGAAAAAAAACATGCATGACTTTTACATTATGAAACAATCCTCTGATTGTTTTATAATGTCAAGTTTTGTGGCTCTGATATTTGAGACTAGATACTGTCTCTCTATTTCTCTCTCTCTCTCTCTCTCTCTATATATATATATATATATATATATATATATATAATCTCAGAGGTAGGGGTGGGGGAGAAAATTTTATTAGGACACTTAAAACAGACATAAATACTTTATAAATCTATAAATTATAAATATATATAGAAAGATATAGAGCAAAAGGGTAGATCAAGGATAAGAAAGGAAAAAAAAAATGAATCACCATAAAATGGTGGATTGAAAAAAAATATAAGAAAAAACAAAATACAGCTAAACAAAAGGGAACAGTTATTTTTTTTTATCTTTCTTTTACTGTATTTTTTGATCCATCACTTTACAGAGAATAAAAGGTTTTTTCTTATCCTTGCTTTTCCTACAGATTTATATAGTGTATATAATTATATATACTTTTGAAATGTGCAATTTTAAATTTTCAATCAGCACCCAATGATTACATTGTGCATGAAAGTTAGTGTTGTGTTACTGGTAAGGGAACAAAACTTTTTCTACTCTTGCTTTATATCTCTATAATTTATAAATAAAATATTTATGTCTGTTTTAAGCATTCTGAAAAAAATTTTCTCCCCACACCCATTACCTCTGAGATTATTATATATATATATATATATATATATATATATATATATATATATATATATATATATATATAAGAGATTATAGTAGTTCCAACGAAAAAAAAAAAAAAAAATGTGTATATTAAAAAGAAGAGAGAAACTGCAAACGTTTTTGGTTGTAATGTGGTTTTTTTAAAAAAGATTATGCTTTATTTTCTATAATTTTACTACACCAATTTCCGGTCTTGCAACCATCATCAGGCAAAGATTTCCACATATTATTAAAAATAATTAATTTTTTTTCTTTGTTTTTCGATGTTAAATATTCTCAATATGAGACATTCTCTTTTTATGTGTTAGTGATCCAAACGTCTTTCTTGAACTGGCAGTGAAAAGTTCTGTGTGAAGGGTTATAAAACAATTAAGATTGGTCTGAGAAATGGAGTAGTTATTGGCATTCTATCTTTTAATGACCCCTGTGTGTTCTTAGATCTATTTCCATTTTCGTGTACTTTTGTCATATATACACATACAGATGTTATTACTTTTCATGCCTTAATTTTACATGAACACTGAGATATTTATATGGCAGTCTAACAATATTCAGGCAGTTTAAAGGACAACCTGAAGTTATTGAAAGACAGTAGTATGAGTAATTTTTTCTTCTCTATATATTTTATATTTTACAACAATCACTGTTATAGCTTCCTTGTTTGTTTTTTTTTTATCATACAGTATCACACATACACATCTTGGTGTTATGCACATCACTTTAATATCGGAAGCAACAGAAAAATCTGGAACAACCAGCTCGGTTTGTCAGTCCTGTGTGCTACAGAGTTTTGGCAACACTAGAACAAACCGCTATTTTGTGATCTGGCCATTAGTTTACATCACTTTGTTTACATCAGTGTAACCACACATATAACTTATTGTACCTGGGGTATTCCTCACTCCCTTTATCTTTTTTTTTTTTCTTTTTTTTTTTTTTTTTATATGCTAGTGTGTTTAATTGGTTTTATATTCATCATTTCCTATGACCATGTCATCTGGGGAATAGAGTAGAAAAGCAGGAAAGGATGGATTTAATAGTAGCACAAAACAATATATTTACAATGTACAGGTATTTTACACGGTCACATTGGATGGTGTGCTTAATTAAATATACAGTACTATATTATTCCTCTCTTTTTGTAATGTAAGTCTTTTGTATCATTACACTATCGCTACAGACTTAGTGTCGGTAACTATGGGGAATTGGCATTATCGTACCAATGTTACCCTCTTATTTGTTAAAACAATGTATGACTACGTGTGTGTGTGTGTGTATGTATGTGTATATATATATATATATATATAATGTGAGCGTATGTTTGACAGTATTTATTAAGT